>CM039125.1:1958730-2357444 GCA_022036555.1 Microstegium vimineum | reverse complement strand
AAACCACTAGGGCCATGATTCTTCAATCTCCCCCTTTTTGGTGATTGACGACAATAAAACCTCGAGTATGAATAAGAATTATGGATTAGACTTTATGGTGACTTGGAATGGTTGGGCAAGGGTTAGTGAAATTGTAATGAAGCATACTTGCTCACCCAAGCCAAATCACACAACATGGTACTCATAGATATGAATGTAAAAGAGGTACCTCATGATATTCTCAAAAGATGTATCGGAGTTTAGCGCGGAAGCTCAAATATCATTTAAGCATAGAGATATATCATGAAACATGAGACAACTCACAAGATATATTAGTGATAATCAAGAGTTTGTCACATCCAACCATATAAACATCAACCAAAGTAATCATCACATCACACATATAAACAAATGCATAGAAGTAGACATGATGAAAGAGTACGGGGAAATTAAGCATACAAAGATCCAAATCCCTCCCCCTATCTCTATACTCGACCCTCTCTCCCCCTTTGGCGTCTAGAACCAAAAACTAAGCGTCTAGGGCTTGAGAAGAAGGTGGAGGAGCTGCAGCCTTACGATACAGCATGATGAAGTCCTAAAGATCTGACTCGTCTGACTCATCATCTGCCTCGGCCTCTGCAAGTGTAGGTGCAACTAGGGCGACCTTTGGAGCTGGCACTAGAAGCTCTGGCGCTGCTGTCTCAACTGACGCCCCCTGAGGCTCAGCTGGTGCCTCTGACGGTCCTGCCTTTGTAGTAGCGGGCCTGTGAACCCGACGAGTGAATACTCGAGGCGAGGGGGACGGTGTCACTGCTAGTGCAACTAGTGACACTGCTGCTGCAACCTCTGCGGGCTGAGTCTGAGCTGGAGAGGAGACTGCCACTGTAACTGCCTCATCTGCTAGTGAGATGGCATCTGTCTGCGCTGACTGCTCAGGAGCGATCTCCGACGAGGCAACTGAAGACATGTGAGTGCCCATCGCCGGAGGGTCTACTGCAACGTCTGGAGCTGGTGAGACTAGCTGAGCTGCTCCTGGGGAGTCTTCTCCCGTGATCTCTAGGTAGGAAGCTGAGAGGTCTCGCGAGGCCTCTGCTATGGTAGTTCCCCGGATAGGAGTGAATCCTGTCTGAAACTCTCCGGGTGAAGCTAACCACGAGGACACCTGGGTCCTCGGAGACTGGTGCTCAGGAGAGACTGGTGGCTGGAACGGAGAAGTAGCTGGTGCATGACTCTGCTGTCCTCTGGACGGTAACGCTGGAGTCGGAACTACAACTACTGGAGGCTGCTGTGGAGGTGAGGTGAACTGCTGCTGCTGTAAAACTCCGGGCAACTGAAACTGTGGAGTGGAAGTCTGCCCGAAGCTAGAGGCGAGATGACGCTCAAGTAACAGCGTCTGGGTCTTCTGGATCTCTGCCTGCTGCAGCTGATAGGCCAAGAATTGGCGCTTGAACTTGTCCTACCTAGCCTGTGTCTGTGCCTAAGCTGCCAGCTACTGCTCTGTGAGCCTCCATAAGTCTGCAGCCTATCGCCTCTGCTCCTCTGCCTGGCGAGACTGCTCCTCCTGCATCCTCGACAGAATAGTAAGCAACGTGGCCTCAGAGGTGCTGGAACCTGGAGCTGGAGCTGCTGCGGCTGCGCTTGACCTCCGGCCTCATGGTCATGAGGTATCGGTGCATACTCACGCACCGGCTGGTAATCCTCATCAGTACTGTCAGAGTCTAGGTCCTCTCGAAAGACTGTCTCGACAGCTGTATCTATCTCTACATCTAGATCTGTCAGCTCTGCCTGAGCAATCTGCTCAACTGTAGCATCTGTGACCTCTGTTGACTGAGGTGGCACACCGGCCTGCCTGGTGCCTGGTCTGTAAGCTCTGCTAGGGCGAGGCAGGTTTCCATGTATCACTAGCTGATTCATCGAATAGACAGGAAACTCAGTCGCTGACCTCGTGAGAGTGACTCTCATAGCACCTGACCTGGTCTTGGCAACTATCAAATATGAAATCCAATGAGCAAACTGCAGCTGCCAGTGACCCCTGAACCCAGTGGCTATGATATCCTCAAGCTCTCTCACAATCAAATCCCAGAGGTCGAACTTCTCCTTCCGGACGACATGAGCAAGGAGCCAAAGTTGTAGACGTGTAATAGTATCCCGAGCTCCAATCCGAGGGAGAATAGTACGCCTGAGTACCTCGTGTAGAATCCGAGCCAGTGGAGTGAGGTCACGTGGTGTACGGCTCGAACCCTCAGTGAACGGCTGCTGAAAGCTTGACCTCACGAAATCCGTAGATGGCACTATACCATTGTGAGGTCGGCGAGGGGCCTCCTGATCCCCACAACAAAGACTGTGAATCCTCGTAGGAGAGGACTCTAGGTGGAATAGCTCTCTGAACCTAGCTGCTGTAACCCTGAAGTCACGTCCCTGGAATCCAAAGTGTAGGAACTCGTGATCAGGTGAGATCCATAGAGAGGCGTAAAACTGATACACCCAATCCTTCTGATATGCTCCTGATCGTCCCATCAGATCTGTCATACCCTGAATATACTGAAGATGCTGCAGGATCTCTGGACCACCGATACCCTCTATATGGGCAGATGGGCACACTCTGTGATCCCTAAGAGGAGCATCAGTGTCTATGTAAGCTCTATAGAAGTCCTCGTGCACTGTGGTGTAGAAGTCTCGTCCGGCACGGGGATCCCTCTGAGGTGGGAACCAGGACTGAAAGTCGACGAAGCGGAGTAGCTGGACTTGCTTCGCTGTAAGCACTCGAACCTGGTGCCTCACTGGGTCTGGGAGCCGAGGTCCTGGGGGACTAGGTGGTGCACCAGAGCCTCTGGATCGGGTAACTCGGCGGCTCATCAACTCACCAATCGAGGAGTGGCTCGCGGCCTCTGGCTGCTTAGTCTCTGGGACTGGCTCTGTCTCCTCTACCTCTGTAGCCTCGACGGGCTCCGTCTCTGGACGCGTAGGAGACTCACGACTCGCTCCACGGTGAGGCGAGAGCCTCAAGCCGGTGCGACGTCCTCCTCGCTCCGCTATCTCAGCGGCCTCTGCCACTGCTAGCGATGCTGCCGAATCTGGATCCATCAAAGGCCTCTTGCGCTTCCGTGATATGACCTTTTGCTTGCCCTTTCCCCGGTCAGTGGGTGGACGCGGTGGAGGTGGAGGGTCACCACCACTACCGGGAACGGGACCTGCATTCTTTGTTCTTGCCATATCCGGTCTTTGCTAACCAAACCCTGACAAACAAGTCCTCAGATGTCACACCACAAACTCACTGCCCCAACTGTCACTGAAACCACTGACAATCTGACAATCCACAGAACAACCGACTGAAAGAGTGGCACGCCGGCCCTGGACTGTCCTCGCGAGGCTTTGCCTCGATCCGTACTCGCGGGCTGTGACACCCTGTGTCAAGCTTGCATTAGGATCATCATTAGCCACTAAGCACATCATTTCATTGCATTCATGTTTGCATATGCTGTCATTTCATGTGTGTGTTTATATGTTTTGAAACTAGAATTGAATAGGTGTTTTGTGCTTAATCTTGTGTTTAATTTGTTTAGTTAAACCTTGCTTTGCTTAGAGTAAAGTGTGGTTTGTTTATGATTAGTTACCCTGCTTAGTTTTATCAAATAAAAGAGAATGGAAAAGGAAATCAGAATCGAGACAGGCCGAGAACCACCCCTCGACCTCGACCACCGCTCGATAGAAAAGTGACGGACCGAGGGTTCGATCGAACGACCCCGAGCCAGAGGCTCGACCGAACCAGAGGCTCGATCGTCCAGTCGATCGACGTCCCCCCTCGACTTCTACCCCTCGACTTCTATCCCTCGATTTTGACCCCTCGGAGTTACGAACCGAGGCTTGGGCGAACGACCCCACACGGAAGGCTCGACCGAGTCGGAGGCTCGATCAGCCGATCAACCCTACCCTCGATATCGACCCCTCTCCCGCGCGCTCGACCGCACGCACGTGCCGCGCACGCCCGCGCGCACTCACTCGACCGCGGCTGAGCCGTACGTCGGAGTCATCCGCCGCGTGGCCGCCGATGCCTGACCGTGGAAGTGGAACACGCCATCGCCGCCGCTTCGGCACTGCGCCGACATCGCTGTCGCCGCTCGCGCTGTCTCACTCAAATCCGAGTTAACGACACTAGGACCAAGTCGGCACCGCTTTCCCGCCGCTGACATCCGTGCTTCGCCGCCGTAGTGCCGCATCCGATCAGTTCTCCGCCTTGTCTCTTTCGCAATCAAGCGCGACTCCGCGCTAACAGCACGTCGACCAAGTCCCGCTCTGCTCTGCCTGCCGTGAACACGCCAGCGCCGCTACCACCGCCGCACCATCGCGTCACATCCTCTCTAGCAGCGCCGGTCGGCCATGACCAAGCAAGGAGGAGCGCCTATACCTCCTCCACCTCCCGCACTCGTTTGCATTCATCCGCACTCGCTCAATCGCTCGCAGTTCTCTGTTCTTCTTCGCACGAGAGTTCCGAGCACCGCAAGCGCCCCTTCTCAAATCCACCACCACCCGAGCTCCTCTGCTCAATCTTTCTCGTTCTAGCTTTCGCCTTTGCCTCACAACCACGCTGCTCGCCTCTGTTTCACCAGTCGTGGACTCCAGTCGCCGGAACGCCTTCGCCGTTCTTCGACTCTGAGTCGCCACCGCACTGATCAACCAGCGTTCACCGTTCGTCGTCTCGTCTCCGACGCCTCCATCTTCGTGGAAGCTTTGCCAGAGATAGCCGAGGTGAGAGCGCCTTTCCTCGAGCTTCAGTTTGACCCATGTCGTCACAACACCGTTGGCCGTGCGCCATTGCCGCCGCCACGAAGGTTGCACGTGGACAGGTTTCCACAGAGCCTCTCTGGCTCAGCTAGCCCTCGAACCGCACTCACCACATCACCACGATGCTCACGCACCCTTGCGCCGAGCCTCGCTTTGCCGGTGATCACTTCGTCGTGTCACACCGTCGTGCTGCACCGCCACCGCACACCGTCGACCCCTCTTCATGGTCACATCAGTTCAACCAACACCACCAGTGGATGCGCGTAAGTCATCCCGAGCCTAGCACAGCCAACCCCACCGCTGGAGTCCTCACCACCGGCGAGAAAACGTCGATCAGCACCGGTCTCTGTTTCGCTCGACGGTGGATGGACCTCGAGTAATCGAGGGTCATGCCCGTCAGTTGCCTCGAGCGCCTCTGCATGCCTCGAGCCTGTTCCCGAAATGATTTCCTATTCTGTTTTCAGTTGTATGCCATGCTTGTTTGCTTAAGTCTAGAGTTTGGTGAAATCCATGTTGTAAAGTATAGCTTCTGTTAAGACTAAGTTATAGCCTCTTTTAGCCTGCTAGCTAGTAGCTGTAGCCCTAGTAGCTTTGTGGTAGTTCTTTTGGGTGTATGCTTAGAATCTCTGTTAGTGTGTTAAATCTTGTTCAAGCATCATCCCTGCACCATTCAGTTATTTATTTATGCATTGCAATCATTTAGGATCCGTGGAGGAACATCAGGAGCCCACAGAGACAGAAGTCCAGGAGTTACAGGAGCTGTACGAGGAGTACCAAGAGCTCGACACTAACCTTCCTGAGTGCCCTGACCACCAGCCCTCCACCTTCTCTCAAGGCAAGCCTCGGAGCATTCTTAAGCCTCCCAGTTTTTACAATTTAATCTACATGAGTATTTTATACTGTGATGCATTAGGTGATAGGAGTTGTTTAAATCCCAAATTGATGCATTACCTTCCTTGATATTTGTTTTACCTACCTTGTTACCCTGTTAATAAGAAGTAAAAGCAACCGCTTAGCATGCTTAGAAATAATGGTTACCTTTCTTTTTATGTTTCGTATTATCCCTTGTGGGTAATACTATCATGGTTGGCTATATTTGTTATCGTGGAAAGAACCTATGGTAGTAATGAAATACGGTCAACTGGAAGGCAAGTGCACCAAGTGGTCAAGACTTGGGGGCAGTCCGTCCGTTGGATCGTGTAGGTTTGTACACGATGGTGGCCCTCTTACATCTTTGAATGCGCCCTTTCACATAGGGGCCGTTGTGAGTATCAACCCCGAAGCCGAGTAAACACTGTCCGGGCCGGAGCTCGCTCTGCTGTGAGCACCCTCTAGACTGTAGATATGATCTGCCCCGTGGTGGCCATCTATTTTCTACAATTGGGTGGACCAATGCAAGCCCGCGTCGTTTACCACCTGGACTTTGTTGAGAGGTAACCTAATGCTGACCCGACGGGGAAAGTATGAGCGTGTGTTAAAGGTAATCTTACCAGCTGGTGTATATCGATTCGAATTGCCGCCCCCCACTGGATATGGGGGATTATGCTGAGCTTCACCACGGTACAACTCCATGTGACATCGTAATGGTTTTACTAAAATGTTGATGAAGGAACTGGATATATGTTACTATATTGTTTGAGTAGTTCAAGTGAGTGCTCTAGTATAGATGCAATAACCTAGAGATAATTAGTAGGATAAAAGATGACTGCTCACCGCATCATTAAAGTGAACTCCTTTAATTTAAGAATTTCCGCAAAGTAAAGCTTACCCAACTCCAGATACAGCCATGCATATCCTTGGAGTCTTTATTTTCAGTTAGACAGGTAAGTCTA
The DNA here is from genome assembly GCA_022036555.1 of Microstegium vimineum. NCBI lineage: Eukaryota > Viridiplantae > Streptophyta > Magnoliopsida > Poales > Poaceae > Microstegium > Microstegium vimineum. The sequence goes on along the minus strand of CM039125.1, from coordinate 2,350,851 downwards.
GCTGAGTACATTCCCGTACTCAGGGTTTATCCCGTTGTTGCAGATGGCCAAGTATACTTCGGCTATTGTAAGCACTGTCTCTATCCTGTTGAAGGAGAAGAGGAGTAGGCCTTGGGCAAGGTCTTCTACAAGCTCATCTTTTGCTGTTGTCGGACCTGACGTTGTGGCACCCCTGTCTTGCAAAACTTCTAGTTTAGTTTCAAACAGTGTTTTATTTGGCCACATGTGTTGTGGCGTAAGTACTACTTTTATTTGGAACAAAGTATTGTAATAACTTTATTTCGTACTTTAAGTATTTTCGGTTGATTTATGGCTCGTTCGAATGTGTATCCCTGAATGTACGCGATCCTGAGTTGATGTAAGAAATCCTTCGAGATTTCCGGACTACCGGGATTATATGGGCTCAAGTGTTTTAAGTGGTAGTTAAGTCAGCTACGCTAGCACTTGACCTCTTATAATTTGGGCGGTTCCGTCACACAGGCTTTGCCCCGAGTTCACTGACACTGCCCACTGACCCTCTGATTCTCTGATCGACTGACCCTGCTCGTGAGATAGATAGGAGTATAACCATAATCATATAGGCTAGAGATGAGAGTGACTAGAGAATGAAAGGAAGTAGATAAGAAATAGAGATCGATTATGTCATTTGATACCTCGAACACTAACCAATACAAGAGAAGGGGAAAGATCCTCTGGTCGTCTATCCGCAATCCGCAATTGACATCCACAAGGAAAGTTAGACAAGGGATCCTCAGTGGAGTGGAGGAACTACGGCATGTGCTCTGTGGTGATGGAGCAGCGGCGCAGGGAGGGGAGATGGTGGCACAGGGACCGACGGCGGTGGTTAGGGTTTGTGCTGGATGGAGCAGCGGCGCAGGGAGGCTGCTGCGGCGGCGCAAGGGGCAGGCGGTGGCGCAGGGAGGTGGAGCTGGCGGCGCAAGAAGGAAGTGGCGGCACTGGGTGAAGTACTCCGGCGATAGGAGGCATGAGGGGGCCCAGCGGCGGCGAAACAACGGCGGAGGTTAGGGTTAGACTGTGGCAGAACGGCGAACGGAAAGAACAGAGGAAGAGTCGGGGTTTTTTTAAAAAAATTGCGCCTTAAGTTTGTGACGGACGCTCCGTCGGACTGCGACGGACGCTCGGGGAGCGTCCGACGGCATCGTCCGTCGGGCTTCCAGAACAGATTTGAAACGCCCGAGCGCATTGACTGCGATGGACGCTTCGCGACGGACGCTGGGGGGAGCGTCCGTCGCCCTGTAAGCGGGCAACTTTAATCTCCGGACGATCGCGACGGACGCTGAGGCAATTGACACCGAGCGTTCGTCGGCAGCGTCCGACGCCTTTTAAATAGAATTTTTCAAATTTTGTTTTTGCATCTTTCTCCCAACCAAGTTCCAATCCCAATAAGATCCAAATAACACCTGATTGGACTTGATATGAGAACCATCTCTCAAACACTCATTTTCAAATAGTTTGTCATAGGCTTAAATTTAGTTTTGGCTCAAAAATATTCGAATGGAATCACTAAGGAGACATCATATGGCCACAAGAGGGGTATAGAAGTGTCTTGAGCTTGGAATGCTCCCCCTAAGTGGACGAACACAGAGGATGCTCAAACTTAACTGAAAAGAAACGGCAGACAACACACATGCATATGCTATGCAATACGAAATTTGAATCTAGGTTGCTTGCAAGTTTAAAACCGCGGTTAAGCTTTGTCACACGCTTTGAGGGTGGTTATCTTAACCGCGTTAGCCAAGCCTATGTGCATTACCAAATTAAACATGTTATATTACATATGAATGCATGGTTCACACAAACTCATCTTTTAGTGAAATTAGAGTGATCAAGCACATTTAACTCGCTTCTCAACCTACAAAAGGTTGTTTCATCGAGTGGTTTAGTGAAGATATCCGCCAATTGATCTTCGCTCTTACTCCAACTAGTGTTATGTCTTTCCTAGCCACATGATCTCTAAGAAAGTGATGGCGAATATCTATGTGCTTGGTGCGAGAGTGTTGAACCGGGTTGTTTGCAAGCTTTACGGCGCTTTCATTATCACACAAAAGTGGAACTTCTTTTAAAAACACACCGTAATCAAAGAGTGTTTGGGTCATGTATAAGAATTGTGCACAACTTGCTCCCATGGCAATGTATTCCGCCTCGGCAGTTGACAATGCCACACTATTTTGCTTCTTTGAGGACCAAGAAACAAGTGATCTTCCTAGCATGTGGCACCCGCCGGAGGTGCTCTTCCTATCAACCTTACACCCGGCGTAATCTGAATCAGAATAGCCAACTAGTTGGAAGGGAGCTCCTTTGGGATACCAAAGACCCATGCTAGGGGTGTGCCTTAAGTACCTAAGGATTCTTTTAACCGCACAAAGATGCGACTCCTTAGGGTTTGCTTGAAACCTAGCACACATACACACACTAAACATGATATCCGGCCTAGATGCGGTGAGGTAAAGTAAACTACCGATCATAGAGCGATAGAGAGTTTGGTCAATCGGTTTACCTCCCTCATCGAGATCGAGATGCCCATTAGTAGGCATTGGGGTCTTGATTGGCTTGCAATCCTTCATCTTGAATTTCTTGAGCACATCATAAGTGTACTTCTCTTGAGATATGAAGGTACCCTCCCTCAATTGCTTCACTTGGAAGCCAAGGAAGAAGGTTAGCTCGCCAATCATCAACATCTCGAACTCCTTGGACATCAATGCACCAAATTCTTTGCTATGATCTTGGTTTGTTGACCCAAATATAATATCATCGACATACACTTGGCAAACAAAGATCTCTCCATCTAGCACCTTGGTGAAGAGTGTGGTATCCACTTTCCCGATCTTGAAGCCCTTCTTGAGTAGGAAGTCCCTTAGCCTCTCATACCAAGCTCTCAGAGCTTGCTTCAATCCATAGAGTGCCTTGGACAACCTATACACATGATTAGGACAATTTGGGTCTTCAAACCCGGGAGGTTGTGAGAAAAAAAAAGTTCATTGATGAAACCATTTAGAAAGACACTCTTCACATCCATTTGAAAAAGTTTCATTTTGTGATGTGAAGCATATGCCAAAAGGATACGAATGGCTTCTAGTCTTGCAACCGGTGCAAAGGTCTCCCCAAAATCCAAGCCTTCAACTTGGGAGAACCCCTTTGCCACCAATCTTACCTTGTTTCTCACAACCACGCCTTGATCATCTTGCTTGTTCCTAAACACCCACTTGGTGCCAATGATTCTTGCTCCTTTGGGCTTTTCTACTAGTGTCCACACTTCGTTCCGGGTGAAGTTGTTCAACTCTTCATGCATGGCATTCACCCAATCCGGATCCGCAAGTGCATCCTCCACACTAGAAGGCTCAACAAAGGAAACAAAAGAGTGATGTTCAACATAAGAAGCAAGTTTAGATCGAGTTGTTACCCCCCTTGATGGACTCCCTATGATGAGGTCTTGTGGATGAGCTTGAAGCATAGGTGTAGATCTTCTATTAATCACTTGGGGAGGAGGTTTGTGGTGCATCAACATCACTAGCTTGAGCCTCGGCTTGATCTTGAGGGATGAAGGTATCTTCTTGTGCTTCCCTCACTTGTTCTTCATCAACTTGAGGCGTGTGAGGTGGAGAGGGTGCTTGATTTGCATCATCTTCAACTTCTTCCACCTATTGTGGGTTGATTGCACCAATGGGCATATTCTTCATAGCCTCCCTCAAGGGTTCATCACCTACATCATCAAGATTTTCATGCTCTCCTTGAGAGCCATTAGTTTCATCAAACTCCAAGTCATATGTTTCTTCAACTAGGCCGGAGGCTTTGTTAAATACTCGATATGCCTTGGATTTAAGAGAATAACCAAGTAAGAAACCAATATCACATCTCCTTTGGAACTTGCCCAAGTGTTGGCGCTTCTTGTAGATGTACACTTTGCATCCAAACACTCGGAAAAAGGATATATCCGGTTTCTTCCCATTCACAAGCTCATAGGGGGTCTTCTTGAGAAGCCTTTGGACAAATAGTCGGTTGGCCGCATAGCATGCGGTGTTGATTGGTTCGGCCCAAAACTTCTTGGGGGTGTTGTATTCATCAAGCATTGATCTTGCAAGAGTAATAAGTGTCCGGTTCTTCCTCTCTACTACACCATTTTGTTGAGGGGTATAGGTGGCAGACACTTCATGCTTGATCCCAACTTCATCACAATAGTCTTCAATCTTGGTGTTCACAAACTCGGTCCCATTGTCACTTCTTATCTTCTTGATCTTCACATCAAACTCATTTTGGGCTCTAGTTGCAAACTTCTTGAATATTGATTGAGTTTTCTCCCTTGTCTTGAAGAAAGAACACCCAAGTGTACCTAGAGTAGTCATCAACCACCACCAAGCAAAAGAGATTGCCACCAAGGCTAGCATAGGTGGTAGGTCCAAATAGATCCATGTGAAGTAGCTCTAGGACTCTTGAGGTTGACATGAAAGCTTTGGTTGGATGAGTGTTTGCCACTTGCTTGCCGTCTTGACATGCACTACAAAGTTTGTCCTTCTCAAACACAACATCCTTCACACCTCTAACCAACTCCTTCTTGACAAGCTTCTTCAAAGTTGACATTCCCACATGAGCTAATCTTCTATGCCATAGACAACCCAAAGAACTCTTGAAGAAAAGACATGTTTGCAAACTAGCTTCATTTGAGGTGAAGTCCACTAGGTAGAGATTGTTGTGCCGAAACCCTTTGAATATCAATGATGAATCTTCAATCTTGGACACAACTACCTCATTTGGAGTGAAGAGACATTGGAAACCAAGATCACATAGTTGTCCCACCGATAGCAAGTTGAAGCTCAAAGATTGTACTAGCAAGACATTTGATATTGATTGATCATTTGAGATTGTCACTTTGCCTAGGCCTTGCACTTTGCCTTTTGAATTGTCCCCAAAGGTAATTTTGTCTTGCCCTTCACAATCTTCCTCAAGTGTGGTGAACATCCGGGAGTCACCGGTCATATGTTGAGTGCATCCACTATCAATCACCCAATGATTTCCATCGGTCTTGTAGTTTACCTACACACAAGAAACTTGAAGTTAAGCTTGTTGTTTGGGAACCCACACTTGGCGAGGTCCCATAGCCTTGTCCACCAACTCCTTAGCAACCCCTAGCACTTTGGGCTTGTTCTTCATCTTAGGACCGAGAAACACAACTTGAGGTCTACCCTTGGAGTCCTTGTTGACGATGAAGTGTGCATCATGAGCGAAAGGCCTTATGTGCTTGGGCAAGGTCTTGGGAGGTGGAGTCTTGCATTGAGATTCAAAGTGACCCTCTTGACCACATCCAAAGCATTTCTTGGGCTTGGGCTTTGGTGTGCCATAGTTGTTTCTCATGGCCTTGTTCTTGTAGTAGTTTTTAGCTTCTATCTTGACCTTGGCCTTCATGATTTGGTTCTCCTTGAACCCAATGCCGGTCTTGTCGGTCTTCATGATAGTGTTCATCAAGAGCTCACTTTGGAGGTTGTGGCCCTTGGTGAACTTCTCCAATCCACTTGCAAGCTTGATCTTCTCAACCTTGAGCTTTGCATTTTCCTCTTTGAGAGAGTTAATCAAGGTCATTGCATCTTTTTCATTTTGCTTGGCCGACTTGATAGTGAATGGCTTGCTTGCCTTGAGGTTGATTAGCTCTTCCTTGAGCTTGGAGTTTTCTTGCCTCATCTTCACATAGTCATCATGCTTTTTGGCCTCAACTACCTTCTTGCCCTTGCACTTAGCATTTTGCTCACTAGCAACTTCATCAAGCAAGTCCTCACAAGAAGTAGCTATATCACACTTAACAACCGGGTTAATAGCAACATGTGTAGCAAGATCATTTGAAAGCAATTCATTAGCTATCACAAGTGTGCCATGTTCATTCTTAACTTGGTTGTAGTCATCTTTTAGCAAGTTGTACCTTGTATGGAGCTCTTGTGTTGACCTCTCAAGCTTATCATGTTTCTCATTAGCTTGCTTGAGTGAGGCATTGAGCTCCCTAGTGCTAGATGAGAGAGATTTGTTCTCAAGCTTCAATTCATCATTAGCACTACACAAGTCATCAAGTTTAGCATGCAAGTTATCGTTGGCTTTCTCTAGTGATTCACTTTTAGCTTTATACTTCCTAATGAGCTTAGTATATTTGTTGCAAATTACAATTAGCTCATCATAGGAAGGTGCCTCAAACTCATCATCACTATCATCACTAGAGCTAGCCTCATCATCACTATCCTCTTTTTGTACCTTTTTGTCACCTTTAGCCATGAGGCATAGGTGTGTAGAGGATGAGCCCGGAGATGATGGAGGGGGTGGCGGTGGAGTAGATGAACCAATCACCAAGGCGGCCACCTTCTCTTCTTCACTTTCATCTCCGGATGAGTCACTTGTGTCTTCAATGTCGGTGAGCCAATCACCAACAATGTAGGCTTTGCCATTCTTCTTCTTCTTGTGCAAGTTGAAGTTCTTCTTCTTCTTGAATGGCTTGTCATCCTTCTTCTCCTCATCACTTGACTCATCTTTGTTGCCCTTGTTGTACTTGAACTTATTGTTTGCTTTCTTGTTCTTGTACTTGTCTTTCTTCTCTTCGGGGCAAGCATGAGCCAAGTGTCCAAGTTTGCCACAATTGTAGCAATCCATCTTGGAGAGAGGCTTTCTTGAAGAGCTTGTGAAGAATTTCTTCTTCTTTGAGTCAAACTTGACTCCATTCTTGCTTAGCTTCTTCAACATCTTGGTTGTTTTCTTCACCATGAGAGCGAGGTCATCATCATCCTCATCATCGCTTGCACTCTCATACATGACTTGCATCTTGTACTTCTCCGAGGAGGATGCCTTGAGTGCCAAGTACTTCTTCTCCTCCTTCTCTTTTTCTTTCTTCTTGGAGGAGGAAGAAGAGCCACCATCGCCAATCTTCATGTACATCTCATGGGCATTGATCTTGCCCAAAATTTGTGTTGGTGTAGCGGCGGAGAGATCTCCTTGGTGAAGAACCGTGACGATGTGGCCATACTTCTCAATGGGCAAGACACAAAGGATCTTGTGTACCACATCGGCCGGTGCCATTTGGTTGAGACCGAGCCCATTCAATTCCTCTACAATAATGTTAAGTCGTGAGTACATTTCATTTGCATTTGCATTTTCATTTGCATGCATGGAAAAAGAATTGAGCTTAGCCATGACCAAGTGATAGCGTTCTTCACGCTCACTTTTTGTGCCTTCGTGAAGAGCACAAATAGTGGTCCACAACTCAAATGCGTCTTTGGCATTACGCACTCGGTTGAAGACATCCTTGCTAATGCCACGAAAGAGAATATTCTTCGCCTTGGCATTGTGCTTATCAAAGTTGAGGTCCTCCGCGAAGAGAGTGCCTCCCTTTGTGGCGGCTTTGAGCACGCCCACGTCAACGGCCTCTAGATTGGCCTCCATACGAACTTTCCAATAAGGAAAGTCGTCTCCATCGAACATGGGAGGTGGTCCATCCCCACGGGACATCTTGCTCTAGGCGGTGAAGCCTAATTTAGAGCAAACCTTGCTCTGATACCAATTGAAAGGATCAAGATGCCCAAGAGGGGGGTGAATTGGGCTCTTTTTAATTTCTAAACAAGAATTAAACCTATAAAGAGCCAATTAACCCCCTAGTGCCTACCGCTTGTGTGTCCTAGCTAGAAAGCGATAGCAAGTCAAGAGAAAGCGAAAACTTCCTACACAATTCTAGTATGAATTGAAAGACAAGTGTGGAAAGTAATGCGGTAATAAAGAGCTAGAGAAAGAGATGTTTGACACGGCGATGTTTTGCCGAGGTATCGAGGAGTCGACACTCCCCCTAGTCCTCGTTGGAGCACCTCGCAAGGTATAGCTCCCCCTCAATCCCGCGCAAGGGATGAGTGCTCTCTACGGGCTGATTCTTCGCCACTCCGGCTTGGTGAATCGCCCACAACCGATCAAAAACGTCGATGGAGAAGGGCCGCCAACAATCCTCCGGCGATCACCTTCCTCCGAGCACCACCGGACCGTCTAGGTGATGTCGATCACCAAGAGTAACAAGCCTCGATCTTCGCTTGACTCACTCAAGCTTCACAACTAGAGGATGCACACTTGAACTCTTGGATGAACTAGAGAGAGGATGGATGGATTTGCGAATCACTCTCTCTCTCTTCGGACCGCCCAAGCCCTTGCGTCCAGAGTCAGCAGACTCGGCCAGACCTAGGGTTAGGTTCCAGACCCAAGCGCAATGGTCCGGACCCCCTTGGCCCTTGCGTCCAGAGCTCGGTTTTCAGCCGAGACTCCTCCGCACTTCTTCCTTGCTTTCCCAAGTGCTAACACAAACGTGATCACCATCTTGTGCATGTGTGTTAGCATTTTCACAATCATTTTTCAAAGCATTTTTCACTTGCTTCTCACCATGCCACTCGATCCTAATTCATCGCAAAGTTAGATCGCTCACGGTGGCACTAGATAACCGATATGCAAACAAGTTTGCTCCTCTTGATAGTACGACTATCTATCCTAAACCCAGTCATAATCTTCTCTACACACCTATGACCGGTGAAATGAAATGCCCTATAGGTTATACCTTTGCCTTGCGCATTCCATTCCATCTCCTTCTCCAATGTTGATGCAACACATGCACCAACCACTTGTCAAATGATATGATCCACTTCATATCATCACATGACCGTGTTAGTCCATAGATCTTGACCTCACTTGCTCTTCACCATTGCCTTGGTCCATTGGCGCCAAGCATCACCCGCTTGTCCTTCACACTTGCAACTGGTCCATCAAGCCAAGCCTCATCTTGATCTTCTCCACCTTGATCACATGACTCCATGTCATGTTTCATGTGCAATAAGCTCCTTCATCACACAACCACATGTGAACTAATCTCTTGTATATATGTCACTTAGACACATATTATTTCACCTAAGTTGTCACTCAATTACCAAAATCACATAGGAACTCTCACACGTGCAGGGAAGAAGCGTCACGCCTCCGAACTGCTAGGTCCGCGAGGAGTACTAGGCGCGAGCGTGGGAGGGGCGTCAGCTACTGCCAAAGGACGTGAGTCGTTCGCCCCGTGCCCACCCCTTGCTTATATAGGCGTCCTAACGAGCTCCCACGTTGGAGGCCCATTAGTAACCCTAAACCTAGTCTAATTTGGGTCCAACCCGAATTAGGCTTCAAGCCCCTTAAGCGTGCGACCCTATGGGCTCACACACACATAGACATGGCCCAAGTACTCTTACTCGACCAATAGTTGATAGCGGTCTCTAACAAGGCGTGTCAACTCCTATGCATACATTATGATCATATCAGACGAACCACCACAATATAATATACATGTTATTCCTTTGCCTCATGATATTTGGTTCAACTCGTGGGTTAACACTTAACCCAAGCACGACCATGCATTTCATGATCTAATCATTTGAGTGATCCAGTGATATCTCTCTCATAAGGAGAGTGGCAAATTCCATCTTGATTGACTATGTCTCACAGCATGTTTCCCGACAAACCCAAAAACCACCTTTATAACTACCCAGTCACAGAGTAGCGTTTGGTAGTCCTAGTGTAGGTCGTTTCACATCTTGAGTACATACGACAATCTCAGGTCTAAGGACATAACGTACACGATGTGTATAGAGACAATCTCATGCCGGGTCTGTCCAGCACCATGTCCTACATGTGCCCACATTATTAGCTTGACATCTCATGTCTATGACTTGTGAAACATAGTCATCAACTAATAATGTGTTGATCTAATATTCACGTGAATGCTTGCACGAACTCCGATGAGGAACAACTTTTATAATAACCATACAAGTAAAAGAGTTTCACAAGCAATTCAGATAATTGCTAATCAATACAAGTTGTCTTTAATGGATATTCATAACATGTCATGGATACAAAGAATACATCATCTCTATGATTACCTCTAGGGCATATTCCCAACAATAATGGTGTCATCTGCATATTGAAGGATTGATAGACCATCATCAATAAGGTGGGGGATGACTCCTCTTATTTGACCATCGGTTTTTGCTCTATTAATAAGAAGAGCTAGCATATCCGCGATAATATTAAATAAGATTGGTGACATAGGATCCCCTGCCTGAGACCGCGCCTGGTTTAGAAGTAGGGGTCAATATCATCATTAACCTTGATCCCCACACTTCCCCAGTCACCATACTCTCAACCCACCTGCACCATATGGGTGAGCTATAAGAAATCTCACTTCACTTTATGATAAGCCTTCTCGAAGTCTATTTTGAAAATGACACCGTCTCTTTTTTTGGTATGAAGCTCATGGATAGTTTCGTGTAAAATTACTACTCCTTCCATGATATTCCTGCCTGGCATAAAGACAATCTACGTTGGGTTCACCACTATTTTAGCTAGCTACCATATTTAGTCTATTAGTGCCCACTTAGTGAAGATTTTGAAGCTTACATTGAGGACACAAATTGGTCGATATTGCTGAATACTTGTAGCATTTTGAATTTTTGGAATTAAGGAGATGATTCCAAAATTCAAGTTGAAGAGATCTAAGGCCTCACTATGAAGGTCTACAAAGAGGCCTAGAATGTCTTCTTTGATTATTCCTAAAAAAACTGATAGAATTCCGCAGGAAATTCATCCGGGCCTGGAGCTGGATAGCACCATACTAGCCAATGAAAATAAAATTAAAATGAAATCACCTTAAAATGAGAAAGCTTTACACGTCTAGACGAGAGATCAGGTTCTACACTACAGAACCTTTTTTCTTTAGACCATGCCGTTACGAGCATTTCATTAAGCAGAAGAGTTTGTTACACGATCCCAAAACATGGTAACAACAAGATTACCAAACCCCCTAGACTCTACTGGAACAACGATATACGATCCTTTATTCATTATATTACGTGGACGGAGCTTACTGATTACGCGTGCAGTGCAAAAATGAAAGCAAGATATCAAGAATGATACCAATTGAGATCATGTCATTGTCCCGGAAAAAAAATCGAATCAAAGGAGTATCATGGCTACTAGCTGTCCTGGTAATTAATCTGTAGTAATGATATGATGAATACACGTTATGGCCATATATACATATATGGTAGCCTGGCCTGCCATTGGCGTACCACAATCGCCTCACGCATTGTGCATATTGTTTTTTTTTAAGATCCGGTTGTCCGGCTTTGATTAATAAGAAGAAGTTAGCATAGAACGAATGATTACTTGCACGAGAGGCGCTCCCTACTATAGCCTAAGCTACAGTGGTTTTAAGATTTCAGAGACTAATTACTCACTACCGGTTTGGCGACCATCAGCAGCATTTGAGTTATCCCCCTTGCTGGACAAAATGCACTGCTCAATACTCCATCTGTCACCTCGAGCTTTGTTTCTAGCAAAACCCTCTTCTTTCCCGTACACACCTCACAGAGGACAAACAACCCTACCTCCATTGGTGTAAGGTCGGCTGACGTTGGCGCTAAGCTAGGAAACATTGATCAACTGACGTTGCAACTTTTTGGCCGAAACAAAAACTCATTGGACCTCCATCTCCACCGCATCAGACTTCTCAACTATCGCCGCTAAGGCCTCCGACAACTTCTTGTTGTCGAGACGTGTTGCTGCCCTGATGGCCTCGATAGCTTGTTCTGGGAGATCACCACCATACGTGTCATTGTGCATATTGTTAACGTTAGAGTGAGTGAGAATTGAGATGATGATGCGTTGGAGGATCCTCAAGGTCACCCTGTCCCTACCAGCTCTGTTGAGCTTTTTACTTTTAGCTCCTGGGGCCGATGCATATGCAAGGGACCCGCCGGAGGGTTTCGGTCGTCATCACAAGTTGCATTCGGCCATCAACGAGACGACGACGACGAACCTCATCCGAGGATTCATTGGCCACATCTCTCCTCGTGTGGATTCTGGTGGTGCTTCCGACCCGACCTACGTGAGTTAATCCCTCCCCCCCCCCCCCCCCACACACACACATATAGACCTCGTTATTCGACACTCAACACTCTAAATAGTTAGTTAGAACGTTACTCAACCATCAATCACCACATTCGTAAAAATTATTACTAATTCTCATCCCGCAATTGTAAAAGCCCAACCATCAGCGAATTTCATTCCCGCAACCGTAAAAGTGTAGGTTTGGTTATTTAGAGCGCGGGGAGCTAAATAACAGTTATATATAATCAAACTAGCCATCGTAAAAGTTACTACTAACTCTTATCTCACATCTGTAAAACTCTAGCCATCAGTCAGTCTTATTTTAAGAACTTTTATAGTTGTAGGATGAGATTAGTAATAACTTTTACGGTTACGGCTTTGGATAGCTAAAAGGTGCTCTAAATAGCGAGGCCATATATACTAACATATGTGTTTACAAAACTTATTATAGTTCGCGTTCCATGGAGTTGAGGCCACACGGGAAGGCTACTACGGGTTCATCGGCACGCTGGATGTGTATGGCTTCCCCGAGCTGAAGCAGGGACAAGGCACCGCAGGATCCGTTTGGCTTGTGGATGAAGGGGACGGTGCACAGGCAAATGCCAAAACAATTATCATCGGTTGGAATGTTCTCCCAGTTTTGTATGGCGATTCGCGCACACATTTCTTTACTTCCTGGACAGTAAGTTAGTCCTCCTCACTTTATCTCTCTTTTTCTACGCCCTCTGATTCAATTTATAATTCGTTTCACTTTTTTTTTACCTAAGTTTAACCATTTATCTTATTCAAAAAAAATTATGCAAGCATAGTCAAATTTAAGTCAACCATATAGACTATTTATTAAATTAGCAAGTCACGCCAAAAGAAATGATATTTTACACAAAATTTGAATAAGACGAGTGGTCAAACTTGGGGTTAAAAAGTGAAACGAACTATAATTTGAAACGGAGGGAGTAACTTATTAGTAGAAAAAAATATATGTATTTTTTTATATTGTAAAAGAAGTCGTCTTGGACAATAACACGGTCTTCAAAGTATGACTTTAACTTCATACTTTTATAAAAATATTTATTTAAAAATAATATATGTATATTCTTATAAAATACATTTTAAGACAAATCTTTTGGTATGGTTTTTATATTTTTAAATTCAACAACTTAAAAATTAGTTATGATTAACTAAAATCTTATCCAAACCGATATATTGGAGTATGTATGTATCGATTCCTCAAATTAATACTAATGCATATTATTAATGATGATACTGTACTACGTGCTTACAGAATGACGGGTTTACAAAGACGGGCTGCCTCAACACCAAGTGCCCCGGATTCCAGGCAGAGAAGGGCGCAGCTATAGCTCCCGGCGACGTCATCAATGGCAAGCAAAGCCTGACCCTTAAGATCGTCAAGCAGGGTGGCGCGTCGGGAGACTGGCTGGTGTACGTTGGCCTCGACCGTGACCCGGAGCTCATCGGCCGCTTCCCCAGGTCGCTCTTCACCGGAGGCTTCGGGGAGAAGGCGGCGGCCGTGCGGTTCGGCGGGATGGTGACGGCGCCCGCCGCGGCCGATCCGCCGGCGCCCATGGGCAGCGGCTACCTTCCGGGGCATGGGACTGCCGCGTCCTTCACCGGCGTCCAGATCGTCGGCGCCGACGGGCGTGCCACGCCGGTGACGTCGGACCTGCCCAAGCTGGAGACCCGGCCCGAGACGTACGCCGTCAGCCCCGTGGAGAATGGCAGCTTCTTCTACGGAGGACCGGCCTAGCTAGAAGAACCGGCCCAGGCGCCCACGGCCCAGGCCCGGCCACGCCGTGATTAATTACTTCGAATCGTATCGTACCCGCCCAATAAATAACTGTGCGCGCGTGGAAATCGTATCGGTTTCTCTTCTTTGATTCGTGATGAGTTGTGACAGTTTTAGTTTGCACGTCCAATGTCTCCTCTTTCTCAACTTATATATACCGCGTAACAGACACACAGACATGTAACAAAATCAAAACAAATTAAAATGCCGTACCGAGTTTCTTTCAACATATGTGCATGCATGAGAAAACTAAAGCACGGTGTAACAAATACATTAAGGCCTTGTAAGCTGCGCAGCTCAAAGAATAGGTAAACCGATGTTCAGGGGTTGTACAGGTTAGTTTTAAGAGAATTTTACTTGTATGCCATTATAAAAGTTCACAATTGTCTACAATCCATTGAAAAATTCAAACAATCTACTGCTTTAAACTTATTTTCTCTACATGTCATTCCATCCATTTTAAGTACTAACGGTGTCAAAACTATCTTCTCACAACTAAAAATACTAAAGAGGAGACATAGTTTTGGTGCGACTTTCTAACATGGGTCCATGTTCTGCATGCTGCGATCCCGCACCCACCATTCCTACACTTTACTTTTGCGATAATTTTTTTTTTTAAAAAAAAGAAAGTCGAGCACGCTCACATCGATTCATTCATGTGGTCACTCCTCAATTCCCGCCCGTCACTCAATTCACTGCCGCAAATCACTCGAATTTCCAAATCCCCATATTATGCCAGTTTGTCGTCAAAGCAGCCATGATGTCGAGCCGCAGCAAGGGCGGTGCCAAGCACCATCGGTAGGTGCTCCTCGACCTCAACTGGCTGGAGGCCTTCGCTGTCGAGGTCCGTGTTGATGACGAGCTCTTAGAGGAGCAGTTTCAGACTTTCAGTTTAATAGCCAGATACGTATAAGGTAATCAGTCAGACGATAGCTTTATGTTTATCTTTTTCACATAATCGTGGTTTTAGTTCGTCATTAGAACCTTCAATTCTTCTCCATGGCATCGCGACTATTGAAAACTGTGGAATCGTGAATTGTGCCCTATAGTAGTAGTGCAATGCAAATACAGTTACATTCAGGTAAAAAATTTAAATTAGGTTGATAGATATTTTTTTATTAGTATACTTACAAAAGCATCTAATGGTGTGCTGTGATAGATCCCAAGCTGCTGGCACTGCAAGCCATCTACGAGGATGACACTGTCATTTTTCACAGTATGAACGGCATTCAGGATTTTTAGGTAACTGAACCGCATCCTAAGTATTCTTCCATTTGCAGATATATACATTTCTTACCTTATAGTACATCTCGATGCAAATGTCATTGTTCCAGCATCTCTAAAATATCAATTTGAAGATACCAGCTCCTTTAGTTAGCTAGAGTTTCTTTTGTTTTTACCTTTTCAATCTTGTACTGAACCTTTTTTCAGCTTTCAATAAATACCAGTAGGGGTGTGCTTCTCCTGTTTACTTTCAAAAAAAAAATGCCATTAGCAACGTCTTTACTTGTTCTTTAGAAGACATGCACATCCACTTGTGTGTTTCTATTTATTAGAGTGGTGTTGTAATGTGTGCAACCAAGATTACAAAATGGTAATTTACCATGCTCTGCAGAAAATATTGATGAGGTCAATATATATGAAATTAATGAACAGACCCAAAATAAGAACAGATTCAGGATACTTTTCTAGCATCTCTTAGAGCTTGTACTATTTTTGATGAGGTAAAAACATCCAGCTGCCAATTAGCTCTTGTGGATAGTTACTAATGCTCTGTTTTATTTCACGACGTTGATTCAGTTGATATACTTGATCTTTAAGTACTCATGTGACGGACACTATATATACTCGAACATGTGAACAAGAAGGTATGTACATGCGGCAAAACTTATTTGTGGCTTTATTGGCATTTGAAATATGAATATCGCCAGTCGATATAAAACATTATAGCTTCTATACAGTACTTTGAAATATGAATATCGCCAGTCGATATAAAACATTATAGCTTCTATACAGTACTTTGAAATATGAATATCGCCAGTCGATATAAAACATTATAGCTTCTATACATTAGGTTTTCGACCCTGTGATGCCGCTCTCGCTAATTCCACGAACTTTGCTTTCTAGATTAAATTTCACTTTAGCATCCATGTTTAACCTGTGACGCCGCTCTCGCTAAGAGCATCTCTAACAATTTGTTATTTCTCACTTGTCAAATCTTGTGTTTTAGCAAGTTGTTATAATAATTTACCAAGTTGAAAAGAGATCATCTCCAACAATTTGTTATTTCTCACTTGTCAAACCAAAAAAAAGAAGATTAAAAAGAAAGAAAACTTGTATGTGGGAAACCGAGAAGAGGACTCGCGGGCGAGAGGATGACAAGCCGATGCGCGCTAACAAAAATGGCAAACCGATGCAATCTTTTAGCAAACGTGTAAAATTGGCAAGTCTAATTGGCAAACTGTTGGAGAGTGTTTTTTGATTGATTTGCCAAATTTTAAAGGATGACAAGTAATTTAGTAAACTGTTGGAGATGCTCTAATTCCACGAACTTTGCTTTCTAGATTAAATTTCACTTTAGCGTCCATGTTTAATTTGAGAGTATCGTTATCTTATTATATGATTGCCTAGTCAAACATAAAAAGTTGAAAATAGTCTAAATACACAATTATTTTTAAAAATACATTTTAACGATGTCAAATGAAAAAGTTTAAAACTAGAAAGTTGTAGATGAGACCAGAAGGGAAGATCTGCAGTGAATTCTCCCCTTGTCAGGAAGAACATCCTGAATGAGGTATGTGGAGCGGTATGTGGAGCACCAAAACGACGTTGTATTCAGACATCTGGCGCCAAACAGACCAAGCCTGGTGACTGCTTGCAAAGAAGCAATAAGCAATCACAGATTGAAGCCCAGGGCAATCACAACACAAGTGGTAAGGAGAATATTTTGATTCCAAACAACATATCAAATTCTCACATAAACTGGAACAGGTTGCTTGTAATGACAATTACAAAGAGTTCTTCACGCTCACAGGACAGCAAATTTAACTACCGTGATAGGACCAAACCACCACTTATGGGAGCCACCAAATGACAACTCTAATCGAACAGGGAGAATCCCATGTCGTCATCGCTCTCTTCCTTCTCCTCTTCCTTCTTCTCCTCCTTGGGTGCCTCGGCCGCAGCACCACCTGATGCGGCGGCACCACCGCCACCACCACTGCTAACAACCATTGCACCACCACCGACAGCACCAACAATCACCTGCACATGATAAGTATTGAACATCAGGATGTGTTGATGATGGACCAAACTACACATATGATTGAAGCAAACATTCAAAGCCAAGGTATCTAATCATCGTCAATATTACTACCACGTCCAATGGTTTCTTGATTTCAAAAACAATCACAGGTAACTTTAACGAGTATCAAGCAATTACAAATCAAAAAATTGTACTGTTTCCAAATGTTGCTTACAATCAGACAGCACATAGATTCGAAGCATACCCGATTATTACATCGAAATCAGGCTAATTTTGCTAATTGTTAGCAATGAGTAGCAGCAAAAACCCACTATGGATGGAACATAAATGAGAAAGGACCTTCAATTCTGCAGATCAGCGAAAGCTTAGAATTCTAATTCTAATGGCCAGAAGGAAACAATTTAATCTAGAATTTTATACCAGCAAGACAAATGGATCATCAACAGCCTAACTCTAATCTGCTACGCTACACATCATCAGGTTCTTAGCCGATAATATCAACCGACAACCCTATTGCTATATAGGCGCGACCAGAAAGTGCGATCCATCCAAACGGTACCAAATCGCTACCGAAAACAGACAACTTCGCATCTAGGAGTACATCTATATCTAGATACTTACCAAATCGCTACCTAAAACAGACAACTTCGCATCTAGGAGTACAGCTATATCTAGATATTGTATAAACGTTAGAACGTTAGATCAAGGGGGGCGGGAGGGCGGAGTCGACGAGCAGACCTGGAAGACGGCGGAGGTGGGGGTAACCATGGAGAAGGACGACTGAACGCCGCCGGCGGAGTCAGCCGCGGACGCAGCAGCAACGAGGGCGCGCTGCAGCGCGTAGGGGGTGGCGGCGGAGGCCTCGATCTCGCCGGAGTGCTGCTTGGCAGTCCACTCGCCGCCGGAGTTGCGGCACACGAAGGTGTAGACGCCCATGTCGATGCTTCCCTGCGTGCGCGGCTCAGCGGCGGCGGTGGAGGCTTTGGGGGATTTGGCAGGCTGCTGGGGCGAAACCCTAGCGGTGGGTGGGTTTATGTAGTGGGGCGAAACCCGTGCTGGCGCGGGAAGAGCCCGTGAACCGTGTTGGGTCGGGTCCTCATGGGTGGACTGGCCCAATGTTATTTGGGCTTTAGTCCGTTTAACACTTGGCTCAATATCAAGGAATCACAAAAGAATACAAACATGTGCATAATTTGTAGGACAAAATCCTTTTGACCCCTCAACTTTCATGATCGTGCGATGTTTTTCCTCATTTATAAAACCAGATTTTTCTTACATTACTTACCCCCCGCTGCCAATGACACCACATAAGATGGCTGACGTACATGTGCCATATCGGGCCAAACCAGCGTTTAAACCGATTAGAGCGCAAAAACAAATGGTTTATGGTTTATATAAAAGTTAAGGATGACAAAAAGTCTAGTTTTATAGATGACGGACGGAAATCGCACGACCACAAAAGTTGAGTAGGTTAAAGAGAATTTTTCCGGTGATGTGTAGCATCTACTGTTTTCCTCAAAATTGAGATAGTTGTTCCCACTCGTCGGTGACGTGGGCTCTCGCAAGAAACGTCGCCGCCGTTCGGCAGCCCGGCCATAGGCCCCTAGTTGCCGTCGCAATTCGGGTTGATCTAGATTCAATGTAATAGCATAGTTTGTTGTTTACTATAGGAAGGGTCTGAGCATTCATATACAACTTAGGACGCCGTTAAGTCGTGTTGTATTGAACTTTTTCTTTATCTTAATACAAAGACGTGCAAACTTTTTGCGTGATTGAGAAAAAATTGTAGTATTTCTCTATACGCAGTGCGTGATCAAAATTGAGATAAGTATAATATCTGTTCAGAAAAGAAGTACTGTACCAATCTATGACCTCTAGAAAAACTTACACCCTCTATTCTAAAATTGTAGTATATTTCTCTATATACGCAGTGTGTATCCTTCTTCCGATTGCATTTCACTCTGAATTTCCATTCTTAACGTCCATGGAATCTCGAAGAATCTCCTCGATCAATCACGGCGCATTGGCCTTCATCATCTTCGGTCATCACCAAATAAAAAGTTCACCTCCTGCGTCGCTGTCCGTGGAAGCCTTTGAGCCTCCCGTAGAGCATGAGGAGAGCAAGGAGCAGCTTCCCCTGGTCGCTCCACCATCCGGAGAAGCTGTACGGCTTGTCATGGCAGGCGTCCGCCGCCGGCGGCGGTAGCAGCCTCGAGCAGCTGTAGCCAGTGGACAGCCCCACGTTCCCATAAGCACTGCAGGAATCCATATGTCAGTTTCAGAAAAGCTTCTGATGAGATGGTTTATGAACTGTGATGATGTTCATCGATCGTGCATGTGCAGCTCACCTGATGACCTCGAAGATCACGTTGAACGTGGAGAAGTTGAGCGGGTCGCCGGAGATCGATCGCCTCTCGGTGATGCAGGCGAGCATTACCGCAGCAGCGTTGCAGGCCAGCGGCGACAGCAGCATGCTGTTCAGTGACAGTCTCCTCCTCCTCCTCTTCTTCTCCGCTCTATCGTCCTCGCGTTCCGGTTCTCCAGCGTCGCCGTCGGGCAGCGAGAGGAATGTCGCCGACGCCGGGATCCACCTGAAACACACGTTTGTTTGCAGAATCTGTCACTGACCAATTCTCGTCACGTACATGTTATCATCATCATCACAAGAGACCGAAGAGGAGCTAGCTAGCGTGACTGACATCATGGCGAGGAACAGCACCAGCACCGCCGGCGCGATGAGGGAGCAGTCAACGGAGTTCTCCCCAGCCTGCCGCACGTTGACGGCCATGAACACGGCGTTAGCGAGCTTCTCGCCGGCGGTTAACCCAGCGAACACCACGGAGTTCCAGTTCAGGCAGCAGAGGAGCGCGGCGGCCACGGCCGCGACGGTGACCACCGTGGCGGCGAGTGACGCTGCCCGTGGACCCGACGGCAGCAGGTGGCTGAATCCCGCCTCCGCGACGGCGCTCTTCTCATCCATGGTGGAATCGAGCTCTTCACCGGTGACGACGACGAACACTCTCGCCGCTAGCCTTCTCGTGCCGCTTACGGCTAGCCTGAGGAACACCGGGAGCAACGTGCTGCCGGCGAGGATCTGTGCCGCGAGAAGCATGAGAAGGCCACGGTTCGTGGAGAACACCGCCATGCTCTCGTTGGTGAGCAGAAGGCCGCCGTTGGTGAAGGACGAGACGGTGGTGGACACCGCGAAGAGACCGGCGTTGATGCGTTTCTTCGCTAGCACGTCGCGCGCGGTCGCGACGGTGGTGACGTACGCGAACACTAGTACCGAGCCGGCCACGAGGATCGCCGCCATGTATGCCGAGACCACGAGCGCCAGCCTTCTCACGTGGCGACGACAGCTCTCCTTGCGATCGTCACCACCGTCGTCATCGCCGGTGGACGAACCCGCAGACGACGGAGGTGGTGCCGGACGACCATTCGTCGCCTCCTCGAGATCGTCCGGCGGCTCGTCGCAGACCGCGCTGCTGCTGCTGCTGTCGTGATCTTGATGGTGGTGTCGCTCCTGCTGTCGTCGCTTGCGCGACGACGACGACGAGGACACGAGGAGGAGGCCGAGGAAGGAGACGAACATGTCGCTGCCGAGGAGCATGAGGAGGGTGAGGACGACGAGCTGCGCGGTGGAGAGATCTTCCATCTCGACGGTGGCTAGTCCGGTGACGGTGACCGCGGACGTCGACATGAACAACACGTCGACGTAGCGCGGGCGGTACGGCTGCTGCCCGCCGGCGCCGGGTTTGCTGCTGCTTGGTCTGAGTAGGATCAGGGCGAGGAAGCCGAGTAGGTCGACGGCGAGGAAGTAGGATAGGTGGAGTAGTAGCGGGGTCAGGTGGACGGCGATGAGCCGGCAGAGGAGTGCCCATGAGCTCACGACTGCGCATCTCGCCGCGGAGCTGCTGGACGAGACATGGAGCCGAATATGCTGCATTGGAGGAGGTACAATGGTGGAGAATAGAGAGGGTGATGATCAACAATGCCTGGTAATATAATCTAGCTCTGAATTTGGACTTATATATGGTAGTCTTGTTTCAAAGGGAAACTACTGAACACTTTACTCGTACAAGTGAGTGAGTGACAACTCATCTTAATGGTTGTGTCTTGTGTGTATATATATACATACAAGTTGACAGAGCAGTGCAGTGATCATATGGAAATGCGCAGCTGTTTGAGCCACTTCATTGGCTCACTAGAGAGCTGCTTTGTGGTGGTGAGGAGGACATGTGTCGATGTGTGCAATGCAAGTGTAGTAGTAGCATGGGTCATCACTCATCAGGCAGCTTTCAGAACTTAATGGCATGCGCGCCGGCAGACGGATGGAGCAGCACGCCGTGAGTGAGATGCCTGAATACACGCGAAACTACAAGTACAGAAAAGACTGGACAAAACTCAATTCAGTTCAGACTTCAGATCGACTTCAGAGAGAGGCTTCTGCAAATGCGTTTGCGTGGTGAGCCGTTCTTTGCCCAACCGTTCGTCTGCCATGGCGCCGAGGGCAACCATGGCCAGATCAGGAAACGTGGAAAGGCAGCAGTCGGCTGCTCCTAGGCGAACCCCAGCCACTAGTAGTAAACTGATGAATGATACGTACTGGTACGCGCCGGCGTCGCCGGCGAATGAAGCAGTGGGGTATGGGATGCTATGGTTACTACGGTCCGTCCAGAGAGCAGAGCTTGCGATAGCGAGAGGTTGTCGGAGAGATGCGGCTGCAAGGAGCAGGGCCGATCATCGTCATCGTCATCGTCATCTGCATGGACACGTTCGAAGAGCATGGTTAGCTAGGGGTTTGTGTGCAGCGATGGAGCGAGGAATAGATTTCACATTCTCAGTGCCTCCATTTGGTCTCATATGGCCACACGCGACGCAAGTCCTCTGCATTTGGCGTCAGATCGATCGTGTGTGTCGAAACGCCCTTTATTACTTGCCTTTGAACACGTCTTACCTTGCGTCGATGGTGACCTGATGACGACGACAGCGATTGCGGCATGACCAGATTCTGACGATAGCTCAGACTCCGGAGAAGAGCTGCATCCTGCATGCGATGCGATGCGATCAGATTCATGGCCAGGAACTCGGGAACGAGTTGCGTGGGCTGGGGCTGTGGTGGATGCCATGCTCCCCAGGCCAGCAGGCAGGGCACCCGTGGACGTCCTCGGTTCCTTGCCACCAATGCTACACATGACACATAGTAATTGCGCGCGCGCAAGCTCCAACTTACGTGCCTACTCGCTCGGTCCTTTTTCAACGATCGTTATTAGTACAAGCTTCTGTTACTCTATATATTTTCCATCCATATACATATACAGTTTTTTCCACTCCACATGACACATTCCACATCACATTCCAGTGTCTTTAGTAAATTTAGTTAAGATCTTTTTTTTTAAAAAAAAATCATGCCTTGTAAAGTCATGAACATAGGTTTTGACTTTCAATTTTTTATATTATTACTTGCTATAAAGTTCTAACCTCAACAAAAAGGTTAAAACTCTTCATGTCTATTGTACGAGTATATTTCTATTCAATATTTTATTAAAAATAAAGATTTTAGCTAACAGAGTGCACTCTTAATTACTGTCGTCGGTGGGTAGAGTTTGAAGTGAGATAGAGAGGAGCAAACTATGCTAACCTGATAATTAAAGAGAAGATTAATAATACTAACTGTTTACACCAAATAATGAATCTCGAAATCCATCCAGGTACGTAATTTGCACGTTTGGTTTGTACTAACTTCATCTATTACTCAAGATGTTAGTTTTTTATTATCAAAAAATTATATGTGTGTGGTAGTATCTTTTTTATAAAAGAAATGAATGCTCACAATTATGCTATCGGTAATTAGATATGTCATTATATTTTAGCTAATTAAACAAATTACACAAAATATTTTCATGGTCAATAATACAATCTAATAAAATAATTTGTTAGTATCATTATAATATGAGTCGTTAAAGAAACATTTTCATTGAAACATACAATGTATATTTGTTGCTCATTTGTGCATGTATACTTGATCCGCGGCGTGACTGTGTTTTGTATGCATGTTTACCTTAAGTTAACTTTACATATAAACAATAATGATAATGTGTAATTTAGAAGCATATATAGACATAATTTATGGTCATCTAAGCATTTTACATAATAGCAATTGCCAACAATTTAATAGGATATTTATTTTACCTTTAGCAATGCTAGAAGTAGTAATTTTGATGTGAATTTTAGAGTTTTTACTTTGATTGTTTACAATAATGCTTTGATAGTTTAGATGTAAATTAGGAGGGCGCTACTTCCTGTTATGATTCATATAATGGCACGGATGGGCTAATTTAGTTAGTTATGAACTTAGGAGCATTACTTCATGTTGTTTTTCATAATGGGTAATTTAGATGCGGATGTAGGGGCATAACTATATGATGTTAGTTGTTCCATTATGGTGTACGTGTACGTGGGTAATATTTTTTTAAACAGAATATATACAATGCAAATTGACTATATAGTATAGGATAATGTATGTTCGTTGCACCGGGTTATCAATCATGCGTAAAAAAAAAAGATAAAATTGAGCCATGAATCCAGTTCAGTGGGTGGCGCGGCTATTAGCAGGAAAGATAAATTATTTAATTCGACCAGCACACACAAGGTAATTTGGCCCATGACATGGAACCCGTAGTGTTAAAACGAAAAAAAAACTATTTTATTTTGCTGATGACTCAATGTCAGCGCAATACACGAAAAAGAGAAACACACGACGCTACGCATGGTGTGCCCGAAACCTTTTCTTTTTCCGATTCCGATTCTGAGGTGGGATAGTTTTTCTCTCGACTCTTTTTAGGTGTAGAAAAATAGGTTAATGTGGGTAATACGGAGTACAACGCTAGAATTTCCTGAATTTTTGTCATTATATATGGTTTCTTTAAAACTAACATAAAACCTTCTTCGCAAGCCTCTAACGTTTTATGAGAAGTTATAGGGCTCACTAGTAGTAATAGTAAGATTTGAATGACACACACAAAGGGTGCTTGAAAGGCCACGCGACTTACTCTATAGACTTGATAACAAGTAGCCCAATAGATCTCGTAGGGAGTGGATTGAATAGAAACTCGAATTAAATTCCACCCAATTCACCCTAAGAGCATGGTTAATAATAACACCGGCAGCCGACGATATACCATGCCATGTTATCTCAAGGTAGCATATTAAAATGCTCGTATAATAGGTTGGCGTTTAAGTGAGTTGTTAGTTTGTTTTTACAATATTTATTATTTATATGTGTCGATCATCTCTTGTGGCAATATCTTTGTTGTCGCTTCAATACCAAGCATACTCATTGTCAGAAAACAGGAGCATGAGATCGAGAGGGAGGGACGGAGGCCCAGAAAACAGCAGCTATGTCTCTGGTATTGGGTGGGAGTAGGAGATTCTGTCTCGGGAACTACCCTTCAGCCCACGGCAAGTTTACCGCCCGCTCCATTCTCTCTCACCTTCTCTCGCTCTTCCAACTCAGATTTTGCTGACGTGGAACTTCTCCCAGCTCGTTGACTAGACCTTACTATACTTGCTCTAACACATATGGATTGAGGTGAGTATGATAACATAAAAAAAAAGACCTTAGTGTCTATCGAAAACACGGCATTATATTTTTCCATGAAAAGGAAGGAGAGGAACTCCATTTCAGTAGACTAGTTTGCGTCTTGTTTACAGTAAATGCATGATACATACATTATATAAATTGAGCTCGGTAAACACGACGACGAACAAGGCGGGTAGACAGCACAGCTCCGCCCCCGTTTCATCCAAAGATCGAACAAATTCGGCTTAGTAAATTTGGCAGCATATATAGTCGCATAGGCATAGCTAGACTGAGAAAACAAGTCACTATATATATATTTTTTTTGTCATTTGTCACGTACGTGACGCACGAGAAACAGCTATTCCCATGCATGTTGCTCGTCCATATATAGCTACTTACATGCCTACATATATACAAGGGTGTACATCTCGGTCCCTTGGCATACATGTCAGGAACTTGATTTTTACCGACAGCAAATAAACTGCTGCTAGAAACTTTTGCAATCGCACTGAACACACTGCACAGTTGCTGTTGGAGGCAGGAATCCATCGATTCAAATTCAACAGCATGAAGAAGAACAAGCAGTCGTCAGGGGCATCCAACTACCTGTGCCTTGCACCCATCTTCAACTCGTGCGTCTCCTCCGGCAAGGATCAGCCTTCAAACGCCTCCGCCGCCGCCGCCGCCGCCAGGAGCCGCCTGAGCTTCTCCTTCCAGGAACGCCAGCAGCATCAGCATCAGCAGAAGGCGGCGGAGGAGCAGAGCAACTCGGAGAGCATCATCGACCCGGCAGCCTCGGTCATTGCCAGGAAGCAGCAGCAGGGGAAGGACAGCGGCGGCGGGAAGCGCTGCACCGTGATCGTGGGCACCATCTTCGGCCGCCGCGCCGGCAGTGTCACCTTCTGCGTGCAACGCGACGCCGCCGTGCCGCCGCCGTTCCTCTTCGAGCTCTCCGTCCCCATGCAGTCGCTCGCCACCGAGATGGGCTCCGGCCTCCTCCGCATCGCGCTCGAGTGCCACCGCACTGGCACCGGTACCGGGGACGGGGAGATGAGCCGGAACCTGTGGAAGGCGTCGTGTAACGGGCGCGACGTGGGGCACGCCGTGCGAAGGCGGCCGACGGAGTGGGACCGTCGCGTGCTTGAGAGCATGCGGACCTTGACGGCTGGCGTCGGCGCGCTCCCAACCGCCGTGGCGATGGAAGCGCCCGCGCCCAGTGGCGGTGATGGAAACGGAAACGCGCAGCAGGACGGCGCTGGCGCCGGCAACGGGGAGGTGCTGTATATGCGGGCGACGTATGAGAGGGTCGTTGGATCCAAGGACGCTGTGTCTTACCACCTCATTAGCCCCGGTGGCAACGCTGGCGGTAGCCCACCGCAGGAGCTCAGCGTCTTCTTGCTGCGGACCAGAGGGTGACTGAGATCACCAACCAGTAGTGTAGTGCCATGTATCCATCGCCAACGTTTGTTACACTCACACATGTATATATAATAACAAACAATAAAATATATAGTTGGTGCATGCAGCTGTTGATACCTGCTCTTAATGATCAGTTCATAAATCAAAATCATCAAGCAGTACATAGTTTTAAATCCAGATTTCTAATTTTATCTTCCGCCACTAGAAACGTCTCCACGCACGAGGAACGTCTTCGGCAGCCCTCCTCTCGCCTCCACGTCGTCGCCCGCCTCGGCTCCCGAGACCGACGACGACCGAGCACCGGCTCCCGCGACTCGCCTCCGTCCGTGCCGCGTACCCGCCCGCGCCGGCCAATCCTCCCCGGCTCCACCAGCGCCGCCGGCTGCCTCGGGTGGGTTGAGGAGGAGTGGAGGACGCAGGAGATCGACGCGGACTCGCGGACTCCCGCCCCTGCGGCCGTCCACCCGGCCGGCGCGGAGTCCCGCCGCTCCGCTGCCACGACGCTGACCTCAGATAGACGCCGGCTGCACGGGACGCTGCTGCAGCCGACTCGACGCTGCAGAGTCAATCAGAACAGGCCGCCGACGGACGACCGACAAACAGGTATGGCACCCCTTGTCATTTTTGCATCTGTCTACAGGGTACATTCTATCGCCCACCGGGTATATTCTATCGCCCACTGGCATCAAATCTGTACATGCCTGAGCAAACACACAAGCCAGATCCTTCTTTTAGGAAACAGTAATTAGTCAGGCTACGTATGGAATTAATCAAATGAGCATTGTCTATTAGGAATATTAGTTCTATTAGGAATATTAAGGTACTACATTCATCTATTTTTCGATACAATGCCACAAGTGCTTCCAATTTTGGCTAACTGCCTACTGAAAACTTAATGCTATTTGATGCAGCTAGCTAGAAACTGAACTGCAGGTTTCTGAAGAAAACTATTTATAGGAAATTAAGTGAGCTAGAAACTGAACTGCAGGATTCTGAAGAACCCATTAAGCTTACCACAACCTTGAGCCATGTACAGTATGTCTATACTGGACCGAAGCCATAGTAAAGGGGATCGCATTTTTCTTCTACAAATATCTGAAAACCATGGTGATCCATATCAGACGAAAAATTTGGTATTCGACAAGTGATGCTCACCTGCTCAGTGAAGTTTATTAAGGATGCGTCAAGAATCGCTGAATGAAGGCATTTGTTGCCTTTGAAACAGCTGCAGAAATAATCAGTCCTGCAATAAAATGCCCTCTCAAGTAGTGATATGATCGTGCGCCTTTTACTACTGCATCCATTAATAGTTTTTGCGATAAGTTAAGAGTTTGGAATTTCTTTTGCAGGTAATCAGCAAACGTCCAGGAAATCTATTTGGAGTATAAAATTGAGAACGCCAACAACAATGTTATAGCAATATAAAATTTGGGGAACTCATGTATGCCTGCGCATGATTCACTTACAGTTCTATTTTTGGTAAGGCTCTTCTCATGATTCTAAATTGCCAGGTATCGTAAGTCTATGATCCAAACTTAAACCTTTTGGGAGAACCAATTCATGAACCTCAAGTTTTTCTCCATTTATGCCTATGAATAATTCACTTCGGACTACATTATTTATACAGTATGGAATATTGAGGTCCTTGATAATATTCAGTAGCCGCAACTCAGGTGCACTTTTATTTTAAAGAAATTGGAACTAAGTAGTATTCAGTTTCTTAGTAATTTTGTTCTGCTTTATGTAGCTGGCAGACATGAACTTGCAAGTAAACAAAACAGTTTTCGATAGCCTGAAGGCTGGAAACACTGCCAAATAAATCTGTGGGTAGTGGAGGCCAACTGAAAATTGTGGGACTTGTGACAAGGGTGTCAAAGATCATCCACAACAAAGTGAAATAGGTAACCATGAGGGCTGAGGCTATTGCTGGTTGTTTGGTATTTCTGCTATTTTTTCCTGCCAAATATGCTTTGGAATGAGACCTTCGTGTGTTTAGGTTACCACACTACATGAGAGCTCAGAAGCAAAGCATTTGACTCAAGCCTAATTGTTCAGATTCATCCTCTGGGGCCAGTAAACTTTTATTCCATATAAAAGCCAACAATAGAAAGAAAACCCGATTCAATTCACGCAGGAATGCCAGAGGATGAAAGACACACGGTCCATTTCGATGCGACACATCAACATTGAATTCATTTGGAATTTGGTGACTCTTAACCTTAGTATCATCTGATGGCCAGTGCCCTCTGATTTGGCACTGCATCTGGGGTTTGCATTGGTTAACATGTAGCTTTGAGTTTGCCTGCTAGGTTGTTCAACGACTCACTAATTTGTTGTGATATTTCCTTGTGATTTTGTAAATAAGCAAGAGTTTACCAAGCTCGTTAATTTTGTCACAAATGGATCATATTTCTCTTTTAAACTTGCATTTATGAGCTGAAAATATTCTATATATTTTACATGAAATTGATTTTTTTAATGATGTATCAAGGGTTCTCGTGAAGTAACCCTCCAGCTCAATCCTATTGTTTAAATTTGCTATAGTTCTATTGTTTAAAAAGATCAACTTGTGCTATTATTTTCATCTGTAACTTTGCTTCCTGTTATTTGTTGTATGCACCCTGATGATCTTTGCTATACTGTAGAATATATGAACTGCTCTTCACTTTGATTGTCAGGTGGGATGTTCTAGCAGTTCATATAGTCAGGCTCAGCACAGGCCTAGAAGATCTCCTCCAAATTTGCCTTCATTGCTTCTCCATGGCCGAATTGTTTATATTGGCATGCTGGTATGGATCTGCACCAAGTTTATGATGTCGAGTTTCCTATCATGTTATTATATATATACTCTGCATTCATGGAGCTTGGCTAGGATGTATAAACGATCTGACTTGGTGTTAGATTCATAGCTATGAAACAACAAAAGCATGATTGTACATGTTAAATCATTGTAGTGGCGGACTATGCAAATATGTCTTGGTAGCTACTATCTTAACTGAGATGCATTGGATGCCTTTAGGGTGTTATGCGCTGTACTACTTGCTGGGTCAGACAAGTTGTATTCTAGGATAGACAACTGCTAATATGGATACACAATGATTAACGTTTTCCAATTTTTCGGTACAGAATATTGTCTAAGGAAAATTAAGAAAGAACTTGGCTGAGAGAACCGGAGGAGGTGAGTCAAATTTCCTTTGAGCATTTCCCTGTTACCGTTCATTTCATATCTCTGTATTTTTTTTTTTGAAATCATATCTCTTTAACTTAAGTCAATCTAGCCACCTGTTACATATAAGAAGATTCAACACTCACCGCAAATTAAAAGATTGCTGTAGCTTGATCTGATTTCATGGATGACACAGACTGTTCTGTGACGTAGTTTAGGAAACATGAAAATATTTGAGCTGTTAGTCTGTTGTGTGCCTTTTATGTAAATCTAAACAAATTTCTAAACCTTTCCTATCTAAATTAGAAATGATCACCTAACAACTGCATGTGAAAGACTACCAGATCTTAAAGCAACAAATGCAGATTACAAAATAGGTACAGTAACCCATAAAGGAAATATAGTGCATGAGCTCTGCTTTGCACCGAGGCAAAGCTGCCTGGTGCCACCTCTGCTCCCAGATATCTTATTTCAGAACATGCTCCATAGAGGTATATCATAATTTTGTTTTCTTTCAGGAAAATATGTCAACATTTTGGTATGCTTGTTAGCATGAAAGAATTTTTAACCTAGATGTTTTTACATTTTATCGTTTACACTATGAATGACCAATTTATAGAAGATTGTTATGTCTATAACTAGAAAGCCACTTTCTATTTTAAAATTCTCTTCGTGTGTTTTTAGACCTCTTACTACATGGAGCCTGATGAAAATCAGAGTTGTCGCATGCCAATGCCATTGAGAGACTTGACAAACCAGATCCATTGAGAGTTGTCGCTTGCAAATCCACCTGAAAGGATTTTGCAAAGCCTCTTTAACCTGCTGCAGTTTCCCTTCTCTGTTTCAAGTCAGTTTCCTTTCTACACCTGACGAATGTTTGAAGGGCATCTGCATTGTGACAAGCTGCAAGGGTAGCTCACATATGCATGGATTGGTAGCTCACATTCTGACATTTTGTTGGCATATCCTGTTATAGAACTAATCTGCTCAATATAAGGATACAATTTATAGAGTAAAAAAACAATGCAACGTGGGGGTATGATATGTTGGTATTGGAGTGATAACCGTGATATTCTAATAGAAAATGGTTCATGGCTTCATGTTTATTTAATATGACTTGCATCTACTAATCGTTTTTTTGTTTGGATAATAGATGAGAAAAGAAATGATGTCAAATTTTTTTCTGACACCTCCAGACCTCGAGTGGCACCTGATTAAGAGAATTAGTCTTCATGTACATGCAGGCTGCAGATTATACTTGAAACAGTCATGCGGCTATAGGAAGCCAAAGCACCGTCAGTGGAAGTGGCTGCTTATTGGTAGAAAACCTACTGGATTATATAAAGTGTCACTTTTCAACATTTTAGTGACTATACTCCGTACCTAATGTTTTTCTCTAATCGAGTTGTCAATTGCTTGATGTGTCATCAATGGGGGCATTATAAATCATGTTTAGTCTTCTCCATAGATCATAACAACAGTTATTTGTGGATTTATTGGTGTGCGAAACAAATAGATATCGGAGATATCTTCTTGTTGATATAAAC
The DNA here is from genome assembly GCA_022036555.1 of Microstegium vimineum. Classification (NCBI taxonomy): domain Eukaryota; kingdom Viridiplantae; phylum Streptophyta; class Magnoliopsida; order Poales; family Poaceae; genus Microstegium; species Microstegium vimineum. The sequence continues at coordinate 2,320,128 of CM039125.1, read as the reverse complement.
ATTAACTTAGCCGCATCACAAAAAGATCTATACAATAAACTTTATGAGCCTGATATGCAATTCTATTTGTGACTGTTAGTTTTACAAACTTGATTTTTCTTTTGGATTAAATGAAACTTTAACATCGGTATTTATTTTGATAATATTGTTATCTTAACGTGTGATCTGTGTATTTTTTATTATAAAATTTTAGTTATCCCATAGCAACGCACGTAGGTGAATGCTAGGTACGCGAGTTTTTTTTTCTTTTTCTTTATTTATATTTCTTTTCCTCTTCCGTTTATTTGTGGTGCTTCTTCTTTCCTTTTTCTCTTTCTTTTTTTTGGTATTCTAATATTCTTTACCTCTTTATTTTATTTATCTTTCTTTTATTTTTTACTTTTTTATTTATTTTTAATATTTATTTTTTCTTTCTCTTTTATTTTTGTGTTCTATTATTTTTATTTTTTCCTTTTTTCTTCTATTTCATTTTATTTTCTTTTTTGTGGTCTTTTATTATTATTTTCTTTCCTTTTTCTATTTTCATCTTTATTGAATGTTTTCCTTTTTCATTTCTTTTTCTTTCCCTTTATTTATTTATGTTCATGTAGTAAAAATAGTAAATATATGAATAAAAATATGATGTTCTACGATATATTTTATGATATTCAATATGCATATGTTGTTGTTATAGATATATTTTTTCATATTCGATACCAATTCTTCTTATTTTTATATAAATCTAATTAATTACTTCACTTATTTTATTAATTTATTTCATATTTTATGATATTATGATGTTCACGTAGTATACATATGATGTTTCATATATATTTAGTGATATTCTTGTAGTGTTAATATGATATTATGCGATGAATTTGTGATGTTCGATGGCATTTTGTTCTTTTTATTTACTATAATTAAACATTTCACTATTTTTATATATATTAAAATATTTATGATCTTCACGTAGTATACATATGAAGTTATATGCTACATTTAGTGATATTTTTTAGTACTAATGTGTGTCATCTTTTATTTTTTGTTATGTCTATTATTTTTTCATCTTTAATTTTTTGTTATGTCTATTATTCTTGTCATCTTTTATTCTTTTTTATTTTTCTTTCTTCTCCTCTTTTTTATTTATTATTTTTATGTTATTTTCTTCTATTTATTTTTTTCCTTTCTTTTTTTTCATTTTCTTTTTTTGTGGCCTTTTTATTATTCTTTTTTTTCTTTCCTATTTTCATTTTTATTGTATTTTTTCTCTTCTTTTTTTCTTTACTTTCATTAATTTATCTTCCTTTTCTCTTGTTTCCCCTCTTTATTTTTATAGATACATGTGATGTTATATAAGATACACATAATGTTTTATAATATATTTTTTGTGTGAATAGAAATATAATGTTCTACAATGTATTTATAATGTTCAGTAAGCATACATTGATATTTTAGGGTTTTTATGTGATGCTTGGTGACATTTTTTTGTATTTTAGTTTACTCTAATTAATTACTTCTCTAATTTTTTATTTGACTATAATTAATTACTTAACTAATTTCTTTTTTTTTTTACATTTTTATGATATATATGTTGTTTGCATAGCATACACATGATGTTCTATGTTATGTTTTATAATGTATGCATGGTATAAACGTGTATTGTATGATGTATTTATGTTGTTCAATAGTATACATGCGATGTTTTAGAATATACATGCAATTTGCATCAATTTTTTCATTTTGTTATTTTACTCATTCATTTTTTTTCTAAATATTTAACCTTTGTTATTACTATTTTTATTTGCTTTTTTATTTGTTATATATGATATTATTTTTTTCTCTATTAGATTTTTTATTTTTTGTTATGTCTATTTTTGTATATGTTTTATTTTGATGTTCAAACATATACTTGTGATGTTTTATGATGTATTTTAAGCATATATATATATATATAAATAAATAAAAGATGTTCTATGATATATGTTATTTTGTTCTCGTAGTATATATGTGATGTTCTATGATCAAATTTGTGGTGTTTATGTAGCATATATGTGATGTTCTATGATATTGATATGTACACGAGTTTTTCCTTTATCTTTTTGTGATTTGTTTTCTGCTACTTATCCTTTTTTCATGTTTCATGGAATCTACTATGTTATATTTTAGTATAGGTATATAAAACAGTGTTCTTGTGATGGTTGCATTCTTTTTATTGGACTTTAAATCAGATATATTTAATAATAAAATTATTTCTCATTTAGCAATAACACTTACATGGTGCGATGTTACATGTAGTATATCTGAGATGTTCTATGCTATATTCCATGATGTCCGCGAGTACAAATACGATGTTCTATGGTTCTTTTGTGATGTTCAGTATATATTATGCTATTATAAAATATATTTCATGATATTTCAAGTAGTATATAAGTGATGTTTTTTATTAGTCTTTAATTTAAACGGTCGTATATGCTTTAATAATATAATTTTAAATAACTTTAAAATATCCAACTAGTGTTGTAATTGAGAATGGTTTTAGACTTTTAGTAGGCCAAATCACCATCACAATATTTTTGTTCCTATTTCCATTTATTACATTTACTATTTTTTTATATCTATTTTTCTTCTTATTTCTTTTATTATAATTATTATTTTATATTTTCTTCTTTCTTCTATCTGGAGAGCAGGGGTATGGACCCGTTCGTGTTCTCATGCATGTACGAACTGTTTGGTGGGTGCTACAGTGACGTAAACGTAAATAAATTTAGTTCAATTGTGATTCCCACCGGTAACGCATGCAGGTTTAATTCATTTGCGTTTGCGTTACTGCTGTTGGAATCAAACAGTACGGTAGGGTTAGCAAGCTCCCGCTTGATCTCGATGGACGATGGCATCATGGCAATGATGTGTGCCTGCACCGTTTCCATGCCTCTGCTTTTCTTTTCTTTTCTTTCTTTTATGAGCAAGCCGGGTTCGTTTAAAATGGTCACCATTATTTACCGGTCTGCGATTGTGAGGTTGCTTGCTGTTGCATTAACTAACAAATGCTTTTTTTTTCATTGGAACTAACACATGCTGAGATGCGTGTGTCCCCGTGTGGAGTGTGGACTTCCGTGCGGGGCTGGGTCTGTCCGGTACGAGCGAGACTTTGCAGCATGAGCGTGTGCTGGGCCGGGCCGTGGGTGAATCGAGCTGGCGCGCGGGTGGTCGCGGATGATAGAACGCAATTGCGGGAAAGCCGAACTGGGCCGAAGGGCGGACTCGAACGAGCGGTGAGTGCGGTGGTGATCGGTCCAACAACAAATGAATTCGGCCTATTAACTTAAGCCCGCGCGGGATGAAGCTGGGAGCAAAAAAATGAATTGGCCTGGTCGGCGGGAGGCTGGCGGTCACCCGGGTCGGCACCTAACCGGCCCTGTTTGGTTTACCCCTGAAGTTTACCCTCTAAAGTTTAGTGCATCAACTAAAGTTTAGGGGGACACTTTATGGGAGGTGTTTGGTAGTTTATGACCTAAAATCACCTAAGTTTAGTTACTAAAGTTTAGAGGTTGTAACCAAACATCCCCTTAGTTTTCCCAGCAATTTTGTTCCTTGAATGATCGAAAACGGTGCTACTCCCTTCGTGCCAAGTGTCAGTTTCCAGTACTTTTGATTAGGCTCGTGTTGCATCACTGTGTTCTTCAGTAGGATCAGTTGAAGCAAGGACTTGCCAAATTTTGTTTTATATAAAACAATACTGCATAACTTGTGCGACCTTTTGTGAATCAGATTGGAGGTCAGTTGTGATATTATTAAAAAAAATAGAGGCGAGTGGGTTTGCGTTGAGAAACAGGGGGTGGAATCTGGATACTAGATACTATTAGGGTGGGCCCTGCCGGGTAAGTTGGATTATCCATCATTTGCCAGACAGGAAAAGATCTATCATGACAACACATTTAGATATATACCTAACTAATAAGACAAAAATTATTGGGCCTGTATTTTGGCCTCCCTTGTTTGGAAATTGATTTTTAGATGACCCATTTGCTTCATCAGAAAGACAAAAAGATGAATTTTAGATTCCATCAAGGTATTGAAGCATTGTTTGGACATAAGTCCATGTTGCTGAGTTCTTTTAACCAAGATGGTTATAGTATATGTTGCTGAGTTCTTTTAACCAAGATGGTTATAGTATGGACCAAAATAGTAAATAAAAATGAATCGCATGGGATCTCCTTATCCCAAGCCACAGCAAAGTTGTAAATAAAACATTGTATCGCTTTTGTTTCCTTTGTTACAGTTCATGGACTCTTTTGTATAAGAGTGTCACCCCATCCATATAATAAACCTACCTTTTATTAAAGCAGTCTGAATGGCATCGATAGCTTTGTCAAAAGTCTCTCATTCCTAATCCACAAAAACTTTCATGTCGTTAACCTGATAGCTGCAGACTGTTGTTGACTGTGGGGGAGATGGAGAAAGCTTACAGAGGAAGTAAAAGGTAGGTACCCTGAAAATATCAATCTGTGCATCGTTCTGACCTTTAGAAAACTCCACTGCTAGTTCCTCATCCTCTTCTCGCTTCACCTGCTGCCCTCTTCTCCCCAATTGTTGCAGCTGCCATGGGAATACCTTCTTTCTACAAGTGGGTCGTCAACAAGTACCCAAGAGTCATCTCCCCTGTGAAGGAGGAACCAGAGGAGTGCCCTGATGGAATCATCTACGATAACCTCTACCTCGACATGAATTACATCATCCATAGTTGCTTCCACCCACAGGACCAGATGCATGAAGACATAGATGTACCTACACATCTCAATCCATGCGAATCTGGCCGGTTTTAATGTGTGTGTTCACACATCATTTCAGGTGTGCCCTCCGATGACGGCCAGTGAGGTGTTTGAGTCCATGTTTGAGTACATGGACCGCTTGTTCCGCATCGTCAGGCCAACAAGGCTCCTCTACTTGGCAGTAGGTTTGTGCATAGATCGTTAAATATCAAATTGAATTGAATTCTTTAGACGCCTCCTCTTACTGCAGTGTACATTAACAGCAAACAAGAGTACTTTCAAGTTTTAAGGATGATGTTGGTTACCTTCAATTATTTAGCAATTTAGTTATACATGCACTTTCCTATTTGTTTCATGTGCAGATGGCGTTGCTTCTTGCGCCAAAACGAACCGAGTGCGAAGGGGACGTTTCCACTCTGCCAGGCTGGCAAGAAGTGAGGTCAATGCTTGCATATAATTTTCTACAGTGACAGTGTGATACATGCATGATGTCTGCTAGCTGCTGAAATAACCGAGAAATGCGTCCATGCTTCGAATTACAGGAGATCAAAGATAATGAAATGCGGGAGGAATTAAGAGCTCAAGGGAAGGAGGAGCCACCACGAGAGATTTCCGAAGTTTCTGACCCCAATGTCATCACCCCAGGGACTGAGTTCATGGAGAAGGTATCAGAAGCCCTTGAGTACTACATCCGGGCCAGACTAAATAGTGACCCCTGGTGGAGAGACATCATGGTTTGCTCTTTCCTTCTTTTTTTTTTCTCTTCTTGAAGGAAAGTTCATGTTCATTTCAAATTCAACCATTTGACATGCATACTGAATCTAATCACAAGGTCTATAAAGTATTGCCAAACAATTACTTGCTGTTCAATTTGACCAAGTGGACGTTGTTGATAAGTTTAATACATCTGTTCTGAAGGTAATACTCTCTGATGCGAATGTTCCTGGAGAAGGAGAGCACAAGATCATGTCTTTCATCCGTGCACAAAGCAGCATGGAAGGATATGATCCCAACACTCGACACTGCTTGTTTGGGCATGTAGGGAATATATATATCAATCCTTTTTCTTGATGATCTCATCATTTCTAATGTTGTGTTTCACTGATCTAGTTTGCATCCTGTCTAGCTATTTGTACTGTGGGTTAACTGTGAAGAATCATTGCAGGATGCAGATCTGATAATGCTTGCTTTGGCATCTCACGAAGTCCACTTCTCTATTTTGCGTGAGGTCTGTTAATCCCTCATCAATGCTAATTTCATGCTTAAACATATTGTGTCACATGCTTAATAAAGCACATATGTAATACGTAGAAGGCAAATTTAAGTTTTTTTAGGGATCGTGTCTTGCACGTATTTTATTAAGAGGAACGAGTTTGAGTTTACAAGAGGCAAGCCATGGCTTGCCCAAACAAGTTATTATACTATTTACTAGGCTAGGATCTGTGTAAAGTTTTAACTGTCAAAGTAACTAGTCCATCACTTTATAATGGTATACACTACTCTTCTGTTTAACTTCAACAGGGTGTGCTCCTCCCAAATCAGGCAGAAACAGAAGGGAATCCGAAGAAACCATTTCTGGTCCTCCTCACCTTCTAACCCCAGATAATGCCAATCATTTACTCATTTTGATACACGAATAACACCATCTTCTTTCAGTTTTTGAACATATGGGTTCTGAGGGAGTACTTGGAGATTGAATTCAAGATACTGGACCCAGTCTGTGAGCCTGATACTGAGAGGCTAATAGACGACTTCATCTTTATTTGTTTCTTGTTGGGAAACGATTTCATCCCACATATTCCATCACTTGAGATGCATGAGGTATCTGTGTGCGTGTAACCTTTAGATTATGGTAATAGTGTAATATAAAGCTAACTTTGTTATCATTGTATATGTCCTTTCTCTTTGTTCATTACTCTGAAAAAATATAGATGTTTCTCTCATCTATTCCATCTTACAGGGTGCAGTTGATCTTCTCATCGAAGTGTACAAAACAACCTTCAACAAAATGGAAGGGTATATTATCAACACAGACAAAGTACATGAAGAATTCCAGCTCTAGCCTCTTATTTCATCAATGATTGTCCATTGAACTATGCGGTGACTTGCGGTGACCTAGGTTCCTTGATACTGAAAACAGGTCAAAGATAAACATGGTACATATCTGGAAGTCTCAAGGTTGGAAATATTTTTTCATGAACTCTCCATGTATGAAGAGAAAATTTTCGTCAAAAGATATGAACTGGAACAGGTATGTTGGCACTCTAGTCAATGGTGTATTGTGGTGCAAGGTGGAATTTATTGTCATTCTTGATATGTTCGTTTTGGCCTTTAGTATTTGTTGTTGAAGACATATCACGAAATGTTGCGTGAAGCTTCAGAAAGTGAAAGATCAGAACTGAGACAAAAATTAGACGGTCTCCTTTTTAATGAAGAACGCCCGTATGACAGTGTTAGTGATGCCCTTTTGGATAAATATTTCTCCTGTAGTCCTGCTACAATTTTTTAAATGTCTATTGCAGATAAGACTAGGATTACCAGGATGGAAGTCCCGATTCTTCAGGGAGTATTTCGGTGTCGAAACTTCTAATGAAATTGGAAAGCTGCAGAATGACATGGTTATGCTTTTCCTTGTTTATTTATTTGTCCTAATCGAATCCCTTTTGCTAGGCAAGCTGGCATTTTATATTTGTTATAATCTGCCCTCCTTTATTCCCCTCTCCTGCCTTTGAATTCAGGCTCAAAAGTATTTAGAAGGACTTTGTTGGGTGCTTCAATGCTATTTTGCAGACGTTCCATCATGGAGCTGGTAAAATAAAATCTTTAAATATACTGAACAATAGCTTATTAGGTTATTTCATTGTTATGGATTCTATCTATCTCATGCACAAATGCTTCTTCTTCTTTTTTAAACAAACACTTCCATTCTACCACGTCTTATCTTACAACTTTTTTGCAGGTACTACCCATTCTATGTTGCTCCTTTCGTATCTGATCTCAAAGGTCTATCTAGGGTCGAGATATCTTTCCATGTGGACAAACCATTACGACCATTTGATCAGCTTATGGCAGTTTTACCAATGAGAAGGCACATTCATTGTTCTTACTGCTGCCGTGCATGTTGCTTATTAGGATTTTATGATGTAAGAGTTGATAATTTCACCCCCCCCCCCCTCCCCCCTTTTCTGCAGTTGGTGTGCTCTCCCAAAATGTTACAAGGAAATAATGGGCCGCGAAGAATTTGACTACCCGAGGCTGGAGCATGACACGAATGGGAGACATTTCTTGTGGAATGTGAGCTATTATTTCATATGTGCAATGGATCGATGAACTGAATCAACTGATACTTTCGATGTATAGTGATCAAATAACGATGCACTTGGGAAATGCTGTTTTTCATATTGTTTCAGGGTATCTCTGAGGAACTGCTGCTTTCAGCTACCAAAGCGCTAGATAAAGAGCTCACGGTAAAATAATTGCTTATCATCTCTGCTCATGTTACACTAATTTTACTGCGGTTGCATAAACCATAATCATATTTAGTTTTCCCATTGGCTTGTTGCTGAATTAGAACCATGAATCATAGTCATATTTAGTTTTCCCGTTGGCTTGTTACTGAATTAGACCCATGAATCGAGACGGAATACCGCTAGGCAAGAGAAGATCTTTCTGCACAAGGAATCAAACTCTCTGCCACACAATGAAGACTCAAGCTCTCTGCCACACAATGAAGACTCAAGCTCTCTGCCACACAATGAAGTTACTAAACAAACATCGCACTGTTCAGTGCAGAAGCTTCCGATAGATTTAGCTACAAGGTGCACAAAATCCGAACTGAGATGATGGAAATTAGTACCAGCGCATTTTTAAGTTGACATTTTGTTGAGTTCAGTTGTCTCCATTTTTTTTTTTAATTTTGCAGTGGAATTGGAGGATGGATAGCACCTGATGACAATGATGGCTTCAGTGACGGTTTCTTCTACTCGCCCACAACAAATCTGCAGGACATTACGAGTGATCAGACAATGTATGTTTCCTCTCTTGCCCTTACTGTCTTGAGGCGACAGCTTGGAACATTAGTTATGTTTTGGGTGTTGATGTTTCAGATCAGGTACGTTCTTCAACCCTGAGGCAGCGAATCCAGTTCTAAGACTACTTGGCAATGTCAGAGTCCCTGACAAGGTGGATTCATGACTACTACTACAGTTGCTTATGATTCCAGTTTATCTGCATTGGACCGGTTTTCGTCAAACGATCGATCACGGTCTTTGGAACTCACGAATTATAATTATGCAGACTGTTACGGGAGCCGACATCTCGAGGAGGCCACTCTGGCACACGTATCCAGGCTCAAGGCCGCCGCGCATGTAAACTCAAATTCTTGTGAATTGTGACGGACCGTTTCATTCATCTTGTAAGAGAATTGCCTGATCTGACCACATGTTGTTCTCGTTCCTGACCGTGCAGCATTCAGAGGCCGGACACCATCTGGAAGCCGAGCACGCCGACGTCGCCACGGGAAGAGCACAAGAACGCTGGCACGGGGTGGATCGGGCGGGGGAAAGGGAACGCCCTTGCCGCCACCGCCGCCGCCGCCGCCGAGACGCAGCTGAAGAGCAGCAGCTACAGCTGCTACAGGAGAGGGGGTGGTTTCCATCGGGGGGGCATGGCGCAAAGCCGAGGAAGCAACAGCAGGTCCGACGACGACGGTGGATACAGTTTCCGGCCGATTGGAAGTGCGCCGTGGACCGCCGGAGATAGCGGCCGAAGCGGAGGCGCCGGCCATGGTGGGACTGCGCAGCCACGTGGTTGGTAGGAAACTCTAGCTCCAGGAATCAAAGATGTACATATGGCTTGGTGATCTCATCTCACATTCTCACCGTATACATTTTGTGCCTACTGTATATATATATATATATATATATATATATATATATATATATATATGGAAAAAGTCTATTTTTAGTCATCGAACTTTTGTCGAAGTTCAAGGATGGTTATCGAACTTCAAAACCGGATAACATTGGTCATCCAACTCTCGAAAAAGTTTATTTTTGGACCCTGACCAGTTTCCAGCCGGTTTTGCATGACACTGTAGCACAACACTCCTTTTTAATTTGCGAAATTGATATTTTTTTATTCGGAGGTCCAAATATAGCAAATAATATATCAATTTTGATCGTCTCGACGAGTTCTTTGCAATGGTGTACTCTGTTTTGTTGTTTGAGATAATTTTATTTCGTAAAAAAAATAAATATTTCTACAATTAATCTTTAATTTTATTTGCAGCGCAGGGCCTCTGATTTCAATAGGCCTCCAAATATATATAGTACATTACCTGTGGTAGCTAAGCACAACAGCTTTTGACCAATAGAATGGTCCATTAGCTAGCCCATTGCTCTGTTAGTTCAATAGAAAATGATTTTTTAGCCGGTTGTTGGACGTCGTTTTGCTGCCTAATTGCTGCGAGTGAGATCCCAGACTCAATTAGCAAACCTATTAGTCTCCCGTCTCTACGTCTCCTATCGTTGGATCGCGCTGATGCCTTCGGACGCGTATCACGTGCGACTGAGCGTGATGAACTGACCGTAACGGCGAGGCACCCGGACCCCGTGAGGCGCTGAGACCCTAAAGGTAATATTAACCATTCACATTTTTTTCATCATAGCGCAAAGCCGTGAACCGTTGGTCTATCTCTTTGCTCTTCTAGCCTCTTTTCGTCTAGATGCCTACTGGAATATTGTTAAAAAAATTAAGTCATATCGTCTGCAAATATACTACATCATATCGTACATTTTATTTTAGTCCTATTTTTCCAAGCTAGCATATGCCTCGTTATTAATTTTGTACAGAGCATCGGATTTTCTCGGGACGGCCCTGCAGTAAGCAGCGTCTGATGACGAGCACAGAGCACCCGAGCCACCACACCAGACACATACACATGGTAGGTAGAGCGTACACGTACGTTCTGGTCCGTAGTAAACTTGCTGCAAATAAAATTAAAGATTAACTGTAAAAATATTTAATTTTTCACGAAATAAAATTATCTCAAACAACAAAACGGAGTACATCATTGCAAAGAGCTCGTCGAGACGATCAAAATTGATATATTATTTGTTATATTTGGAGGTCCCAATAAAAAAATATCAATTTCGCAAATTAAAAAGGAGTGCTGACGTCATCACCGTACTGCTACAGTGCCATGCAAAACCGCCTGGTAAACCGATCAAGGTCCAAAAGTGAACTTTTTCAAAAGTTGGATGACCAATGTTATCTAGTTTTGAAGTTCGATGGTTATTCTTGGACTTCAGCAAAAGTTCGATGGCTAAAAATAGACTTTTTCCTATATATTTACGTCTAACTATGGAAGAAAGGGGAGTAGCTAACTACTACTAATTCCATTCTAAATTATATTTCCTTTGACTTTTATAATCTCAAATTTAACCATTAGTTTTATTCAACATTTATTAAAATGTCACTTCTTTTGTTATTTGTTATGACTTGCTTTAGTAATAAAAGTTCTTCAAAAATAACTTAAATTTGATTATATTTACACAATTTTTTTTGAATAAGATCAGAGATCAAATTTGAAGTCAATAAAGTCAAATGAACTATAATTTAGAACACAGTATTATTACTAAATCAATAAAACATCAAACTATTGGAAGACAAGAAGGGGAGTAGCTAACTATTATCATTAAATCATCAACAAAACAGTGAACTATGGAAGGAAGGGGAGTAGCTAAGTACAGTATTATTATTAAGGATTAAGTCCATTTTTGGCCCCTGAACTATAGCTCGTGTCTGATTTTAGCCCCCAACTCCAAAACCGTCTAGTCCAGGCACCCCAATAAGCAAAACCACGCAAGAAAGACCCCTGTGCTCGATTGAAGTGGTTTGTGCTGACCACGTGTTGTTGACCGTCACGTTGGCATGCCACGTTGGCATCCAACTAGCGCAAATGAAGCACGGCCCGCTCTCCTCTGTCTCTCCCTCCCATTCCCCTCACCCGAACCCTAGTGCCGTGCAGCGCCGCCGACAGCTCTTGCGCCGTGTCCGCCGTTAGCTCAAGCGCCGTCGCCGCCAGGTCCTCCAGCATCCTCCTCCTCCGCCTCCGCGTCGGCATCCGCATCCGCATCTACAAGGCCGTACTGTCCAGCGCATGGGATTGAAGGATTGAGACGAAAGAGGACCGAGCGAAGAGGTACGATCCATTTCCATCCTTTGCCGTAGCTCTAGTTGAGACAGATCCGCATCCGCATCCGCATCTCGGATCTCTGTTACATTTGGGAATGATTGGGTAGCAGTAGCTCTATTAGCTTCATTTGAACATTTGTTGGAATAGTTCATCCATAGTCGTAGCCCTGAGTGTCCTTTTTATGTTGTAGGAATGGACCCTTTGGAATTTGTTGCTGTTAGATTTCACTTTGGCGGTGAGTTTTTGAATGATGGAAGAAGCTTAATTATCTGGGTGGAAAAGAGGAGATGTCATTCATCGACCGTGACAAAATGTCTTTGCCTGAAGTAATGGGACATCTAAAAGATCACTACAATGCACCAGATCCTGTTATTTTGCACTGGTTGTTCCCTGGCAAGGATTTACATACTGGGCTCAGAGCTTTGGTAGCTGACCAATCTTGTATGGAGATGTGTGACTCGATTACTGATGCAGGCGTTGCAGATATCTTTGTTGAGAATATTGTGTTGAGTCCTGATGCTCAGTGTAGTGCATTGGAACTCTCATCTCCAGAACAAGTGAGTAAGGACTTAGTAGGAGCTTCTAAGTACTTCAATTGGGTTAGAGAGAAGGAGGGTTCTGGTAAGGTCGTTAAGGCAAAGAGGTCGGTTATGCAAGAAGAAATGTTAGTTCAGGGGTCAGCTCCTATGGTGGAAGAAGAGCATAATTCAGATACAAGTGACAGTGAGTACTTGCCTGGTGATGAAGACAACAGTGAAGATGATGATGAGGTAGTTCAAATTAGAGCTACTTTGAAGGATTTAAAGACCAAATTGACAGCTGGTGACATGGTGGTGACTGATGAAGAAGGGAATGAAGTCAATGTGGACAACCTGATGGCATCCAACCCATTTGGTATTGATGAAGATGATGTACATAGTGATGAAGATGATGATTCATTTGATGAAACATCTGAGGGTGAGCTGGTTAGGAAGGAGAGGAAGTATCCCAAGTTTGATTCCAATGCCAATGTGCCAAGTTTCAGTATTGGCATGGCATTTGCTGACAAGACAACATTCAGGGAAGCTGTCATTAAGTATGGGCTTGCACAAAGGAGGCTCATTAAGTTTGTGAAGAATGAGGCTACTAAGTGTAGAGCAGTTTGTTCATGGACAAACTGTCCATGGGTTCTGCATCTATCAAAGACTACAAGGTCACTGAGTTGGCAAATAGCCACATGCAATGATGTGCACACATGCCCAGCCAGGAGGGACAACTCTCTAGTGACATCAAGGAGGATAGCAGATAAGTATGAGAAGTTCATTAAGGCTAACCCACAGTGGTCAATTCAGAGTATGAGAGAAACAATTCAAGAGGAAATGTTTGCAGATGTCAGTATCTCCAAGATTAAAAGAGCCAAGTCAATTGTGATGCAAAGGATGTATGATGCCACCAAGGGAGAGTATGCTATGGTTTTTGACTACCAACTGGAGCTACTAAGAAGCAATCCTGGTAGTACTATTGTAGTCAAGCTAGACACTGATGAACCAGAACCAACCTTCATGAGGTTCTATGTGTGCTTTGATGCATGTAAGAAGGGTTTCCTTAGTGGTTGTAGAAAGATTGTTGGACTGGATGGGTGTTTCTTCAAGGGTTTGACCAATGGAGAACTGCTCTGTGCACTAGGCAGAGATGCCAACAACCAAATGTACCCAATAGCCTGGGCAGTTGTACAAAGGGAGACAAATGAGTCATGGGATTTTTTCTTGGGCTTGTTAAGCAATGATCTGAAGTTTGGTGATGGTGATGGATGGGTGTTCATATCTGATCAGCAAAAGGGCCTTATCAATGCTGTGAACAAGTGGGCACCAAAGGTGGAGCACAGAATGTGTGCTAGGCATATTTATGCAAATTGGAGGAAAAAGTTTACCAATAAGAAGTATCAGAAAATATTTTGGAGGTGTGTTAAGTCTTCTTCAATGAATCTCTTCAACTACAACCTAAACAAGCTGAGGGCAGAGACACCCTAAGGGGCTGATGCAGTTTTGAGAACTGCACCTGAGCATTGGAGTAGAGCCTGGTTCAAACTTGGGTCCTATTGTGATTCAGTTGACAATAACATGTGTGAGTGCTTCAACCACTGGATTCTGAAAGGCAGGTTCCTTCCAATTATAAGTATGCTTGAAGGTATCAGGCGACAAGTCATGGTTAGAATCCAAGAAAATAGAACAAAGGCAGAGAAGTGGACAAGTTCAATCTGTCCAAACACATACAAAAAGCTGATGACATACATCACAGCTAGTGGTTTCTGTCATGCCATAAGCAATGGAAACAATTGCTATGAAGTCACCTACTGGGATCATAGGTTCACTGTCAATTTGGAAGACAATACTTGCTCATGTAGGTTCTGGCAGTTGTCAGGTCTGCCCTGCCCTCATGCTATTTCTTGCATCTACTATGCAGGAAGGTCAGTAGAAGATTATGTAGCCAGGTGTTACTTTGTTGAGGAGTACAATAATACTTATGCACACTGCATGCAACCTGTTGAAGGTAGAACTTTTTGGCCACAATCTGAAAGAGACAAGCCATTGGCACCTAAGTATGTCAGGATGCCTGGAAGACCAAAGAAAGAGAGGAACATGCAGGATGGAGAGAAAAAAAAGGCAACTAAGGGTAGGCTCTCCAAAATGGGGACTGTTATAAGGTGTAGAGTTTGTAAAGGAATTGGACACAACAGGTCCACTTGCAGTAGTAGGACAGGTTCTGGAGAACAAGGTGCTGGTGCATCACAGCCACAAAGTGATGGTGCATCACAGCCACAAAGTGCAAGTGGTGCAGGTGGGTCTCATTCTCAAAGACCAAGTGGTGCAGCTGGGTCTCATTCACATAGAGCAAGTGGTGTAGCTGGTTCAAAGAGGAAGACATGCCCTTCATCTAGTGCTGGAAGTAGCAAAAGACAGTGCTCTCAGTTGTCAGTTGACTGTAATGTAAGTACTAGTACACAACACTTATCTATCATATCTGTTTCTCTATATCTTATCCTATCTCTTATTCTATCAGGATGGGAACAAATCCATGAATTCAACTGCTAGAGTTCAGACAAGACTGAAGGGTGGGGCTGAAGCTAAGGTTAGCCTAGAGGCAACTGCACCAGGGATGTCTGGAGGCCATTCTAAAGCAACTGTGCACGTTTCTGGACCATCAAAGTCAAAGATTGTTGTGTCGGCAACAGGAGTACCAAAGAAGAAGGGACAATCAAGCAATGTCAAGAGTGCAACTTCTTCACAGTTGCTACTGTCAGGCCCAAGCCATTGATCCTGAATTTGAGTTATGTGTAATGAGTTATCTGTACTGAGTTATGTGTGTGTGTCTGCAACATGAACTGATGTTATATTTGTCCAATCTGTACTGAGTTAAGTGTGTGTGTATGCAAGTTGAACTGCTATCCAATTTACCCAACCTGTATTGAACTATGTGTGTGTGTATGTAAGTTGAACTGCTATCCAATTTACCCAACCTGTATTGAACTATGTGTGTGTGTATGCAAGTTGAACTGCTATCCAATTTATCCAACCTGTATTGAACTATGTGTGTGTGTATGCAAGTTGAACTGTTGTTATCAATCCAGTTCTGTTATGACATATATGTTATCAGTTCTGTTATCAATTGCACTCTGAATACATATATGGGTGGTGCATCAGCCATGATACAGGCAGTGCTTGGGTGTTGCTTCTGCCAGCTAGGAAGAATGGCAATCTGTGGCCCATGCTATTGACAGGGGCATCAATGGTTGCAAAGTTGTTGTTGATCCCTTGGGATGTTGATCCCTTGGGAGGGCTCAGTGCAAAGTTGTTGTTCCTCCACTGTCTGGCACAAATGGTTGCACACTTTGCACTTGTGCAGACCACTCTGCAAGTCTAGCTTCTTCTCGCCCTTCTTCTCCCTGATCCTGTGATGACTACTAACATGGCCTCCTAGCTCCTAGGTGTTAAGCCTCAGAGCAGTAAGCTTTGGACATTGCATTGCAAGCATCAACATATCGAAACCATAAATCCTGAGCAGTAAGCTCTGCATTAAACCAATTCACCAACACTTACAACAACACAGATAGATAGTAGGATCCTAGATAAGACTGAGTTCAACTAATACTACAACACTGATAGCAGAATGGTTGTTCATGCATTACCAGTCCTAACAACTAAACCATAATGGTTACATACTCCATGGCATCCAACTAGCAAACACTAAACCAACACACACAACTAGAGCAGTGCATAAAAACTTCTGATGCTTCTCCAATGTCCCAATCTTCAACTCTAGTTGAACCCTAGCTTCAGTAGCAATCTGCAAATCAGCTTGGGCAGTGTTTGCCTGTGCCCTAGCTTCAACAAACATGGTGCGCCTGTCTTCAGTGAACTTGACAGCAGCTTCCAGCTCTGTCTGCAGTCTCTGATTGTCAGTATAAGCAGCTTTCAAGGCTTTAGCAGTCTCGGTTCTTGATTCTTCCAAACATCGTTCAACTTCTCTACTTTGCCTCTTCCAGTACTTCACTGCATCCTTCAAATCAAGCAACAGCTGCTTCAAAAACCCACTGGTCGGCGAATCAACAAATCTATAGAAGTCACAACCACCCTCCTATGAATAAAACCATTCACAAACAACTCAGATCAAAGATGAAGACCACCATTCGAGCAATGATAACTACAAATCAGAACAAATCAACTTACCCGAGCCCGTGCACACTTCAGATAGCGCAAACCTGGGTTCAGGTCACTCCAAGAGATGAACTGAGCAGCTTTTGCACCACACTTGCATAGAACTGCCAGGGTATACTCCAGTGGTGCTTCACGGTACGGGATTGGTGAGGTTCCATCGCAATGGAGACGCCAATAGTCTTGGCTGCCCTGACTGCGGCTGGATCCACTTGAGTTCGCCATTATCGCGCGCGATGGAGGACGAGGTGGAGGACGAGAAGGAGGAGGAGGACGGGTACGAGGTCGAGGACGAGGAGGAGGATAGGAGGGGACGGCGGCGGGGGAGGAGGCGACGGCGGCTAGGGTAGGACGAGAAGGAGGAGGAGGACGGGGACGAGGACGAGGACGAGGATAGGAGGGGACGGCGGCGGGGGAGGAGGCGACAGCCGCGGGGGTTCGGCAGATAGGAATGGGAGAGAGGAATGCGAGATGCACAGTGGGCCGCGTGGTTTAAGAGTCCACCGTGGCGGTCAATGCCATCGTGGATGGTCAAAACCACGCACACGTCAGCACAAACCACTTCAATCGAGCACAGGGGTCTTTCTTGCGTGGTTTTGCTTATTGGGGTGCCTGGACTAGACGGTTTTGGAGTTGGGGGCTAAAATCAGACACGAGCTATAGTTCAGGGGCCAAAAATGGACTTAATCCTATTATTAATGCAGTAGTAGTATACATGATCAGACAGCAGTACCGAAACACCATTTCACTGACAATAATCTCAGTCAATAGTATCCTCACGAGGAGCTCCCGTTGCCTCAGCTTTCTTTTCTTCTCTCGCACGAGCCCTTGACAAAGCCTCGGTCATATCAGAGTTCACTGGCACAGCAACTTTCAGTAGATCAATGAAAGCTTCGACATCCTTGACCTCCCCTTCATCTCCAAGATACTTAAGTATCGTCTCAATCATCGAAGGCGTAGGGGTCCAACCAGAATTAGGGTCATACATATAGAGGGCATTTTTGGTCACCTCGTAAGATTTCGTGACATCACCTTTCTCCGTATAGCCAGTTGCCACAATTGCCCAGCTGGTTGAAGGAGGCATCTTTCCCTTTATCAAGAAGCCTTCAAGCAGCGCCACAGCCTTGTCCAGCAAGCCCTTTTGGCAGTACCCTGTGAGCAGAACATTTGGGACTCGGAAGTCCAATCCATTGTTGCTGGACTCCCACTCCTTCAGCAAGTCTTCAGCTTCTGTGATTTCATCAAGCTTCACAAGCACATGAAGCATATTGATGTAGTCCATGTTAAAATACCTCTTACTGTTCGACATTTGCAGCGCCCATAGCCTCTTGACCTCTGATTTGTCCCCAAGGTGGCCATACAGGGAAATCAAGTGTCTATAGGCCTTCGAATCTTGTCTATGCATTTTTTCCTCTGCTTTCTGCAAGGCAGAGTATGCCATCTCCCTTAGGTTATCCTTAATGTAGTGGCTTGCCACGATAGAATAGGTATTACAGTCAGCGACAATTTGAGGCTGAGATTCCATCTCCTCCAGGGTGCTCTCCAACCCTAAAAAGTCAGCTCTTGCAGCATAAGACTTTATGCATATTCTGTAGCTGAAATTATCGGGAACAATCCCAATGCTCTTCATTTCTTCCATCACCGAAGGGACCCTCTCATGCTGCCCTATGTTGGTATAGAGGCTCATGATGTTGTTGTAGGGGAGCGCGGAGCACACGAAACCCAGCTCTTTCATCTTCTGAAAATGGGTCAACGCTTGGTCGACCAAGGGTTCTTGTGTGTAGCAGTTGAGAAGTGCACCATAGGTTTTCTCTGTCTTATCTTCGTCAGATAGGTTATTGAAGTAGGTCTCAGCTGCTCCAACTCCATGAATATGACGGATTAAACCAAGGTGAACAGCATGATCCTTTGGCAGAAATTTGACGTGACCCTTGAGATTCATCCACTCAGAGACCTGTGCAAAGTGAAAAGATAATGATCAATGAGGGATGCCAAGAATTCGTACAAAACCGTGCATACAGCAAGTCTGCAACGCTAAGATATATGCTTCTTGAGAACATGTATTAACTAATCATGTGCTATGACTATGAAGCAATGATGGCCAAGCGTTGTACTGAATCCTATATGTTGACAAGCATTGTGGATACAGATAGGGGTCAGCACATGATAAGTACTCGTGCCTATGACTGAAAAGCAGGCCAAAATATCTCTGGATTCTTGAATTCCTAGCCATAATTCAAGCTGCCCTGTTTGTATCGGTCCTCTCCATGTCGCTCAGAGAAGGAAAAAGTGTTCAAAAAAATAATTATTTCACGTGATTAGCATGGTATCACAATGAGCTGCGTATCACATTTTAGAAATTTCTGCATTAGATTGTGCTCGAGAGAAATCTATCCTCTTTCTGTAGCAACACCACATCATCATACACATACACCCCAAATGTAAATACGAAGAGACAAATAGTATGGCAAAGAAAAACACCAACACCCCCCATATCATATCATCGAACACCTTCCATGCGCCTGTGACAACAAGCAACCTAAAATGAAACGAGGAGGCCATGGAGGAGAGGCTTATCTACCTCGAGAGCCTGGAGGTGGCGGCGGCGCGTGCGCAGCTCCTTGACGATTTGTTGGAACTCAAAGGCTCGGAGCCGGTTTCCGGGCCGCGCCGCCAACCGTTCGATCTCCGGCACAAGGAGTGTGCCCGGTTTGCCCAGCGGCCACAGCGTGGACCCCAGGGTCGGCCGCCGCGCCGGCGGCGTTCCCTCCTCCGCGCTGTTGCTGGGAGACGAGGAGGCTACTGCGCGAGAGGGCAGGACGGGGAGGAGCCCTCTGCGGCGGCCAAGGCTGAGCAGGCGGCGCGCCGCGGCGAAGAGAGAGGACGAGGCCATGGCGGGGTGGCGGCTTCGCGGTCGCGGGCACTGACTTGCCATAGGCAGTAGCCTGTTCGGGAGTGGGCCTCTCTTTCGGGATTTGGGCGCCATTTCAGTTTTGGGCCCAATTCTCGTCGGCCCCTCTCTTTGAAACCCTCTAGCCACCTAATTTGATTTGTTTCTTGTTTTTGTTTTCCCTCCCTGTTGTTGAACTTGGAGTCCCGTGGGGGCGATACCAATCTACTCCCTCCGTTCCAAAATAGATGTCGCTATGAGATACGTGCTGGTCAAACTTTTCTCAACTTTGACTGTATTTATAGAAAATATGTTCAACATTATACTTCCAAACCAATTTCTTATGAAAGTATATTCAAAAATCTATCTAATGATACTAATTTTATATTATAAATATTAATATTTTTTAATATATAATTGGTCAAAGTTAAAAAAAGATTGACTTCTCGGAAAGCGAGAACGACCTCTATTTTGGGACAGAGGGAGTACCATATTTGACTAATCAAGTAGAACCACGTAGCTAACACATCGGGTTTTAGAAATGAAAGGATTCATTGATATCTTATCTGAGCTCTGAAAAGTGAAAACCTCTCAAATTACCTCCCTCTCTTGGTTTGGAGAGGTTTTCAAGGTGATTTGGTCAAGATGTGTGCTTAGCCGGCAGTCCTATGTTGCCATTGTGTGACACCCCTTCCTTATACTCTCGCCGTCCCCTTTCTTTGTAACCCTTGCTCGAAGAAAACGGATCCCCCCCCCCCCCAAAAAAAAGGTTTCTACATCCCTAAATTGTGGGCGTAGTTGGATTTCATTCTTGAACTTGTTGTAATGGAATACAAAATCGCAAATCTACCATATTTGACAAATCAGGTGGAACCTCGTAGCTAACACATTGGGTTTTAAAAATGAAAGGATTCACTGATATCTAATTTGAACTCAGTAAACCTCTCAAATTACCTCCCTCTCTTAGTTTGGAGAGGTTTTGAAGACGATTTGGTCGAGACGCATGCTTAGCCGGCTGCCCTATGTTGCCATCGTATGACACCCCCCTTTGCAAACGGACCTAAACCCTCTCCATCGTCATAGTCGGACAAATGGCAAACCAAACACCGTTTAATAAAACTCAAATATTATACTGTAATTATGCTACTACTTCCTCTGATCTAAATTTTAAATCGTTCTGATTTATCCAGATACTGAAAACTTTCTATCTATATCAAATATCTAGAAAAAAAGACAACTTAGGCCATGTTTAGTACAACTCACAACAACATGCATTAAGTTGTTTGTAAAGTTGTTTTGTTAAACAATTTTTTCAAAACAGCTCAGCTTCACATAGAAATTTACTCATAAAACTATTTTCTAAAAAATAGCTTGACTAGTGAAACTGAGCTTTACCAAACATGACCTTAAAATTTAGAATGGAGTAGATAAAAAAAATGGCAAACCAAACACCACCATATCTCACGAAAGGGGTAGCTGTCTATTACTATCCAGGGGAGGGGTAGCTGACTATTACTAATTAGGAGCAGTACTCCCTCTATCTCACGAAAAGTAACGTTCCTATTTTCTGAGAAGTCAAACTTTTAATCTTGACCAAATTATATAAAAATAATAATATTTATAGTGCATAATTAATACTATTAGATGAATCGCTGAATATAATATAATTTTATAATAAATTTAGTTAGAGATACCAATGTTACTAATACTTTCTACAAAGTAGTAAAACTCAGCACGTGCCTCATAGTGAGATTATATTTGGGAGGGAGTATATAGGATCAGACAGTAGTACTGAAACACCATTTCACTAAAAATCAAGGTCAGGCAATATGATCCTCACGAGGAGCTTCCGTTGCCACTTCAGCTTTCTTTTGTTCTTTCGCACGAGCCCTTGACAAAGCCTCAGTCATATCAGAGTACATTGGCACAGGAAATTTCAGCAGATCAATGAAAGCTTCGACTTCTTTGACCTCCCCTTCATCTCCAAGATACTTAAGTATCATCTCAATCATCGAAGGACTCGGGATCCAGCCAGAATTAGGGGCGCACATATAGAGGGCATTTTTTGTCAGCTCATAAGCTCTCGCAACATCACCTTTCTCTGTATAGCCACTTGCCAAAACTGCCCAGCTGGTTGCAGAAGGCTTCTTACCCTTTGTCAAGAAGCTGTCAAGCAGCGCCTCAGCCTTGTCCAGCAAGCCCTTTTGGCAGTATGATTTGAGCAGGATATTTGGAACTTTGAAGTCGAATGCATTTTTGCTGGCCTCCCACTCTTTCAGCAAGTCTTCAGCTTCCGCGATCTCATCAAGCTTCACAAACGCTACAAGCATGTTGATGTAGTCCATGTTACGATGCCTCTTACAGTTCGACATTTGCAGCGCCCATAGCCTCTTGACCTCTGATTTGTCCCAATGTGGCCATACAGGGAAATCAAGTGGCTATAGGCACCCAAATCCTTTTTATCCATTGCTGTCTCTGCTTTCTGTAAGGCAGAGTATGCCTTCTCCCTTCGGTCACCCTTAATGTAGTGGCTTGCAACAAGAGCATAGGTATTCCAGTCAACAACAACTTGAGGCGCACATTCCATCTCATCCAGGGTGTTCTCCAACCCCAAAAGGTCAGCTCTTGTGCCATAAGCATTTATGCATATGTTGTAGCTAAAATAATCAGGAACAATCCCATTGCTCTTCATTTCTGCCATCACCAAAGGGACCCTCTCATGCTGCCTTATGTTGGTATAGAGGCTCATGAGGTTGATGTAGGGGAGCGTGCCGGACACGAAACCCAGCTCTTTCATCTTCTGAAAATGAGCCAACGCTTTGTCGACCAAGAGTTCTCGTGCGTAGCAGTTGAGAAGTGCACCATATGTTTTCTTTGTCTTATCTTTGTCAGATAGGTTATTGAAGCAAGTCTCCGCTGCTCCAACTCCATGAATATGACCGATTAAATCCAGATGAATAGCATGATCTTTTGGCTGAAATTTGACATGACCATTAAGATTCATCCACTCAGAGACCTGTGCAAAGTGAAAAGATAATGATAAATGAAGAATGCCAAGAATTCATACAAAACTGTGCATACAGCAAGTCTGCAACGCTAAGCCCTAGAACACATATGCTTCTTGAGGACATGTATTCACTAATCATGTGCTATGAAGCAATGATGGCCAAGCTTGTACTAAATCCTATATGTTGACCAGCATTGTGGATACAGATAGGGGTAACCACATAATTAGTACTAAATCCTATATGTTGACCAGCATTGTGGATACAGATAGGGGTAACCACATAATTAGTACTAAATCCTATATGTTGATCAGCATTGTGGATACAGATAGGGGTGACCACATAATTAGTATAACTATGACTGAAAGCAGGCCAAAATCTCTCTGGACTCCTGAATTCCTAAAGATACTTAAAGTTGCCCTCTTTGTATAAATCCTATCCACAAAAGGTATTTCAAGTGATTAACATCGTAGCAATGAGTCACATATCACATTTTAGAAACTTCGGCATTACATCGTGATCGAGACTCGAGAGAAATATATCCTCTTTCTGGAGCAGCATTACATCATACACATACACACCTCAAATGCAAATACGAAGAGACAGATAATATGGCAAGATAAACACCACCATCCCCCCATATCATATTATCGAACACCTTCCATGCGCCTGTGACAACAAGCAACCTAAAATGAAACGAGGAGGGCTTGGAGGAGAGGCGTATCTACCTCGAGAGCCTGGAGGTGGCGGCGGCGCGTGCGCAGCTCCTTGACGACTTGTTGGAGCTCAAAGGCTCGGAGTCGGTTTCCGAGCCGCGCCGCCCACCGTTCGATCTCCGGCACAAGGAGTGTGCCCGGTTTGCCCAGCGGCCACAGCGTGGACCACAGGGTCGGCCGCCGCACCGGCGGCATTCCCTCCTCCGCGCTGTTGCTGCGAGATGAGGAGGCTACGCGGCGAGAGGGCGGGACGGGGAGGAGCGCTCTGCGGCGGCCAAGGCTGAGCAGGCGTCGCGCCGCGGCGAAGAGAGAGGACGAGGCCATGGCGAACGGCGTGGCGGGTGGCGGTTTCGCGGGCACTGACTTACCATAGGCAGTAGCCCCGTGCGGGTATGGGCCTGTCTTTTGGGATTTGGGCGCCATTTTTGTTTTGGGCCTAATTCTCGTCGGCCCCTCTCTTTGAAACCCCTGTCCGAACAAAAAAAAAGAAGCATTCTACATCCCTAAATTATGGGTGTAGACTGATTTCCTCCTTTAACTCGTTGTTGCAATGGAATACCAATCTACCATATTTGAAAGGATTCATTGATATCTTATCTCAACTCCAAAAACCTCTCAAATTACCTCCCTGGCTCCCTCTCTTGGTTTGGGGGAGGTTTCGAAGGCAACAAGGTAACAAATCTTGGCTCCAGCCTTCAGACATCCAAAATCCAATACTTGAGATGCATGTCTAGTCCAGGCAACATTATGTAGCCACGGACCAAACAGGCCCCAAGAGCGCGTTTGCTTCTCTTCTTGCCAGGAGACGTCTAGCTAGGCATTGAGCGAACAGAACCGGAGTAAGTGCTCCCTCAGTCCACTAATACAACACATTTAAACATTAAAAGTTAATATCTAAACTATAAAAGAATTTAGAAAAAAAAGTGTTGTATCGAATAGTTGTACAAATTTGGCAAGTATTATATCGTTAATTTCTATTTATCAATCAATCTCTGTTAACACACTGATGATAATGGCTTGTTCAAAATAGAGTAAGGATATATGTGCCTTTTGTATTCTCTCTAAATTTATCCTAAAATTTTGAAAATGCATTATATTATAGAACAGAGGGAGTATATCATATTTAACGAATTTGGATTGATACCATTAGTGTTACAAATAGAAATGAAATCAAATTACAGGGTAATCGGATGTGGGATGGATGATTGCGGCCTTTGCTTGGTTTTGGTAAGGTAAAGGTATACCAGTATCACACCTTTTTTTTATAAGATTCTTCTATTTATTCATTTAGCAACTATAGTTCACGTCTTAGAAAATTTTTCCCAAGCGGTGTCATGAAGTGTTTGTATCACATCATTCCAAACTATAGTTCACTTGACTTTTTTAAATCCAAGTTGATCATTCCCCTTATATAAAAATTTATGGAAAATATCACTTCTTTTGTTATGGCTTGCTTTAGCAATTAAAGTTTTTCAAAAATAACTTAAATTTAATTATATTTACATTTTTTTAATAAGACGAGTGATCAAACTTGAGATACAAAAATTAAAAGAACTATAATTTGAAACAGAGTATTATTACTAAATCAATAAAACAGAAAACTATTGAAAGAGAAGAAGGGGAGCAGCTACCTATTATCATTAAATCATCAATAAAACAGCGAACTATGGAAGGAAGGGGAGTAGCTAAGTATTATAATTAATGCAGGAGCAGTACTGAAACACCATTTCACTGGCAATCATCTCAGGCAATAGTATCCTCACGAGGAGCTCCTTGCCTCAGCTTTCTTTTCTTCTCTCGCCCGAGCCCTTGACAAAGCCTCGGTCATATCAGAGTTCATTGGCACAGCAACTTTCAGTAGATCAATGAAAGCTTCGACATCCTTGACCTCCCCTTCATCTCCAAGATACTTAAGTATAGTCTCAATCATCGAAGGCGTAGGGGTCCAACCAGAATTAGGGGCATACATATAGAGGGCATTTTTGGTCAGCTCGTAAGCTTTCGCGACATCACCTTTCTCCGTATAGCCAGTTGCCACAATTGCCCAGCTGGTTGAAGGAGGCATCTTTCCCTTTATCAAGAAGCCTTCAAGCAGCGCCACAGCCTTGTCCAGCAAGCCCTTTTGGCAGTACCCTGTGAGCAGGACATTTGGGACTCGAAAGTCCAATCCATTGTTGCTGGACTCCCACTCTTTCAGCAAGTCTTCAGCTTCCGCTATCTCATCAAGCTTCACAAGCACTTCAAGCATATTGATGTAGTCCATGTTAAAATACCTCTTACTGTTCGATATTTGCAGCGCCCATAGCCTCTTGACCTCTGATTTGTCCCCAAGGTGGCCATACAGGTAAATCAAGTATCTATAAGCATTCGGATACTGTTTATCCATTTTTTCCTCTGCTTTCTGCAGGGCAGAGTATGCCTTCTCCCTTAGGTCTCCCTTAATGTATTGGCTTGCCACGGCAGCATAGGTATTCCAGTCAACAACAATTTGAGGCTCACATTCCATCTCCTCCAGGGTGTTCTCCAACCCAAAAAAGTCAGCTCTTGTGCCATAAGAATTTATGCATATTCTGTAGCTGAAATTATCGGGAACAATCCCATTGCTCTTCATTTCTGCCATCACCGAAGGGACCCTCTCATGCTTCCCTATGTTGATATAGAGGCTCATGATGTTGTTGTAGGGGAGCGTGGAGAACACAAAACCCAGCTCTTTCATCTTCTGAAAATGGGCCAACGCTTTGTCGACCAAGGGTTCTCGTGTGTAGCAGTTGAGAAGTGCACCATAGGTTTTCTCTGTCTTATCTTTGTCAGATAGGTTATTGAAGTAGGTCTCTGCTGCTCCAACTCCATGAATATGACAGATTAAACCCAGGTGAATAGCATGATCCTTGGGCAGAAATTTGACGTGACCCTTGAGATTCATCCACTCAGAGACCTGTGCAAAGTGAAAAGATAATGATCAATGAGGGATGCCAAGAATTCATACAAAGATGTGCATACAGCAAGTCTGCAACGCTAAGTCCTAGTAATATATGCTTCTTGAGGACATGTATTAACTAATCGTGTAAGCAATGATGGCCAAGCTTTGTACTGACATTGTGGATACAGATAGGGTCCAGCACATAATAAGTAGTTTTTTTTTGAAAGATCCGGTTACCGGGCATGTATCAATAAGAGAGAAATAGAGTTCATGACTACATGCGCGAGAAGCACAACCCCCTACAGCAGACCGCTACAGGGGGTTTAGAGTTGAAGAGCTAATTACTCGCTACATTATTTGCAACTATCAGGAGCCTCATGACCCTTCCTCCGGCAAGAGCCCACAAGGAGCACTCATCTCGCATCATCTCCAACACCTGCCTTGCCATTTGCGTCCAGCAAATTTGGTCTTAGTAGTGCCTATGACTGAAAAGCAGGCCAAAATCTCTCTGGGTTCCTGAATTCCTAGCGATAATCCAAGCTGCCCTCTTTGTATCAGTCCTCTCCATGTCGCTCAGAGAAGGAAAAAGTGTTAAAAAAAACTATTTCACGTGATTAGCATGGTATCACAATGAGTTGCATATCACATTTTAGAAATTTCTGCATTACATTGTGCTCGAGAGAAATCTATCCTCTTTCTGTAGCAACATCACATCATCATACACATACACCCCAAATGGAAATACGAAGAGACAGATAATATGGCGCATCCCCCATATCATTTCATCAAACACCTCCCACGCGCCAATGACAACAAGCAGCCTTAGAATGAAAGGAGCAGGGCATGAAGGAGAGCCGTATCTACCTCGAGAGCCTGGCGGTGGCGGCGGCGCGTGCGCAGCTCGTCTACGATGCGTCGGAGACCAACTTCTTGGAGGCGGTTTCCAGGCCGCGCCGCCCACCGTTCGATCTCCGGCACAAGGAGTGTGCCCGGTTGGCCCAGCGGCCACAGCGTGGACCCCAGCGTCGTCCGCCGCGCCGACGGCGTTCCCTCCTCCGCCCTGTTTCTGCGAGACGAGGAGGCTACGGCGCGAGAGGGCGGGACGGGGAGGAGCCCTCTGCAGCGGCCAAGGCTGAGCAGGCGGCGCGCCGCGGCGAAGAGAGAGGACGAGGACATGGCGAACGGCGTGGCGGGTGGCGGCTTCGCGGGCACTGGACTTGTCATATGCAGTAGCCCGTGCGGGTATGGGCCTCTCTTTTAACATTTGGGCTCCATTTCGGTTTTGGGCTCAATTCTCCTAGGCCCCTCTTTTTCAAACCCTTGCCCGAACGGGAAAAAAAAGGCATTCTACATCCCTAATTTATGGAAGGAATACCAATCTACCATATTTGACAAATCAGGTAGAATCCTTTCATTTTATCTTATCTGAACTCCGAAAACCTCTCAAATTACCTCCCTCTCTTAGGTTGGAGAGGTTTTGAAGGCGATTTGGTCGATGTTTAGCCGGCTGCCCTTGACAAATCTACTATTAGTAGGTACGAGTAGTACTCACTCTGCCCCAGAAAGAGTATCGTTCTCACTTTTCGAGAAATCGCACAATTTTAATTTTTACAAAATATATAAGAACAATAATTAATATTTATAGTGCAAAATTAGTACCATTACGTTAATCTTTGAATATATATATATATATATATATATATATATATAATAAATTTATTTCGAGATACAAATCTTACTGATACTTTGTACAAAGTACAAACTAGTCAACCTCAGCACAACCTCATAGCGAGATTCTTTTTGGAAGGAGGGAGTATATAGGATCAGACAGAAGTACTGAAACACCATTTCACTAACAATCAAGGTCAGGCAATACTATACTCACGAGGAGCTTCCGCTGCCTCTTCAGCTTTCTTTTCTTCTCTCGCACGAGCCCTTGACAAAGCCTCCGTCATATCAGAGTTCATTGGCACAACAACTTTCAGCATATCAATGAAAGCTTCGACATCCTTGACCTCCCCTTCATATCCAAGATATTTAAGTATCATCTCAATCATCGAAGGACTAGGGACCCAGCCAGAACTAGGGGCATACATATAGAGGGCATTTTTGGTCAGCTCATAAGCTCTCGCGACATCACCTTTCTCCATATAGCCATTTGCCACAATTTCCCAGCTGGTTGAAGGAGGCATCTTTCCCTTTATCAAGAAGCCGTCGAGCAGCGCCTTGGCCTTGTCCAGCAAGCCATTTAGGCAGTACCATGTGAGCAGCACATTTGGAACTTTGAAGTCCAAATCATTTTTGCTGGACTGCCACTCTTTCAGCAACTCTTCAGCTTCCGTGATCTCATCAAGCTTCACAAGCACTGCAAGAATGTTGATGTAGTCCGTGTTACGACGCCTCTTACATTTCGACATTTGCAGCGCCCATAGCCTCTTGACCTTTGATATGTCCCTAAGATGGCCATAAAGGGAAATCAAGTGTCTATAGGCGTCCAAATCCTTTTTACCCATTTTTGCCTCTGCTTTCTGCAAGGCAGAGTATGCCTTCTCCCTTAGGTCACCCTTAATGTATTGGCTTGCCACGACAGCATAGGTATTCCAGTCAACAACAATTTGAGGCTCACATTCCATCTCCTCCAGGGTGTTCTCCAAGCCAAAAAAGTCAGCTCTTGAGCCATAAGAATTTATGCATATTCTGTAGCTAAAATTATGGGGAACAATCCCATTGCTCTTCATTTCTGCCATTACCAAAGGGACCCTCTCATGCCGCCCTATGTTGGTATACAGGCTCATGAGGTTGTTGTAGGGGAGCGCAGTGAACACAAAACCCAGCTCTTTCATCTTCTGAAAATGGGCCAACGCTTTGTCGACCAAGAGTTCTCGTGAGTAGCAGTTGAGAAGTCCACCATATGGTTTCTCTGTCTTATCTTTGTCAGATAGGTTATTGAAGTAGGTCTCTGCTGCTCCAACGCCATGAATATGACCGATTAAATCCAGGTGAACAGCATGATCCTTTGGTATAAATTTGATGTGACCCTTGAGATTCATCCACTCAGAGACCTGTGCAAAATGAAAAGAAAATGATAAATGAAGGATGCCAAGAATTCATACAGAACTGTGCATACAGCAAGTCTGCAACGCTAAGTCCTTGAACACATATGCTTCTTGAGGATATGTATTCACTAATCATGTGCTATGAAGCAATGATGGCCAAGCTTGAACTAAATCCTATATGTTGACCAGCATTGTGGATACAGATTGGGGTAAGCACATAATTAGTACCTATGACTGAAAAGCAGGCCAAAATGTCTTTGGACTCCTGAATTCCTAGCGATAATTAAAGTGCCCTCTTTGTATCAGTCCTATCCATGTTTCTTACAGAAGAGCAAAGTATTCACAAAAACTATTTCACGTGGTTTGCATCGTAGCAATGAGTAGCATATGGCAGTTTAGAGATTTCAAATCTATCATCTTTCTGTAGCAGCATTACATCATTCGCATATATACAACTCAAATGCAAATACAAAGAGACAGATAATATGGCAAGAAAAACAACAGCATCCTACATATCATTTCATCGAACACCTTCCATGCGCCAGTGACAACAAGCAACCTAGAATGAAAGGAGGAGGCCGGAGGGCATGGAGGAGAGCCGTATCTACCTCGAGGGCCTGGCGGTAGCGGCGGCGCGTGCGCAGCTCCTTGACGATTCTTCGGAGATCAATGTCTTGGAAGCGGTTTCCGGGCGACGCCGCCCACCGTTCGATCTCCGGCACAAGGAGTATGTCCGGGTGGCCCAGCGGCCACAGCGTGGACCCCAGGGTCGGCGGCCGCGCCGGCGGTGTTCCCTTATCCGCGCTGTTTCTGAGAGATGAGAAGGCAACGGCACGATAGGGCGGGACGGGGAGGAGCCCTCCGCGGCGGCCAAGGCAGAGCCGGCGGCGCGCCGCGGCGAAGAGAGAGGACGAGGCCATGGCGAATAGCGTGGCGGGTGTTTTTTTTTTGGATCGTTTTTTTTTTTTTTGTCGTTGTTGTTGGCAGGTGCAGTGCAGTGGCGTCTTGCCGCTGACTTGCCGTAGGCCGTGGCCCGTAGCCCGTGGCGGATTTGGGCTTCCATTTGGTTTTTGGCCCAATTCTCGTCGGCCTCTTTCTTTGAAAAACTTGCCCAAAGGGGAGAATATGCATTCTATGGACTAGTCTGGTTTTCTTCTTGAACACTAGAATTTGATATCTTTATCTGAAAACCTCTCAAATTACCTCTCTCTTGGTTTAAAGAGGTTTTGATGGTGGTTTAGTCAAGATACATGCTTCGCCAGCACTATGTTGCCATCGTGCGACACCTTTCACAATAGGTAGACCAATAGCAGGTGACTTTCTTCTATCTCCCTAAACAACCCAAAATCCTCTCATTCGTCTGAATTGGACATCAAAGTTTTAGTTGGATGCATCACATGTAAATGTCTGCTAGGTAACAAATCTTGACCCCAAACATCCAAAATCCAGCACTTGATATGCATGTCTAGTCGAGGCAACTTTGTGTAGCCACCAATCAAACAGGGCCTAAGAGCATGCTTGATTCTTGTCTTATGGCGAAGACGTCTGCGCTAGGCATTCAAAAAATGCTTACACGTGCGGTTCCAAAGCGAGGGCGCAAAGAAACAAACCCCACATACGTCTATTCAAAATATGTGAGCGAACAGACTACACGTGGTATTTTATGAGTAAAATATTCCCAATCTCATAAATCAATGCATTTGACATTAAAAATATCTAAATATAAAAGATTTTAGATTAAGAAAAATAATTTTGTATTGAATAGGACAAATTTGGCAAGTATTATATTGTTAATTTTCATTTATCAGTCAATCTCTATTGACACGTTGATCGTAGCGGCTAACTAAAAATAGAGTAAGGATATATGTGTCTTCTATACTCTCTTTTTAAAAATATATTATATTATAGAACGGAGGGAGTATATCACACTAATGAATTTGGTTTGATACCATTAGTGTTACAAATAGAATTATAGAAATGAAATCTAATTAGAGGCTACTAATCGGATGTCGGATGGATGATTGTGGCCTTTCCTTGGTTTGGTAAGGCGGCCTGCAGCTTCCACGCGCTGTCTGCAGCAGAGCAACAGTCATAGTTTATGCAGCAACAACCACAGAGAAGCTTTGTTGTCGAAACCGATGCGCCATTGCCGGTTGCGGCAATCAAGCAGCTCTTGCCGTCGTGCATCACGTCACAGTCAGTGACGACACAGACGTACGTCTTGATCTCCGCCGTGGAGTATGAGTATATCCAAGATGAACCTAAGTTTCCTTAGTCCATCCATTCCTGCTGACTTCAAGATCGAACTTCCTGCTGGCCCTGGCACGTAAGTACGTAACGGATCAGGTGGTAACGCATTACACCAAGCACAAGTACCGCCATCGCCCCTTCAGATCGGTGGTCTGATCATTATGCTACTGCTTCCGTCTAAATTTTAAATCGTTCTATTTTTTCTAGATTCAGAAGACTTTTTATCTAGATACATAATAAAAACTATTTATCAAATATCTAGAAAAAAAGACAATAACTTAGGCCCTATCTATTACAGCTCACAACAACTTCATGAACTGTTTTTTTTTTCAAATACCTATTTTTAAAATAACTTTATAGGTGAAACCGTTTTTCTCCCTCTCACACGACACAAATTGGGATGAAACTGAAAAAAGTAGTTTATCTCAGCTCTATCCTTTATTTCTCTCTTCCATCCATGCATGATTTTGTTTTGTCAAACGGTTTTTTCAAAATAGGTAACATTCACCTAGATTTTGCTCACGGAGCTATTTTCTAAAAAAACAACTTGAGTAGTGAAGCTGAGTTGTGTCAAACATGACCTTAAAATTTGGAATGGAGCGGATAAAAAAATGCCAAACCAGACACCACCTTATAATAAAACTCAGATAGTATACTATCCAGGGACGGGGTAGGGGTAGCTGACTATTATTATTATTAGTAGTAATCCATTGTCTCACAAAAAGTAACATTCCCATTTTCTAAAAAGTTGAACTTTTAACCTTGACCAAACTATATAAAAATAATAATATTTATAGTGCATAATTAATATCATTAGATAGACCGCTGAATATAATTTTGTAATAAAATTATTTGGAGATACCAATGTTACTAATACTTTCTACAAAGTACTCAAACTCAGCACGAGCCTCATAGTGAGAATATATTTGGGAGGGAGTATAGGATCAGACAGGAGCACTGAAAGACCATTTCACTAAAAATCAAGGTCAGGCAATATGATCCTAACGAGGAGCTTCCGTTGCCACTTCAGCTTTCTTTTCTTCTCTCGCACGAGCCCTTGACAAAGCCTCAGTCATATCAGAGTACATTGGCACAGGAACTTTCAGCAGATCAATGAAAGCTTCGACTTCTTTGACCTCCCCTTCATCTCCAAGATACTTAAGTATCATCTCAATCAACAAAGGACTCGGGATCCAGCCAGAATTAGGGGCACACATATAGAGAGCATTTTTAGTCCATGTTAAAATACCTCTTACTGTTCGATATTTGCAGCGCCCATAGCCTCTTGACCTCTGATTTGTCCCCAAGGTATACAGGGAAATCAAGTAGCTATAGGCACCCAAATCCTTTTCACCTATTTTTGCCTCTGCTTTCTGCAAGGCAGAGTATGCCTTCTCCCTTAGGTCACCCTTGATGTATTGGCTTGCCACGACAGCATAGGTTTTCCAGTCAACAACAATTTGAGGCTCACATTCCATCTCCTCCAGGTTGTTCTCCAACCCAAAAAAGTCAGTTCTTGTGCCATAAGAATTTATGCATATTCTGTAGCTTAAATTATTGGGAACAACCCCGTTGCTCTTCATTTCTGCCATCACCGAAGGGACCCTCTCATGCTGCCCTATGTTGGTATAGAGGTTCATGAGGTTGTTGTAGGGGAGTGCGGTGAACACGAAACCCAGCTCTTTCATCTTCTGAAAACGGGCCAATGCTTTGTCGACCAAGAGTTCTCGTGCGTAGCAGTTGAGAAGTCCACCATATGGTTTCTTTGTCTTATGTTTGTCAGATAGGTTATTGAAGTAGGTCTCTGCTGCTTCAATGCCATGAATATGACCGATTAAATCCAGGTGAACAGCATGATCCTTTGGTATAAATTTGATGTGACCCTTGAGATTCATCCACTCAGAGACCTGTGCAAAATGAAAAGAAAATGATAAATGAAGGATGCCAAGAATTCATACAGAACTGTGCATACAGCAAGTCTGCAACGCTAAGTCCTTGAACACATATGCTTCTTGAGGATATGTATTCACTAATCATGTGCTATGAAGCAATGACGTCCAAGCTTGAACTAAATCCTATATGTTGACCAGCATTGTGGATACAGATTGGGGTAAGCACATAATTAGTACCTATGACCCTAGTTATTCGGACCGGACCGGACCGGACCGGCGGTCGGACCGGTAAAAGACCGAACCAGAGCCTACGCCGGTCCGGGTCGGTTAAAAGACCGGATGTGAAATCGAACCGCTATAAACCGGTTGAACCGGCCGGTTTTTCGTCGAACCGGTGAACCGGGCGGTTCCATGCGAACCAGTGCTTTTTTGATTTTTTCCAAATTTACCCCTCGTTAAACCAAGCACGAACTTATCTACTTAGGGGTATTATTGGAATTTGGTCAAATTGGGTCCTTTAGGCTTAGGGTTGTTTTGCCGTCAGAATTTAGAAAGGTGAAAAATTTCCTTTTTCCGTGTGGCGGGCTGGCGGCGGCGGCGGCGACTCTGCTCTGCTGATCTGCTCCGTCCTCCAGGCTCCGGGCA
Organism: Microstegium vimineum; assembly: GCA_022036555.1. Taxonomy (NCBI): domain Eukaryota; kingdom Viridiplantae; phylum Streptophyta; class Magnoliopsida; order Poales; family Poaceae; genus Microstegium; species Microstegium vimineum. Next base: position 2,286,117 of record CM039125.1, on the reverse strand, counting down.
GGCGGGCACTCGGTCGGCTAGCATCTCGCGCAGGCTGCTGGCTGCGGCACAGCTGCAGTGCAGTTGGGGTTGCGGGCCTGCAAGGTTGCAACGACCAGCGGGCAGCGGCAGGCGACTGAGTTGCAGGGGCGTAGCGCCCGGCGGCCGGCGGGGGCTGGCGCAGCCGCGCAGCTGATCTGCGCAGTCCATCCAGCGACGCACCGGTGAGTGGGAGACGCACTGGCTGAGGTGTAGGCTGCTGTTCTACACTTCTACTTCATCTTCAAGCTCCATCTAGTCATCCACCTCCACGGTTCCACAACATGGCTACTCGTAAGTACTGACTGAATCCAGTGCTTTCTAGTTAAGATATTAGACAACTACAAGCCTGAATTTGAAGAAGCTTGAAGCCAGTGGATCCAAATATCTATCAAATTAGTGCTAGAAGCCTGGAACTAGAACTATTAGGCAACTATGGATAATGGATCTTAAATTCTGAATATATATCAAATTGATTCCAGAATCGAGTTATTTGGCTACTGTATCTGTCAAAAGTGTCTAATGCTTTTATGTTTGTTTAGCAGATTATATTATATTTCATCCTAGGTTTCCTTTTCTTTGTCTGCTATCTATCAAAGTGTCAATATGATAAAATGGTAATCTCACCTCACTGTGTATTTTTTGTGTCACAGTGGGTTCTTTGGTTCAATCCTAATAACCAATATAATAATGAACTAAGAGAGAAGTACAACTTCACTACTACTGGAGTTCTTGATGTCATAGAGAAATATGCTGGTAAAGATATTGCCCTGAGAAGTGCTTTGACAAGAGAAATGAAGATTTTTAGGAATGGAGAAGGAGATTTTGGGCGTTCAACTGCTATAAATGATCGCTCATGCATGCTTGCTGGTAAGCCATAATTCTTAGATTTTTTTACTTGTCCATTTTATTTCAGCATTACTAACTTTTGTTTTCTCACATAGATGAGTGGTGGGAAACTTATGGCTGCAGCGCACCAAATTTACAGAAGCTTGCCCGGCATGTGTTGAGCCAAACTTGCAGGCTTCTGGATGTGAGAGGAGCTGGAGCTACTTTGAGCATGTGCACTCTAAAAAAAGAAATATTGGGTATGTTCATTGTAACCTGAGACTACGTCAAAGGTATCCCTTCTCTAGTTCCTTTCATTCATTCACAGCTAGTTGCTAAACTTTTATACAACTTGAAGATTTCATTGTCTTCTCCTAAAAAGTTTGAAACTTGCACAGCTAGCTGCACAGCTAACTACTAAATATTGTGAACTGGATAAATAATATACTGTTTTCTTGTTTGAACATTAGGTCCAAATTCAGTACTAGAAATTATGACCCAATAAGTTTGGAAGAAATTGGAAAGGGAAATGAAGCTTGGATCTTAGAAGGCAATCCACCTCGCCTTAACTCGAAGAGTTGAACGCCTTCCGCAGTGAACTGTCCGCACTAAGTATACAATGTAGTGATGGTAATGTCTTTTGCCAATTGTGAAATCAGTTCAACATACATACATTTTTTTCGTTATTTAACATATATATATATATATATATATATATATATATATATATATATATTGGAAACAAATTCAGAATTGGTGCTAGACTTGGATGCTGTTGAGGCTGATGCCATGGAGGAAAGTGATGATATTCTGGACAATCAAGACCACGGGAGGAGGAAGATCTATTTGATTACGATGGTATTGCACTTGATGTTGGTGGAAGTGCTTGTGATGTTGGACATGAAGATGAATGGGATCCCGTGAATTTTAATTGAGTGCCATTTACCATGTGTTCTGTTGTGTGTCTGTAACTTTATATCTTTTTAGCACGAACTTGTTTGGAACTTTTAGCATGCCAGTATGTTATCACACACTTGATATTTTGTATTAAAAAACCAGTGAGGTCGTATTGATGTGATTGTGCAACTGATATGTTATTCTATATATGCATATGTATGAACCTTATAGTTGTGCAATTAAATTTGTGTTATTTATCATGTATAAATTATATATATATATATACCGGTTCAAAGTATTTGTGACCGGTTAAATTCATCCGGTCCAAAGTAATCGAACCAGCGGTTCAACCGGTTCTAAACGGTTCGACCAGTGAACCAGTGAACCGACAGCCTCACCGGTTCGATCTCCGGTCCGGTCCTAATAACTTGGCCTATGACTGAAAAGCAAGCCAAAATGTCTCTTACAGAAGAGCAAAGTATTCCTAGCGATAATTAAAGTTGCCCTCTTTATATCAGTCCTATCCATGTTTCTTACAGAAGAGCAAAGTATTCACAAAAACTATTCGTGATCTGCATCGTTGCAATGAGTAGCATATCGCATTTTAGAAATTTCTGCATTACATCGTTCACATATACATCATCTTTCTGTAGCAGCATTACATCAAACACATATGCAACTCAAATGCAAATACAAAGAGACAGATAATATGGCAAGAAAAACAACAGCATCCCGCATATCATTTCATCGAACACCTTCCATGCGCCAGTGACAACAAGCAACCTAGAATTAAAGGAGGAGGGCATGGAGGAGAGCCGTATCTACCTCGAGGGCCTGGCGGTAGCGGCCGCGCGTGCGCAGCTCCTTGACGATGCCTCGGAGATCAACGTCTCCGAAGCGGTTTCCGGGCCACGCCGCCCACCGTTCGATCTCCGGCACAAGGAGTGTGCCCGGTTTGCCCAGCGGCCATAGCGTGGACTCCAGGGTCCGCGACCGCGCCGGCGGTGTTCCCTCCTCCGCGCTGTTGCTGCGAGACGAGGAGGCTACGGCGCGAGAGGGCGGGACGGGGAGGAGGCCTTCGCGGCGGCCAAGGCTGAGCAGGCGGCGCGCCGCCGCGAAGAGAGAGGACGAGGCCATGGCGAAGGCGTGGCGGGTTTTTTTCAGGTGCCGTGGGGATTTGGGCTTCCATTTGGTTTTTGGCCCAATTCTCGTCGGCCCCTTTCCTTGAAATCCTTTCCCAACGGGATAAAAATGCATTCCATGACATAGTCTGGTTTTCTCCTTGAGCTCAAGAGCCTTTCCTTATTTGAAAACCACTCAAATTACCCCTCTCTCTATTTTAAGAGGTTTTGAAGACGGTTTAGTTAGGACATGTGCTTGGTCAGCTGTCCTATATTGTCATTGTGTGACACCCTTTCACAACGGGTAGGCTAATAGCGGACAACCTTCTTCTACCTCTCAAATAACCCAAAATCGTCTCATTGGTCCGAATCGGACCTCGGCACCAAAGGTTTCGGTAGCAAATCTTGGTCTCAGATGTTTGAAATCTGACGTTTAAGATGCATGTCTAGTCCAAGCAGCTTTATATAGCCACCAATCAAACAGTGCCTAAAAGCACGTACCATGTTCGTTTCATTGTTTTCGGCGTCTGATAAGTCGAATGATGCGTTTTTGGCTGTTTTCTATGAGATGAAAACACTCTTTCGGTCGCTGATAAGCCAGCTGATAAGCCAAACGAACAGGACGACGCTTGATTCTCGTCTTCTGGAGAAGATGTATATGCTAGGCATTCGAAAAATGCTTGCACTTACGGTTCCCAAGCGAGGGTACAAAGTAAACATGCCCCGCATACGTCTATTCAAAATTAGTGAGTGCATACTACATGTAGTATTTTATGAGTAAGCACTCCCAATCATGTAAGTCAATGTATTTAAACATTCAAAAAATATATCTAAATATAAAATATTTTAGAAGAAGAAAAAAGTTTTGCATTAAATAGTACAAAATTTGCAAGTATTATATCGTTAATTTTCATTTATCAACCAATCTTCATTAACACGTTGATGATAGCGGCTAATCAGAAATAGAGTAAGGTTATATGTGTCTTTTGCACTCTCTATTAACATGGGGAATATATCACACTGACGAATTTGGTTTGATAACATTAGTGTTACAAATAGAAATGAAATCAAATTACAGGCTAATCGAATGTGGGATGGATGATTGTGGCCTTTCCTTGGTTTGGTAAGGCGGCCAGCAGCCTCCACCCGCCGTCTGCAGCAGACCAACAGTCATAGCGACGGCTAACGGAGAAGCAGTTTCTGTACCAACAACAACAAGTCAACCACGGAGAAGTTTTGCCGTCAAAACCGATGCGCCATTGCCGGTTGCGGACTTGCGGCAACCAAGCAGCTCTTGCCGTCGTGCATCAGGTCACAGACAGGATTATGCATTGTTTCGGCAGGATTATTCACTGCTGGCTAATTTCTTGTGAGAGAAAAACACTGATCCGGCTGGATTTAAACCGGCTGAAAAGTCAAGCGAACAGGCTGAGTGCCGACACAGACGTACGTCTTGATGTCCGCCGTGGAGTATAGTATATCCAAGATGAACATGACTTTCCTTAGTCCATCCATGCCTGCTGACTTCAAGATCCACCTGCCTGCTGGCCATGGCCGCCGGTAACGGATCACGTGGCAACGTATTACACCAAGCGGCACAGGTACCGGCACCGCCCCCTTGGTGATCTGATTATTATGCTATACTGCTTCCTAGTATGATCTAAATTTTAAATTGTTCTGTTCTAGATACAAAAAAAAAACTTTCTTTATCATGTATGTATATACAATATATATCTAGATACATAAATAAAACCTGTGTATCAAATATCTAGAAGAAAAGACAAGGACTTAAAATTTGGAATGGAGGGGATAAGAAAATAGCAAACCAAACACCACCTTATAGAACTCAGATACTATACTGTAAATCTGTAATTAATAAAAACAACCAACTATCCAAGGAAGGGGGTAGCTTGACTATTACTCCACTATTTACAGCACTGTACCACAAAAGAAACATTCCCATTTCCTGACAAGCCAAACTTTTAAACTTGGCCAAACTATATAAAAATAATAATATTTATAGTGCATAATTAGTATTATTAGATGAATCGCTGAATATAATTTTCTAATAAATTTATTTAGAGATACCAATGTTACTAATACTTTCTACAAATTAGTCAAACTCAACATGAGCCTCATAGCGAGATTCTTTTTGTGAGGGAGTATATAGGATCAGACAGTAGTACTGAAACACCATTTCACAAAAAATCAAGGTCAGACAATATGATCCTCAAAAGGAGCTTCCGTTGCCACTTCAGCTTTCTTTTCTTCTCTCGCACGAGCCCTTGACAAAGCCTTGGTCATTTCCCTGTTCATTGGCACAGCAACTTTCAGCAGATCAATGAAAGCTTCAACTTCTTTGACCTCCCCTTCATCTCCAAGATACTTAAGTATCATATTAATCATCGAAGGACTCAGGATCCAGCCAGAATTAGGGGCGCACAAAGAGAGGGCCTTTTTTGTCAGCTCGTAAGCTCTCGCAACATCACCTTTCTCCATATAGCCACTTGCCACAATTGCCCAGCTGGTTGCAGAAGGCTTCTTACCCTTTGTTAAAAAGCCGTCGAGCAGCGCCTCAGCCTTGTCCAGCCAACCCTTTTGGCAGTATCCTTCGAGCAGGATATTTGGAACTTTGAAGTCGAATGCATTTTTGCTGGACTCCCACTCTTTTAGCAAGTCTTCAGCTTCCACGATTTCATCAAGCTTCACAAGCACTGCAAGCATGTTGATGTATTCCTTGTTGATATACCTCTTACAGTTCAACATTTGCAGTGCCCATAGCCCCTTGACCTTTGATTTGTCCCCAAGGTGGCCATAGAGGGAAATCAAGTGGCTATAGGCACCCAAATCCTTTTTATCCATTGCTGCCTCTGCTTTCTGTAAGGCAGAGTATGCCTTCTCCCTTCGGTCACCCTTAATGTAGTGGCTTGCAACAAGAGCATAGGTATTCCAGTCAACAACAACTTCAGGTGCACATTCCATCTCATCCAGGGTGTTCTCCAACCCCAAAAGGTCAGCTCTTGTTGCATAAGCATTTATACATATGTTGTAGCTAAAATTATCGGGAACAATCCCATTGCTCTTCATTTTTGCCATCACCAAAGGGACCCTCTCATGCTGCCCTATGTTAGTATAGAGGCTCATGAGGTTGTTGTAGGGGAGTGCACCGGACACGAAACCCAGCTCTTTCATCTTCTTAAAATGGGCCAATGCTTTGTCGACCAAGTGTTCTCGTGCGTAGCAGTTGAGAAGTGCACCATAGGTTTTCTCTGTCTTATCGTTGTCAGATAGGTTATTGAAGTAGGTCTCCGCTGCTCCAACTCCATGAATATAACCGATTAAATCCAGGTGAATAGCATGATCTTTTGGCTGAAATTTGACATGACCCTTAAGATTCATCCACTCAGAGACCTGTGCAAAGTAAAAAGATAATGATAAATGAAGGATGCCAAGAATTCGTACAAAACTGTGCATACAGCAAGTCTGCAACTCTAATTCCTAGAACACATATGCTTCTTGAGGACATGTATTCACAATTCACTAATCATGTGCTATGAAGCAACGATGGCCAAGCTTGTACTAAATCCTATATGTTGACCAGCATTGTGGATACAGATAGGGGTAAGCACATAATTAGTACTAAATCCTATATGTTCACCAGCATTGTGGATACAGATAGGGGTAACCACATAATTAGTACTAAATCCTATATGTTGATCAGCATTGTGGATACAGGTAAGGGTGACCACATAATTAGTACCTATGACTGAAAAGCAGGCCAAAATCTCTTTGGACTCCTGAATTCCTAGCGATAATCAAAGTTGCCCTCTTTGTATAAGTCCTATCCACAAAAGGTATTTCAAGTGATTAACATCGTAGCAATGAGTCGCATATCGCATTTTCGAAACTTCTGCATCACATCGTGTTCGAGAGAAATATATCCTCTTTCTGGAGCAGCATTACATCATACACATACACACCTCAAATGCAAATACGAATAGACAGATAATATGCCAAGAAAAACACCACCATCCTCCACATCATTTCATCGAACACCTTCCATGCTACCGTGACAACAAGCAACCTAAAATGAAACGTGGAGGGCATGGAGGAGAGGCATATCTACCTCGAGAGCCTGGCGGTGGCGGCGGCGCGTGCGCAGCCCCTTGACGATTTGTTGGAGATCAGCGGCTTGGAGGCGGTTTCCGGGCCGAGTCGCCCACAGTTCGATCTCCGGCACAAGGAGTGTGCCCGGTTTGCCCAGCGGCCACAGCGTGGACCGCAGGTTCGGCGGCAGCGCCGGCGGCGTTCCCTCCTCCGCGCTGTTGCTGGGAGACGAGGAGGCAACGGTACGAGAGGGCGGGAAGGGGAGGAGCCCTCCGCGGCGGCGAAGGCTGAGCAGGCGGCGAAGAGAGAGGAAGAGGCCATGGCGAACGGCGTGGCAGGTGCCTTTTTTCTTTTTTATAATTTTTTTGGATTTTGGCAGGTGCAGTGGCGGCTTGGCGCTGACTTGCCATAGGGCGTAGCCCGTGGGGGATTTGGGCTTCCATTTGGTTTTCGGCCCAATTCTTGTCGGCCTCTTTCCTTGAAATCCTTGCCCGATGGGGGGAAAATGCATTATACTTGGCCCAAAGGGCTTTCATTTGCCCGTACAAATATTTGGTTTTTAGTGACGGTTTTTTTAAAGAAAAACAGCATTAGGGCTCCTTTGAATCAAAGGAGAAACACATGAAAAATGTAGGATTGGCGATCCTAAGGATTCAGTTACTGTTCACTCCTTTGGATCGCAAGAAATGACCATAGGAGAAACGTAGGAAAACTTCCTACGACAGCTATTCCGGAGGAAAATCAGAGGAAAAAACATCTCCAACAACTCCAATAATCTACTTGGTATTCTTATTTTTATAGATAAAACACGAAAACACCTCTCCAACAACTCTTTAAATCTACTTGGTATATTTATCAACTTGGTAAACATCGCCCTGAACTTGGTAAATCTCTGCACTTGGTAAACAACTCCTTAAATCCACTCGGCGATTTTTTTTTTCGCCGGCTCCCTCCCGCGCCCACGTGGCATCTCCCGCGCGCCAAACTCTTCCCGTGTCGTCCCCCGATAAATCTCTTCCCCCGTCGCGCGACCCTCCCGGCGCGGCTACTCGCCGGCCGCTCGCCCTTGTTGCCCCTGGTCGCGGCTGGGGCTTGTATGTCTCCGCGACGTGTTCCCTTCCGTGTCCCCGCCCACATATCCGTCTTTTATTCGTTCCCCTTTCGAGATGGGCCTCGTCTATTTTCTCCGTCCGCGCCGCACGTACGAGAAAACGGAGACCCGCGGCGACGGCGTCGTTTCTGCGCGCGATCCCGCACCACTCCTGGCTCTCGGCGGCCGCTAGCTGGAGCAGCTCCTCGATGTCCGCGGCGCGCGGCGGCCGCCGCGATGCGCGCCCTAGCAACGCACTGGCGCTTGCGAGCCTGCTCCAGCTCGGCGCGCATCAGGTCGCACTCGTCCCACACCAGCGCGTCGATCTCCGCGCCATGCTACCGCAGCTCCGGCACCAGCAGTCCAGCACACCCGCTCCCGACGCCGGGCGCCCGCTGGTGGACATCGTCGCGGACTCGGCCAGCCGGTCCGCAGACAGGTGTCCAGCGATCGCCTGGTGCATGCACGTCCCTGGGGATTGGCATCAGCGCCGCTGCCGGCGTCGACAACGGCGCGTAGTGCTCGTGCTCGGCGTCCCTGCCGTGCTTCCGCGGCGGAAGCACCACGCCCACGCCGTCGTTGCACGTCAGTTCGCTCTGCGTGGCGCTGGCCCCGCCGGCTGCGCAGTTGTACTCGTACTGGTGCGCTTTGTTGTCCGCGGCGGCTAACAGGAATCCACCGTCACTGCCGCTGCCGCCGCCGCCGCCGGGCAGCAAGCACCAGGCGGACACGGATGGCTCCCGGCTCCGAGCGGACAGGCGAAAGGGAATGGACAGACGGACCAGGCGGACGGCGCCGTTTTCTCGTACGTGTGGCGCGGACGGAGAAAATAGACACGGCCCATCTCGGAAGGGGAACGAATAGGAGACGGACACATGGACGGGGACACGGAAGGGAACACGCCGCGGAGACACACAAGCCGCAGGCCCTGGTCGCTCGTGAACGCGCGCGACACTCCCGGCGCGGCTGCTCGGCGGGCGCTCGCCCCCGGCTGCTCGCCTGCCGCCCCTGTGCTGTCGCTCGCCCTTTGCCGCCCCTGGCCGCTCGCGAAGGCCGTCGTCGTTACGAAGGATAAGTGGGGCTCTTCGTTCGTTAGCAGGGCTCTTTGTTTCGTTAGCGGGGCTCTTCGTTCGTTAGCGGGCTTTTTTGATTTGGCAAGTGAGTTTTAAGGAGTTATTGGAGAGAAGTCTTTTTTTCACTTACCAAATATTTTAGCAACTTGCTAAACCATAAGATTTGACAAGTCAATTTTGAGGAGTTGTTGGATATGCTCATCCACGCCAACCTCATTTTTCCATTCCTTTGCGTTAGATCGAGGATAATCACGTGGCTCCCGTGAGCTCATCGCAGTAAGCAAGACATGAACGAGGACAAAAGAAAAGGAACTGCCACCGCTGCAGCTTGTTATCGCCTGCTCGCTGTAGCAAGCAAGAGTCCTAAGTTTTTCATTCCTACAAATTTCCTATGCCCATCCAAACAACAACTATTCAAAGTTTCCTATGATTTTTAATCCTCAGTTTTTCAACTCCGTTCCTATCCTATTCCTTTATTTTATCTATTCTTGTGTTTCCCCAATCCTACGTTCCAAAAGAGCCCTTAGAAATAAGATTTTTATGGGCGTTTAAGAAATTTGTCACTAAAAATAATTAGATACTGATTTTATTGAGTTTCTCAAATGACCTTAGATGGGAAACGACTAAAATAAAAGTTATATATCTCGAAAAGTTATGAAACTTTGTATTTGATAACTTTTTTATTTGAAATCATCTTGTAATCGAAAACTACGCTTGAATTTGTTGAATTTAAAATTTGAATTTTGTAAACATCATCGGATGGAGAAACTACCAAAATAAAAGTTAGATATCTTGAAAAGTTATGAAACTTTGTAGTTGATAACTTTTTCATTTTAGTTCGTTTAGAACCTCAAACAATCAATGTACAATTCTAAAATTCGTTTAGTATAATATGTGAGGAACCAAAACGGATTTAAGACACAAGTGAGTGATGAGTGGATTGGTAGAGAGGGCTATTGCAAGGATGAGGTGATGGGTTTGAATCCCATCAGCCACGTAGCATGTGATTTTACGTGATTTTTTTTTTGAAAGAGACGGCCGGTGGCTTCCTAGTGGGCCTCTTCTATCATTAATTTTTTTTTTCTATTTTAAAAACTCAAATTACATTTTTTCTATACAACCATTTCTACTAACGGTTGTTTTAACTAAACCGCCAGTGGAATTTCCACTTACGGTTTTCTTAAATGAACTGCCTTTTCTAAAGTGAACTGTCTGTGTACAGAATTCTACTGGCCTCTAACGCTAGTGATTCTGAAAAAATGTTTGTACAAATGATTTTTAAACTGGCTCTATAAAGCTTGTTTGTACTAGTGTAGGCCACGGAGAAGCAGTTTCAGTACCAACAACCACGGAAAGCCCATGAGCCGTAGCCGGTTGCCGCAACCAAGCAGCTCTGGGTGTCGTGCATCAGGCATTCAGGCTAGAGACAGTGCCGACACAGACGTACGTCCTAAAATTTAGAATGGAGGGGATACAAAAAAAAATGGCAAACCAAACACCACCTTATAGAACTCAGAAAATATACTGTAATTAATAAAAACAATCAACTATCAAGGGGTAGCTGACTATTAATTTAATCTACTATTAGGAGTAGTACTCCCTCTGCCCCACATAAAGTACCATTGTCATTTCCTGAGAAGTCAAACTTTTAACCTTGACCAAATTATATAAAAAACTAATATATATATATATATATATATATATATATATATATATATATATATATATTGCATAATTCATATTACTAGATGAATTGCTGAATATAATTTCATAATAAATTTATTTGTAGACACCAATGTTACTAATACTTTCTACAAAGTAGTCAAACTCACCAAGAGCCTCATAGCGAGATTCTCTTTGGAAGGGAGGAGTATATAGGATCAGAGAGTAGTACTGGAACACCATTTCACTAACAATCAAGGTCAGGCAATACTATCCACACGAGGAGCTTCCGTTGCCTCTTCAGCTTTCTTTTCTTCTCTAGCGCGAGCCCTTGACAAAGCCTCGGTCATATCAGAGTTCATTGGCACAACAACTTTCAGCATATCAATAAAAGCTTCGACATCCTTGACCTCCCCTTCATCTCCAAGATACTTAAGTATCGTCTCAATAATCGAAGCCGTAGGGAACCAACCAGAATTAGGGACGCACATATAGAGGGTATTTTTGGTCAGCTCATAAGCTCTCGCAACATCACCTTTCTCTATATAGCCACTTGCCACAATTGCCCAGCTGGTTGCAGAAGGCTTCTTACCCTTTGTCAAGAAGTCGTCGAGCAGCGCCTCAGCCTTATCCAGCAAGCCCTTTTGGCAGTATGCTTTGAGCAGGATATTTGGAACTTTGATGTCGAATGCATTTTTGCTGGACTCCCACTCTTTCAGCAAGTCTTCAGCTTCAGTGATTTCATCAAGCTTCACAAGCACTGCCAGCATGTTCATGTATTCCTTGTTGATATACCTCTTACAGTTCAACTTTTGCAGTGCCCATAGCCTCTTGACATTTGATCTGTCCCCAAGGTGGCCATACAGGGAAATCAAGTGGCTATAGGCACCCAAATCCTTTTTATCCATTGTAGTGGCTTGCAACAAGAGTATAGGTATTCCAGTCAACAACAACTTGAGGCGCACGTTCCATCTCATCCAGGGTGTTCTCCAACCAATAAAGGTCAGATCTTTTGCCATAAGCATTTATGCATATGTTGTAGCTAAATTTATCAGGAACAATCCCATCGGCCTTCATTTCTTCCATCAGCAAAGGGACCCTCTCATGCTGCCCTATGTTGGTATAGAGGCTCATGAGGTTGTTGTAGGGGAGCGCGACGAGCACGAAATCCAGCTCTTTCATCTTCTGAAAATGGGCCAACGCGTCGTCGACCAAGAGTTCTCGTGAGTAGCAGTTGAGAAGTCCACCATATGGTTTCTCTGTCTTATCTTCGTCAGATAGGTCATTGAAGTAGGTCTCTGCTGCTCCAATTCCATGTACATGACCGATTAAATCCAGGTGAACAGCATGATCCTTTGGCAGAAATTCGACGTGACCCTTGAGATTCATCCACTTAGAGACCTGTGCAAATTGAAAAGATAATGATAAATGAAGGATGCCAATAATTCGTACAAAACTGTGCATACAGCAAGTCTGCAACGCTAAGTCCTAGAACACATATGCTTCTTGATGACATGTATTCACTAATCATGTGCTATGAATCAATGATGGCCAAGCTTGTACTAAATCCTATATGTTGACCAGCATGGTGGATACAGATAGGGGTAACCACATAATTAGTACTACCTATGACTGAAAGCAGGCCAAAATCTCTCTGGACTCCTGAATTCCTAGCGATAATTAAGGTTGCCCTCTTTGCATCAGTCCTAGTCATGTTTCTTACAAAAAAAAGCAAAGTATTCACACAAACTATTTCACGTGATCTGCATCGTAGCAATGAGTAGCATACCGCATTTTAAAAATTTCTGCATTACATCGTGATCGAGATAAATCTATCCTCTTTCTGTAGCAGCATTACATCATACACATGCAATTCGAATGCAAATACGAAGAGACAGATAACATGGCAAGAAAAACAAAACCATCCCCCATATCATTTCATCGAACAGCTTCCATGCGCCAGTGACAACAAGCAACCTAAAATGAGACGAGGAGGGCATGGAGGAGGGTGGAGACTAGAGGCGTATCTACCTCGAGAGCCTGGCGGTGGCGGCCGCGCGTGCGCAGCTCCTTGACGATTTGCTGGAGCTCAGCGGCTCGGAGGCGGTTTCCGGGCTGCGTCGCCCACAGTTCGATCTCCGGCACAAGGAGTGTGCCCCGTTTGCGCAGCGGCCACAGCGTGGACCACAGGTTCGACGGTCGCGCCGGCGGCGTTCCCTCCTCCGCGCTGTAGCTGGTAGACGAGGAGGCAACGGTACGAGAGGGCGGGAAGGGGAGGAGCCCTCCGCGGCGGCCAAGGCTGAGCAGGCGGCGCGCCGCGGCGAAGAGAGAGGACGAGGCCATGGCGAATGGCGCAGCGGGTTTGGGCCTCTCTTTTCGGATTTGGGCTTTAGCCATTTCAGTTTTGGGCCCAATTCTCGTCAGCCCGTTCCCCGAAACCCTCTCTGTGATAACTCTAAAATCTGACTTCTAGCCCCCTAACTTTCAAAATTCATTTAAATTACCTTCTTGATTTTTTTTATTTTTTAGTTAAAAAATGTTAAATACTTTATAACAGTTTTAAACCACAGGAAAATGTCTCTAAGATTTTAAAAAAAAATCTAAAAAAATGTAGAGATAGATTACAATACGAGATATCAAAATGAAATATCTAGAGCTCATGAAAACATCTCTAGTAACTTAAAAAACTAGGTTTTGCACTAGAAAAATGGAAATACATCCAAAAGAGTGTAGAAATTTTCTAAAACATCCCAATTTATATGTACAGATGTTTATCAACAAGAAACATAATATGCCATCAACACAAATGCACAGCATGAATACATTGAACAATTAAAAGTTAACTTATGATGCAAATGCCATAGTAAACTTTCTAGTATTAATTTTATAGAGAGATAAAGAATATATAGACATGTTGTTGACAAAATATACGTCGCAGTCTACCTAGGGAGTATCCCACGGTAGTAGATTGTTAGGCGGAGGTGTGGCGACGGCGATCAAGCGTAACATAGGGAGCATAGACACGGCGATTTAGACAGGTTCGGGCCGGCAAACCGCCGTAATACCCTATGTCCTGTGTTCTGGTGGCTAGATTGATCTCGTATATCAAGTTACAAGATTTGTAGATGATCTGAGAGAGGTTCTCTGGGGTTTTTTGAGGGGGGATCCCTGCTCGCCTTATATAGTCGTGGAGCAGGGTTACAATTTCCATATCCTAACAGATTACGATCGGTTCTCTATGGCAAGGGATCTGAGTCTATCTACTAGGATCTTCCTTGGCGAGCAAATCTTCTTAGGAGTCCTTAGCGAGCACGACGGGCTGGTCGCGTGCCGCAAGGCCTCGTAGGCTGGGCCGTCTCCTGGTCGGCAGGCCCAAGAAGGTCTCTGGGGATATGCCGAGGTTATATCCCCAACAAGTCCCCAAGCACGTTATATTCTTCTGGCGAGTTCGCGGCTTCATCCTGAGAGGCGTCCAGCTGGTCGTCATCATGCGGGGTGGTCGTCGTAGAGCCCCGACCAGCATAGCTGATCGAGATGCTGCTCGGAGAGGTCTCCCGACCAGGTCAATCTAGTCAAAAACGTCGTATCCTGGCATGCGAGCTGGTCGCCTTGCCTGATGCTGCGGCTGCTTGCTGGGAGAATGTGGCGTGCTGAAGAATAAAAAACTTTTGAAAGTTCTTTCCCTGGTGAAGTGTACTCACTTAGGTTCTGCAAAAACCGCACATTAAAATAGCAGAGCATTGCTTGTGAAAAATATCAGTACATTCACTGCAAGGTGAAGTGTATTCACTTAGTCCCCAAGCATGGTAGCAGGTGAAGTATGCACGTGGTGCCATGCTTTATAAAGTAGTGGATAAAGTAACTAAATAGAAATTGGAACATAAATTTGCAAAAACAACTGTGAATACCCGTAGTCCCCGAGCCAGATGGAAGGAGCTCGGAGAGATTCTTGTATCGGGCTCTTATGGTTTTTATTCGCAGTCCCCGGGCGTCAGTTTTTTCCAGGTGTTGTTCTCTGGTGCCCTAGTCGCAGTCCCCGAGCCTTGCTCGATGTGGAACTGGACGAAGTCCCCGAGCCTGGTCGGAGACGCGATCAGTATTTAAGTCGTTGTTGTTATGGACGGAGTCCCCGAATTTTTGTGCTGGCGGCTTTATTGTCTTTGTCGGCCGGGTTGCTATAGGCGCTCTGCTGTTGCTGCGTGAAAAATGAGATAGACACGCATCCCGTCCCCGAGACTGTGGCATTGTTCAAAAGGAATAATTAGCCTCAAAGCATAAGGAGAAAGGTAAACAGGGTTAAATGGGTCGTAATTTTGTGTCTGGTTCTATCGGCCGTTTGTGCGGCGCAAAAGGTGGTTGGCGTGGCGGTTCCGTATTCGATCGTTGCGGTTTCCCAAAAACCCTGGAAGTCGAAGCGCCGCGCCGATTGTATAAAGGATGAAATCCGCGGTGGAAAGGGGAACGATCGCGTCTTTTGGTCTTTTATCCGAAGGTGTGTAGGATTCGAAGAGGCGCGACTCCCTTGCCTGGGTTGTTCGATGAGGGCGGAGATTTGTCTATATCTCCCTGTGAAGTTTCAGGTAAGTATCGATTCCTATTGCGTTGATTTCCTTTGCATTGCCTAGTCGCAAGCTCTTGAGAGGGTTTCATCGACGCTAGGGTTTGGTCGGTGGAGATGGAGGGTGGTGGTGCGCGCCTTGCAGTGGGTCCCTCCGCCTTGCTGGCTTTGCCGGAGGACTTGGTCTTTCGGATTCTTCTTCTTGTGATTGGCGACGGCGACAATGTGCGTGAGTATGTGAAGATTCGCCCGCTCTGCCGTCTCTTTTGCCGCTTTTGCGATGATGCTTCGACGATTCGGCTCGTGTCTCTTCGGCGCGCTCAGGACTACTATCGGCCCTACTTCCCCTTCCTGGAATCGGCCCTCGTGCAGCGTTTTCTTGATGCCGGCCACCGGGAAGCCATGTTCTTTCGCGGCCTGGAGTTACTGATGCTATGGGGACAAGACCCTGTAGGGAAATCGCTGATTGGTGGAGCAGTGGCGGCTGGTGATGATGTCGCGATGTACTTCAGGGCTATGGTGCTTTTTTATGCAGATTCAGCGAACTCGGAGACGCCTATTCTCGTTGATCGCCTTGGCGGTGGTGCTCTTCCGAATGGTCGGTTCTGTGATAAGGCCCTTCGTGGTATTCAGAGGCGTTCTCGTGGCGATCTTCATGTCATCCGAAGGCGGCGGTGGATTACTGCCCTGGAGGACGTCCCAGACTTGGTGGTAGTGGTCGAGCCTCACCTTTGCGTGTGGGAAGGGTGTCGTAGCTTTGGCCTGGAGGGTAGTGACATGTCTAGGATTATTGTGTACTGTAGTTTGTAGTGTCAGATTCGTCATGAGTTTGATCTCTGGACTAGGAACATCTGTGAGGTGGTCGCTTATCGCATCAGTAGGATGAAGTTGTAATTTGCTGAAATAACTTTTCCTTGGACGTTGTCTCTTCAATGTCAATTTTGTGATCCTGCTTTGTTTTGCTGCAAGACAGCGGTGATTTGTATCTTGGATACAAGTGGTCGGACGTGTAAGTGAAAACTACAAAGCTGTAATATATCGGGGCAGTGAGCTTTTGTTTCACTTGTATGTCCTGTCGTGCCCGCTAGTCGTGAGCCGTCGCGATGAGTCGTTTTGCCTTGGGTATCAAATGCTCCGGATCATAGGGCTAGCGCCACTTCAAGCGTAGGATACATAAGGACTCCCAAGGCGGTACACTGCTGGCAACCCGCGGCGCAGAGGGCGAACAACTTATGCACGCTTTGGATGATACCAGGGTCAGGTCCTTTTTCCGAGAGGACTAATCGTGGCGTGACTATGGCCTGTGGCGACCGTTCCTGCAGACGCTGGGCGAATAGTCATGCTGCTTGTAGAGTTGTCGACCGTACCGTGGTCGTATACAGATTTTGGGCGCATAGCCTCATGGCTCCCAACCTAAATGACACCGCCCGGTTTATGAGGAAGTGTCACTTAGGAGGTTTGTCAACGTGATCGTAGTGCTTAGGGTAGCTACTTCTATTCACTATTACCCATTGATAGACCAGCTTCGGGAGCTTTCTGGTTATGGACAGACTGTTTGGAGAAACGTCGTGTTGCATTTTAGAGAGGTCGTCGAACACTATGGGAGTGTTTTGGAGAGGTCGTCGATCGTTAGTAGTCACACTGTCGTGGTCGTCGTGTGTTATCGGTGTTGTTACGGTGAGGGTAGTTTTAAGTGTCTTTGGAATGGTTAATCGATGCCATGAGCGCGTCGCAAAGGTCTTTGTGCCCCGTGGGCGCTTTGTGAAGATTGTCGTACGCCGTGAGCGTTTCGTAACAGGTTTGGTTAGATGAGATACAATGGAGATAAAACACCTTTATTCATTGTTTGGAGGTAGAACAGTACAAACTTTATTAAATTAGGATTATATTAGTGCGTCTTGCATTGCCCGGAGCTATCGACCTCTATGCTCGTTCGCCGCCGGAGTTGGGAGTGATCGCTGCTTCTTCTGCTTCCTTCTGCTTTTTCGCGGGCGGGCTGTCGCTGCTCTCTGGGCTATACGCGTCCGGGAGACAAGGCTTTTCGACGACGTTTATCGTTTGCTGTTCGCACTCGTATGCGATCTTGAGGTTGGTTCGGAGGATGCGGATGCCTTGCTGCGTCGGGATCTTGAGCACCATGTAGGTGTAGTGTGAAACCGCCATGAGCTTGGCAAGTGTTGGTCGGCCCAGTATCGTGTGGTAGGCTGTTTCAAAGTCGGCGACGATGAAGGTGATGTGTTCCACCCCGAAGTGGTCTTGATTGTCGAACTGCACAGGTAGGGTGATCCGGCCTACCGGTGTTGACGCCTTGTTGGGGATGATCCCCTAGAAGGAGAAGTTCGCAGGCATGAGGTCTTTCTTGGAGTACTCGAGCTGGCGGAAGGCGTCGACGAATATGATGTTGAGGGCACTGCCACCGTCGACCAGTACTTTCCTGAAGCGGCACGTGGAGATGGTCGGATCAACGATGAGCGAGAAGCGACTAGGGTATCTGAAGTCTGTCCACTCATCTTCTCCGGAGAAGCTAATGGGCTGCTCTGACCAGTCTAGGTGGCGTGTGTCGTCCGCGCCCTCGCCTGTTGCTGCTACCGAGTAGACATCCTTGCGTACCTGGCGACGTCTCCTTTCTGCTTCAACGACCACAACGCCTCCGAAGATGGAGTACGTTGTTGATGGCAGGCGGAACTCCGGTGCTGGTGGTTCTTGATCTCTGCCCTTGTCGGGATCGTCCTTCTTTGCCCTCTTGTCTCCTCTTCCTTTCACCGCCTGCTCGAGGAGGTTGCAATTACGCATGGAGTGCTTGGTGTTCTTGTGTATGGGGCATGGGCCGTTGAGGATCTTGTCGTAGCTTTCGTCGTAGTTCTTTCTTGGTCTGGCGTTTGTATTAGCGATGTAACGATCGTCTCGTCTATAATCGTACTTCTGTGGGTAGCGCTCGGAGTTGCTCGATCTGTAGTCCCGGTAATCACCAGGTCTTCCATCGTTGCGGTAGTATGATCGGCGATCCCTGTCCCTTCCACGCTCCGGGGAGCGGGAGTATTGTCGCCTGGTCTCCCTGCTTCGGGCGGCGTCGTCTTGGTTGGCGTAAGGATTCGCGATCGTCATGAGCTCTTCTATGGTCGTCGGTATCTTCCGTGCCAGCTTGTTTCTGAGTTCGTCGGCGCGTAAACCGTTGGAGAAGATGGCGATGGCCTCTGTGTCGGAGATATCTGTGATGCTTAGTCGCTTATCGGAGAAACGCCTGATGTATTCGCGGAGACTCTCGTTGCTCTTCTGGCGGACGTTTTCCAGGTCGTAACGCATTCCCGGCTGGACACACGCGGCTTTGTATGTTTTAATGAAGATTCCTTTGAGCTGTTCCCAGCTATCGATCGTGCCTTCGGGGATCTTCTGGAGCCAATTGTTGGTCGTGGTCGACAACATCACGGGGAGGTAGTTGGCCATCACATCTTGGTTTCCTCTCGAAGCATATACGACAATCTTGTAGGTGGAGGCCCATTGCTCTGGGTTTATCTTGCCGTCGTATTTGTCCACCAATGTTACCCTGAAATTCATTGGCCACCGGACAACGCGCAGGCGAGGGGAAAGAGGTCGCAAATTTCCAACGGGTGGTGGTGTTAGGTCGCGTCGTGGATTGCCGTCCCGCCG
Organism: Microstegium vimineum; assembly: GCA_022036555.1. NCBI lineage: Eukaryota > Viridiplantae > Streptophyta > Magnoliopsida > Poales > Poaceae > Microstegium > Microstegium vimineum. Next base: position 2,267,115 of record CM039125.1, on the reverse strand, counting down.
CGGGGATCTGCCTTGGTACTCCCTCGGAGGGGTTCGTCGCGTCGGCTCTAGTGTTCGTCTGCGTCGCGGGTAGTCGCGTTCCTCCCCATCGCGTGGCGGAGATCTTCGACTGTACTCCCTCGGAGGGCTATACGGCGTACCTGCTCCGGTGTTCGCTCACGCCGAGTGTCGTCGCGTGCTTCACCGTCACGTGGCGGGGATCTTTGCCTGTACTCCCGCAGGGGGCTTCTTTGGTGGTTTCTGCTGTGAGACTGGTCAGAGAATTCAGACGGTTGAGCCGCCTTATTCACCTGGACCACTGCTGCTTTGAGGTGAGCTCTTATTTTCTTTGTCTCAGGCGTAGGGAGGAGTTTGGACAACTCGTATGTTGCCACGGCGAGGTTGGCGCTCGGAGTTGGGTATACCGGAACGTCGCCTATCCGGTTGAAGTCATTCTGGAGATTACGTCCTGGTATGCGACCACCGTTTATCTAGTCTCGCTCGCACTGCTCACGTGCAAGTCGTTCACGCTCGCGGTGCTCCTCGTCTCGTTTCTCTTGCTCGACGCGCTCCCGTTCGCGCCGTCGTGTGCGCTCGTTGTTGCGCTGTTCCCTCGCGAGGCGATCGGCCTCCGTCTCGTTGTCGCATGGGGCGTTGTCGGCGGAGACTTGAAAAACTATCCCCCCAAAACCTGGGGGGAACTCTGGGATGTCGCTGGTCGATCCGGATGAACGGGCGTTTCGGGCCTCGTGGAGGCGACCGAGGCTAAGGAGACTGTGCCATTGAGAGATACTGCCTGGTCGGAGTCGTCGTCGGAGACCGGGGAGATGATGACAGTGTTCACGATGGGTGTTGGGGGAGTCTGGTCGGAGATCAGTCGATGTGTTTGGCGCTGGAAGGCGGCGGGCTGATTACTGAGCCCACAGGGCATCATTAGGGAGGGGCGAGTGTCCCTGGTCATCGTGACCATTATCTTCGGCGGAGACCTATGGCGGCGTGGTCGGTGACCGTGGTGACCTGGAAGTCGGCATCGCGCCGTCTGGACGAGGTCGATGCAGCTGATGATTCCGGCGTTGGCGCGATCGACGGCGCTGAAGAATCATTGCCCTAGTTGGTTTCGGTGATTAACGACAATTAGAGATTATTATGGCTAACGTGTGTTTTGCAGAGGCTATGCGTAGCTTAGCCATAGTGATCAACAAGAATGGGCATGAATGGTCATCACTTAGCCCCCAAGATGGATATCGTTTCGGGTTTCAAGGAGACATGATGAAGACCCTAGAATGATAGGCTAAGTGCCATAAGGAGATGAAGGGCACTTAGAGATAGATAGGACTTCTCTTTTTATCTTTGACCGTACTATTAAGAGGGGTTGAGACTAGTAGCTTGACTTAGGAAAGCTTCATGAATTAGGTGTGGTGCACACTTGTCTTCCTTAGCTCTAAGCAAGTCTACGTTGACCGTAAGATAGCCTAGAACAACTTCCATATTCATCGCGACGAAAAACGAAGTTGATAGAATTGTTTTCTGGGCGTCGGACGCTCCTGACAGGGGCGTCGGACAGAGGCGTCGGACGCTGGATGGTTGAGTCCACAGCGTCCGTCGACCTTCCAGTGGAGATGTTTTCTGGCTAAGTTTTTTAGGGTCCGTCGGACGCTGTCCGTCGGCCAGGCGTCGGACGCTGGGAAGAGCGTTCGTCGACCTTCCAGAGAGGGTGTTTTCAGCCCGAGCCAGAGTGTAGCGTCGGACGCTGGGGTTGAGAGTCCGTCGCCCAGTGACGTAGCGTCCGTCGCTGGGAACAGTGTGTCAGAACTAGCCGTTGGGCAAGGCGTAGGACCGTCCGTCGCCTAGGTGTCGGAGCGTCCGTCGCCCAAACTATGAACAGAAACTAGCCGTTGGGGCATGCGACAGACCGTCCGTCGCCTAGTCGACAGAGCGTCCGTCGCCAACTTAAGTTGCCAGCCCGAGGCAGTTTTCAGAGGGTCTATTTATAGCCCCTCCCACTTCTCTCCCACCTTGCCTTTACTCATTTGAGTTGCTGAGTCTGTTGAGTAGGTTGGGAAGAGAGCAAGAGCCCTAGAGAGAGAGAGAGAGTGATTCGCGAACCCATCCATCCTCTCTCTAGTTCATCCAAGAGTTCAAGTGTGCATCCTTTAGTTGTGAAGCTTGAGTGAGTCAAGCGAAGATCGAGGCTTGTTACTCTTGGTGATCGACATCACCTAGACGGTCCGGTGGTGATCGGAGGAAGGTGATCCCCGGAAGATTGTCGACGCCCCTTCTCCATCGACGTTTGTGATCGGTTGTGGACGATTCACCGAGCCGGAGTGGCGAAGAATCAGCCCGTAGAGAGCACTCATCCCTTGCGCGGGATTGAGGGGGAGTTATACCTTGCGAGGTGCTCCAACGAGGACTAGGGGGGAGTGTCGACTCCTCGATACCTCGGCAAAACATCGCCGTGTCAAGCATCTCTTTCCCTAGCTCTTTATTACCGCATTACTTTTCGCACTTGTCTTTCAATTCATACTAGAATTGTGTAGGAAGTTTTTGTTTTCCATTGACTTGCTACTGCTTTCTAGCTAGGACACACAAGCGGTAGGCACTAGGGGGTTAATTGGCTCTTTATAGGTTTAATTCTTGTTTAGAAATTAAAAAGAACCCAATTCACCCCCCCTCTTGGACATCTTGATCCTTTCAGGCGCCGATCGGGTCGTCGATGTTGATGTCTTTGCGCGGGTGGTACTTCGGTATGGTGGGATGACACGGAGATGCTGGTAAACTTACCCCGCGTGGCGCGGATCCGATGGTCCAAGACATAGATCCGATCTGGATCACGGTGCCGGGCGCCAGAAGGACCATCGAATCCGGGAAGGAGACCGCTTGACGAGCCATGAAGTCAATGCACGCACCCCCTACCTGGCGCGCCAACTGTCGACGAAATATGCGTCGCAGTCTACCTAGGGAGTATCCCACGGTAGTAGATTGTTAGGCAGATGTGTGGCGACGACGATCAAGCGTAACACAGGGAGCGTAGACACGGTGATTTAGACAGGTTCGGGCCGGCAAACCGCCGTAATACCCTACGTCCTGTGTTCTGGTGGCTAGATTGATCTCGTATATCAAGTTACAAGAGATGTAGATGATCTGAGAGAGGTTTTCTGGGGTTTTTTGAGGGGGGGTCCCTGCTCGCCTTATATAGTCGTGGAGCAGGGTTACAATTTCCATATCCTAACAGATTACGATTGGTTCCCTATGGCAAGGGATCCGAGTCTACTAGGATCTTACTTGGCGAGCAATTCTTCTTAGGAGTCCTTAGCGAGCACGATGGGTTGGTCGCGTGCCGCAAGGCCTCGTGGGCTGGGCCGTCTCCTGGTCGGCAGGCCCAAAAAGGTCCCTGGGATATGCCGAGGTTATATCCCCAACACATGTAATTACCATGCACTTTCTAAATCCAAATAATATGTATATTTGTATTGTGCACAAGGTTATCATTGGGAATATTTCAAAAAGACAGAAAATGCGGCCCCTGTTTTGATACATATGATTAGCTAGCTACTAGTCAGAATTTAAAATTATCTAGTACGTCTATATTGTTGGCTAGATGCTAGTGGAAGACTTTGGCTAAAAAAATTAACTTTATTTTAGTTTATTCTCTCTCATATAATGCTATTGAATCAGTCAAAATCAATTAGATTGGAGTTCAAAAGAATAGATATGAGCTAATTTTTAACTAGCTAGCAATTAGCTCTTGATCATAGCAGCGATAAGATATATAGCAGCAATGCAAGTACGGTCGACTTGTGCTCCACTCTCTGCATGCGTGCACGTGCAGCCGTGCCGCCCGTGCGTGACCAGGCAAGCAAGCAAGTCCTCGCTAGGCTATGTACGCAGACAAATTAAAAGGTCGCTATAGATCTCGGCCGGCACAACACAAGGCAATTTGTTTAATTATGAGCCGCCATTTGCATGCATGTGGCTCTGATCCATCGCTTGCAGGTGCAGCTCAACTCGCTCGCAGCAGCAGCTAGCAGTCAATTAGTCAGACGGCGCATGCAATGCAATGTGCCATGCATCTCCAGCTAGCAAGCAAGGAAGCATGCACACAAATGCCATACATAGCCCAATTAGTCATGCATCTGATCAGATGATGGTACACATTTTTCAATTCTTTGCTGGCCGTGTACGTGCAACGGCATACACACATTGCATGGAGACTTGCAGTATTGCATCAAACAATACATAAGAGGCGAGCTAATGCCTGACGATGGCAGCACCCATGAAGACCAACGAACGAACCAGCGGTTATGACAGTTACTATGCAATGAACACTGCTTCACGTAGTCCTTTTTTGAGTTGGACACAATCTAGCAAATACAGACGTACACACACGACAATCGACATACTGACACGCACATTGTCGCCGGGTACGGTGGTGCCATGCATGCATGTCGCATGTAGGTGGGATGTGGAGAGTTGGCCTGAGGTACGGTGCACCGGTGGGAAGGGGAGAGGCCAGAAGGGGCACGGCCTGGAGGCCGCGCCACCCACTACTAGAAAACAGACCTTTGGTCGATGTATTAAAATAAATTTTAGTCTCGAATTTTTTTACGTTCGGGACTAATAGACCTTTAGTCCCGGTTGGTGTTACGAACAGGGACTAAAGATACCAAAATCTTTAGTCACGGTTCGTAATACCCACCCGGACTAAAGGTAGACTCTTTAGTCCCAGTTGGTGTTACGAACCGGGACTAAAGGTCATTTTAGTCCCGGTTGGTAACATCAATCCGGACTAAAAGTCCCTTGTGCGTTGGTTCAAAAGGAAAATGTCTCCTTTATTGTCAGATGTGTTGTATAGGTGGGGTGGTTACCTCCGCGCGAGGCAGTGTGTGAGGTCTTGGGTTCGATTCTGAGGGGGCGCAGTGGTGGGAGGCACTAGTACAAAAAGTGCCTATACATGCGGTTCGGAAGCCATTTTTACAGGCGTTTTTCCGAACCGCCAGCGCTGGGGCCAGTAGAAATGGGATGACGGTTTTTTCCGGATAGCCATTTCTACAGGCGGTTTTCTTGTCATTTCTACAGACGGATTTCTTAAGTAAACCGCCTATAGAAATCGATTTCTACAGGCGGTTCGGAACCGTTCGGACCCGTTTTTTCTGTACCGGCGGCTGATAACTGAAACTGACTGTGCTATTTTTTGGGGCGCCAATAAAAACCGTTTTTATACTAGTGAAGATTATTTTTTTAGCAGGGATGACCTTTAGTCTCGGGTGTACAAACCGGGACTAAAGGTCCCTCACCTTTAGTCCCAGAATCTTAGTCCCGGCTGGACTAAATGTTCTTCCCAACCGGGACTAAAGGCTATTTGTATAGTAGTGACCGCACACCGTCGCTGCCGCCAGCTGCATCCGAGTGGGGGGAGGAGAGAGAAGTGAAATGGATTAGGGTTGGTTAAAGGCTTAAAGCCTATATATATATATATATATATATATATATATATATATATATATATATATATTTGGTGTAGTTATCCTAAATGGGTTGGGTTTTTTAGATGGCAATCCAATGCATGCATGCCTTTGTGCAGTGTGGAAGAGGAGAATTCACGTATATACTATCAGACATGGTAATTATACACCGGCAAGTGTTGAAAGGAATTAAAATTAAAATTATTAGTTAATAATAAAATTAACATAAGATGATGATAACAAAAACCCTAGCTGCTTGATCGAGACAGCTGAGCGAAAAAAGCACAATGAGCTAGAAGGGGTTCGTTCTCCTCTGTGTCGTCATTTGCATGTGATAGCTAGCTGTTGGTGAATACTGTCAATCTTTCTCTCTAATTAATAAGCTTATCATATGGAGTAGTCGTGCATGCATGCAACTGTCCAACCAGCGTACTAGTCAATAGTGGAACGACTCACGCACTGATGACACTGACACACTGTACGGGCTTACTCACACACAGTACAGTAGTGGCTGCAATGAAATGAAAGGTTAAATATATAACCTAATAATAATAATAATAATAATAATAATAATAAGTGTGGCACTGATCATGCATGCATGCACACGTACTGTACGAGGCTACTTACACACAGTGTGACAGTGGCATATACCGCTACGTGTCTCAAGTTCGTTGGATTTTCTTAGAAATACTTACTACGTGTCGTCCCTAGCAATAGCAACTATACGCATTGAAACTACAGAAGACCGACATGCATACTCCACGGTTTCTGAAACACTGCGGCGCGTCCAAAATCTTCAGTCTGCCTTGTACGTCCCTGCTGGTCGGCTACGAATATAGCTGGCCTTCTTGCAGCAATCGTGCTCGATCGACCGAGATCGGCCGGTGGTTCTGCATGCGAGATGGTGCAACGTCAGCGTGTTAGGCAGGCACATCGTCGGATTCAGCACAAACTGATGATGGAACTGCATGCATTCAGCATACTCTCTCCGTTCCGGCCCATTGAAAGTGTTACTAGAAAATCATATTTCTGTCACATGTACGTTTTTCAAACGACACTCTCAAATTAGACGGAGTGAGTAGGAGTATATAGTATATCTTGATCCATGGCAGGTAATCATGTACGATCGATCGACCGATCGGTCGTAGCTACAGTATTGTGTCGTCGTAGCATCCAGCAGCTTATCTATCTGCAATCCCGTGAAAACAAGCAGGGCAAGACGACGGCCGGCAGCGCGCGGATTGAAGGAGTACTGGAGCGCTCGCTCACGTCGTCAGCTGAAGAGCGAGACAGAACAACTCTCTCCATTCTTCAACAAATCAATTCCTAAAATACGTGGTTTTTTAACTTTACATCTAAAATATAAAATAAAGACCTTGTAAAACTATATATATTCTATATGTACTTACTCCTCCTGTTTAAATCTTTAACACCATGCTAAATTTTAGTAGCTAAATTTTAGCTCCTAAATTTTAGCACCTAAATTTTAGCACAGGGGTGTTTAAATGCATGGTCTAAAGTTTATGACTGCAATATAAAATGAGCGTTTAGTACAGTTTAGGACATATTTGGGTGCTAAAGTTTTTAGCACAAAAATTAGACATGGACCACTTTTAGGACACATGTTTGAATATTTAGTGCTAAAAAATGATCTAAAAGTGTTGTGCTAATTTTTAGACCCTAGATTCAAACATGCCCTTACACAAGCTTTGGGTCAAAGAATATAAATCATTAATAACTTTTAATTTGTTGAACTTGCAAATATCAAAATTATATGAATAGATTTGTCTTGAAAAATATTAATTTTATAAAAATAAAAGGTTAAAGTTATATTTAGAAGATCGTGTCGCTGTCCAAAACTCTCTCTCTATATACATCGATCACTATGCATGCATGCATCGATCAGTGTAGTGGTCCTGCTTATAACTGCATGTGCGCTTTAGTGTAGTTTAAGATTATCAGGTACCATCGCAAGCAAGATCGGACAAAGGCGATGTCCTGTGCCGTACTTCATACCGATCGAAACAAATCAAACACAAAGACAAAGCCATGCTGCATCACGGAGCAAAAAATTATACGCACTACAGTACACATTATGAATATGATGAGAGATAGAGAGAGAGAGCATGTGATTTTAATATTTTTTTTTGTGTGTGTGAATATAGTATAACCCCTGATGACAACTTCACATGCATACACGTACCGTTAGTTAACCAGGGTGGTGCCCAAATTGAAAATCTAGGCTAAACAAATAAAGACGCCGTCCAAGACTGACGACGTGATCCCAAACAAAAACCACATACTGTACGGCTCGTGATCTGCCTCGGCATCCGGGCGGCAAAGAAAAAGATATACAGTCATTGAACTCAAAAAATGTCATTTTAGTCTTTAAACTTTGGTTAGTTCTCATATTCATATCCAAATGGATACGAAGATGGGTACAAATTCATATATGTTTAGATGAATATTATATCAAAATAGAGTTTAACAATCTAAATAACACACTTTCTGAGTTTGAGCATCGAAATTGGCACTCTAAATAATCCGAGGACCAGCCATGAACTTTACTTTTTGAGACGATACAATCACTCAAGTTCGAGAACTATCCGTAAACTCTACTCTATGTAATTTTATATAATTCTACGGTAGGACAACAATCCCGGCGGTCCGTACATCGATCTAGTGTAAAATTGTGATGTATTTGACTTGGCGAGCAGATCGAGCGCGCTAGCTTGCAGAATCTCTCAGGGCCAGCTTTCTTACTCTCTTTTTTCTCTCTCTGAAATTTGGCTATAGATTAGGCCTGTGCATTGACCAGTTCAGATTTGACCGAGGGGCAGCAGTTCAGTTAGATACAACTGTTTCTGCGCATGCATTAAGATATTCTTCTGCCAACACAACACATGCAGGAGCTAGATCTGTGTGCTAGCTATTGCTGCATGTAGAGAGAGAAAATTGTGCATTATATATTAAGACACTTGCAAATTGTTTGAATTGGGTACCATGATCATACCGTAAGCGTTATTTAATTAGTAGTATAACCCTCAATAATTCAGGATCCAAAGTGCCAAACTGAACTTTATTAGAAATGTAATGTCAAGACTGTCAAACCGTACTTTATCCAACCTCCTATAGCTGCTCTAAAACGTGAACAGAGCATATATAATAAGAAAGGGAAGTGCAGAAAACATGAAAATTAGTTAGAATGTCAAAACAGCTAAATTATTGAGCTAATAACAAATCCAGTATTGGATGCAACCTGCATCATATCTATCTTGCATCCATGAGCTAGCAGTTGATCCAATCCATGCATGCATGATCCTCCCTCCCCCATCTGCATTCCACCAATGATTCGATCGACCAATGAAAGTCATTCATTCTCATGTGGTGGTTCAGGATAATAAACTAGTTGCCTAATTGGGCTTTGGGTGCTGCCAATTGCCTATTTGGGTCCATTTGCTCATGATTAGCATGCACGCACATGATGGAGGGAAGGAATCTTTCATCATCGCCTACTAAAGTACTAATCTAGTTGGACTGTGCTTGCAAGCTTCAGGTGAGTGTTCACATGAACTCAACTGAAAAGTCTAGTATGTACTGTATGCGAATATGATTAAAGAATAATCTTGCACTAATTGTCTCGCTACTTAACCCATGCATTTTCCTCCATTATTCAACGCGCTTTGATTTTTATTTTTTTATATAGAAAAGAATGAACTCTGCCATACCATATATGCAATGCAAGGATGATCAGAATTAATGTAATCATGTGCACTAGAGACATCTTCTATTTGGAGCTCTTTTATAATGGTTGGGGGAGACATCCTATAGTCTTCCAACGCCTGCCCAACGTATACAGAAAGGGCTTTGTTGTGGTACTCTCAAATGACTGTGAGCCGTTTATTTGATTAGATCGGAGGGTTAGAATCATATGTTACTTCCTAGGAGGTAATAGATGAAATATGTAAAGTTTTAGATAATTAGATTTTTTCTAGATCTAATTGATGCATGCATGATCTACTAGATATGATGGATCTTTTTCTTTCTGCAACTTCAGTCATAACATAATTTAAATAGAACAAAGTAATTAATTAATTTACATGCACTTGTTACTTAGGAATGTAACATAACGTGCATGTGTGTATATATATACCCAACTTATATGTACGTATATCAAACCTATGTACGTATATTATCAAGCTTTATACATGATGAACTTGCTAGTGTTTCTGGTACCCTGTTGTTATTGATGTACAATTTTAATCTTATAATATGATAGGTTTATACTCATCATGACATGATAATATAGTTGTCATTTTATATTAGCCATGAAGAAAAAGACGTGATAAACAATCACATAAAAAAAGAATGCAGCTATATATGCGCAAGAATAAGGAAGAGGTCGCATGCCAACCATGCATGCATCGCATGATTAGAGGGATTTGAGAATATTTTCCTTTTCTAATTAATTAATTAATTAATTAAAAAACTAAAAAAAATCAATGGCTCAGATTCATTTAAAATATTACTTCCTAGGAAGGAAATAAAAGATGTACCGTAGCATTTCCCATACACAAAATAGTCATTTTGATTGATTTTATTTGTCCAAGGACAATATAGTTGAAAAGATTCTTTTTTGCACCATTACTTAGCAGTAAAGCTTGATGCCGATCGATATCATTACCATGCATGCGAAGCCTCTCCCCACACACAGATGCAGGCATATGCACTCCCCTAGTCTCTTACCACATGTTCCCGCATGCACACAGTTTGAAACAGGAGAGAGAGAGGGAGATAGAGATTATTGAATTAGATGACGAAGATAGAAAAGAAAATTGCAGTCAGAGAGCAAAAGTACATGAACTTTTACACTTATTCAAAATTTTATTAGCGTTTGTGCAGATAGTAGTACCACCTGATGTGCACGCAGCCACTTGTTTTGCATTGGCCCTCCTCCCGTTGTTTTCATCCTGTCCTGTCCTGCCTCGGCAGTTTGTTTTGGCGTCGCTTCACTGAACTTAGTTGGATACACGTAAGGCAAAATGATTCTCTGAATCCAAGTCATAATATTCTCCCTTCCGTACATATAGATCAACCTCAGAGAGCGATGATCGATGGAGGTGTTTCAGAAGTGAGAACTGTGCAAAATTTGAAAAGGCAGTTTGGCCAAAAAATATATAAAAATATCAAATGTTATAGTGCATAGTAGTGGAATACATTTTCACAATAAACATGTCATGAAGTCCTAATGTTGATAATTTTTTTCCTATAAATCAAATCATTATTTTCGAAAGATCTGTTACTGGCTTGCATTAATATGAAGAGAATCAATTATATAAGGCACAAATTGCACGAGAAGAGCAAAACCGTGCATAACCTGGGTTTTCTTTTTTTAGATTGTTCTGAAACTGCTCGCCACCCTCTTCTCTGTTCTAAGCAGAGTTTACATAATTGAGAGAAGCAGCTCTGAAAATCTAATCAAAATTTAAAAAATATCTGACATACGCAGCCATTTTGGGATTACTGTTTGTACTTAGCTACTAGCAAGCAAGTACTCCTACATTGGATTGTGAGTTGTGACAAGACATGCGTCCTGCATTGGAATAACACCATTGAAGAAACTTCCTGCTCGCCCACTGAATCAAGCACGCAGAAAACAGGTTCAGAAGACCCTTTCATCAAAACAGGGTAGCTAGGAATGCATGCAGTGATGCAGCAATCAGCACGAGCTGGAAGAAACCGGTGCAGAATTCAGTGTGACAAGGACACTAGTGGAGCGGTAGTAGTAGTACATTAGTATACAACAAACTTGAGTGGTGACCCATAGCATTACTGAAATCAAGGGAGGAAAACTGAACATCTGCTCACAATTTTTCCACATCAGTGACATCACAACCAGCAGAGCTACAGAGGAGAGGAGAGGAGAGGAGACCACACACAGTTGGTAGCTAGTTCATGCATGCATGGGATCATCAATTAATCTCCATACCCACATCTTGGACATGATATATATTGAGTTATTGACCATGCATGCAAGTTCAGCTCCATTACAGTGAGGTCACTCAATCAATCCTGTCTCTGGCTTGCGTCATTCAGATGTAAAAATGTTCCACTTGCCATTGCCAATAGATTGCAGTGAAGGGTAAAGGAAAATCAGGAACATGGTTTTTTACATTGCATCAGACTAATTTTGATGTCAAAATGCACATCTCTACTCTAAGACTTCATTTAGCACGGCTTTTCTGCTGCTAGCTTATTTTAAGATAAAAGATAAAAACCGTTTTTTACTTATAGTAGTCGGAGCTGATCAAAGTCTAACAAACATGACATAAATACTGTTTTTAGCTGTTTTATTATGAGAGAGAAATATTATTTTAGTGTCTGATAAGCCAAGTGAATAGGGCGTCGGTAACTTTCTATTCCTTCCGTTCCTGCGAGTGGTAAAAAAGTTCTGAAAATGCCACTTCACGATTTCCATAAACGAATGACGAAGAATGAGCGAGTGATGTAAAAAGATAAAAGAAAACATTACGCGCGGATCAAATTATTCGTGAATAAAAAGCAGAGCTCCGTTCCCGAAAACTAATCATTAAAAGAAGTTAAAAAAAAACTAGAACTTCCATCGATTTGAACACACCATAAACTATGGTGAAGAGGCTCAGAAGTCACGAGCTCTGCTCTGCTCTGCTCTGCTGCGGCGCACCGGCGATCCCTTCCCTCCTCCGGTCCCCGCACCTCCTCCTATATATTCTCGCCCTCCACCCTTCCGGGTCCTCCACTACCCCGCCCCTGCCTACCAGACCAGAGCAAGAACGCATCGGTCGAGGCAGCATTACTAGCTAGCTCGCTCGTCGGCGGCAACCGGCGGCAATGGAGGAGTACCAGCAGGTGCATCATCATCATCATCATCAGGGTGGGCGCGGGAGCAACAAGATCCGGGACATCGTGCGGCTGCAGCAGCTACTGAAGAAGTGGAAGAAGCTGGCGACGACGGTGACGCCATCGTCAGCGTCATCGGCGTCCGGCGGGAGGAGCAGCGTGCCGAGGGGCTCCTTCGCGGTGTACGTCGGCGAGGAGATGCGGCGGTTCGTGATCCCCACCGAGTACCTAGGTCATTGGGCGTTCGCGGAGCTGCTCAAGGAGGCCGAGGAGGAGTTCGGGTTCCGGCACCAGGGCGCGCTCCGGATCCCCTGCGACGTCGAGTCCTTCGAGGCCATCCTTCGCCTCGTGCAGCACGGCGGCGGCGGCACCGGCAGGAGGAAGGAGCTCGTCGCCAACGCCATGTGCGACTGCGACTGCTCCTCTGAGACCCAGATCCTCTGCAGATGACGGACGGGCTCACGAGACGACGACGACGGCTGACCGCCATGAATCAAGGCCGGCCTTGCTCTCGTCGTCTCAATGCTCTGCTCTGCATCTTTTTTTGTTTGTTTGTTCCTCTCTCCTTTCTTGGGTTGCTTCTTTCTTTCTTCTTGTTTTTTTTTCTGAAGAAAGGAGGTGCACTGCACCGATAAGATCTGTAATCTGTACAACGATGGGAGGAGATGAAGGATTTTAATCTGTAGAACGATGGGAGGAGATGAAGGATTCTTTTTCTTTTTATTATCAGAAGAACAAGGAGGATCTAATGTAAGACAAACCAAACAAAGCTTTGATCTTGCAACTTCTGACGGTTTATGTCACACTCACACCTCATGCAATTCTTGTATCTGCATTTTTTCTTAACAATCTGAAAAACAAGAAGATGAGCAGTGCAGAAGCTGAATCCAGTCAACTTCAGCATGTGCCATCGTTCAGCTTCCCTTAGCGATGCAAGTCTGCACTACAAACTTCAGAGTGCAGATGGAAGATTAGCTGCTTAAAGATTTAGTTAACAGTAATAATAATTTTTTTTGAAAGAAGTTAACAGTAATAATTTGCAAGAGCGTGGTACAAATATAGGAGTACTAACGTTGTTTTAACTGTTTGGGAATTCAGGGCATCTTTTCGATCTAGAAGTAGGGAGAGTTGGGAAAAAAATTTGTTTACTTTGGTTCATGAGATACGCATTGTACTCTGCATACTGCACAGTATTATTAATAGGTGATTCAGTTGGCATATTCTTAACCACCATGCCTCGATCACATAGTGTTAGGCTTTGCAACAAAAAAAAAATACAGGATTTTTCGTACATATTCACATGTCAAATTGGCAAGCGCACCTGGCTTCACATCGACGACACATGAGGGGATCCTCTGCATCTGCACATGAATCTTAGGTTCCTGAAAAAAAAAACCAGGTTATCTCCGGGTGCATCAGCCCCAACTTTTGTTAAATCTCTGAAGCAAATAAACGATATATTGGTAAACGAAGAATCAGTGTGCACTTTCTATGCGCTAGTACGTACCACTGAACCTTGTATCTTTGAATTCAGTGTGCTCTGGCAGGACAAGAAAGTAGGGCCGGCAACTGAAAAATGTTTGTTTCTTCAGAAGACACCGAGGAGCAGAAAATCAGGTTCAAGCTCTCTTCAAGTCTGAGGAAGTAGTACAATGATTGGTCTACTTCTGCTCTACTCCATCCGTCCCTTTATATGTGTCGTCCGGGAAGCGTGTTTGTGAGGGAAACACGGTTTTCTAGAAACAGACATTTAGGGACAGAGGGAGTAGTGCTATGACGACTGAGGTAGATCATTGGTCTGTTCTGAAATGGACATTGCCTACCTTGCAGCAGACTACCTGAAATCCTGCATCCAGCATTACCAGTGTTGAGTGTTGACAAGTGCAATCAATCTACAGGTACATAAAGAGACAGTAGTATTGATGTTCTTGTAAGTGAGTGGCTATATTTTCAAATGTGCAGCCAAGTCTTGCATGCTCTTCTGGACGGTATTTCAGAATGAAGTAACCAACATTCAGATCTAGATCCGTTTGTTTTATATCGATCAGTTTTGTAAGCAACAATTTGCATTAACTAGTGATGTCCCAAATGCAGGGTCCATGCATGTTCAGTTTTATCGCAAGTATGGAACAGAGGTAAGAGTCCATCACTGAGAATTGAAGTGTGTGAATATGGAGAGACACACTACCCCCATCATCATCCATGACAAGACAAAAGGCCCAAGGGTTCATTCTCTGAAGAGGACTGCTCTTCTCCTCTAATTACAAAAAAAATACAACATGAACTGAAGAAATACAGCTCTATCGTCTTACTGCATATTTCGCTCCTCCTCCATCTCATCATTCTATCTAAATAAATGCACACAAAAACGCAAATCTCGTAAGGTCGGTTTGGAACGTCGAAATTTGGACCGAATCTCACAAGTTTTTAGACGTAAAATAAGCAAAATAGCTAGGTGAATTCCCTCCATAGGAATTCTCTTCTGATCTGTATACTCTTCCTCCACGGTTCACGGAACCAACACGCCATGCATTCAGCTGCCTACGCTACTCAGTACCCACCCATGCATGCATGTGGCTGCTCTTGCTTGCTTGCATTCTGTACAACAACAACTGCATCGATCGATCCTCGACTGAACTGAACTGATCTACGCGTATGAGTCGTCAACAACAAGCAAATTTGTTACAAACAAGAAGGAACCTAGCTATAAGCTAGGTGTTGTCGACCGATCACATCGTCTACCGGCCGACGACGTCTTTCTTCCCCGCGCCGCCGCCGCCGTTCTTGCGCTGGAGGCGGCGGAGGAGTTCCTCGAAGTCCTCCTCAGCACAGGGCACGCGCAGGCCGCCGGCCTGCGCGAATCCGAACTCGTCGGCGGCACGCTCCATGAGGTCCCGGAACGCCGGTTCCCGGAGGTACCCCGTGGGCACGACGAACCGGCGTGACTCCTCACCGACGTACACCGCGAAGTAGCCCTTGGGCACGCCGCCCTCCGTCTCCGCCGGATGGTGGTCCAGCAGCGCCTCACGGAGCCCCGCCTCCTCGTGCTTTGCCTTCTTCTTCTTGTTCTTGCCGCCCGCCGCTGCTGGCGCCGACGACGTCGCGGACTTGGTTGATGACCGGAAGTAGCCCATCACCATCATCGCCGATCGTAGGTAGTAGGTCGATCGCCGGGCGGGCGGGCGAGTGCAGGCGCAGCAACGCCGGCCGGTTCAATGGCGGGCAGAGAGGGCGCGTGGAGGGCTTAGCTAGCTACTAGTAGAGTAGGTAACTGTGGCGCCTGGGCATGGAATGATAGCCGCCAGGGCTGCTGTTTCTGGTGAGCTCGATCGCTGCTGTCTTCTTGGCCGGAGTTGGTGGCGGGCAACCACTGCGCGCGATGAGAAGCGGAGGAGGACGTGCTCTCCTCTCTTGTTCGTATGATTAGGAGGAGGCTCGGCACAGGTGGCAGCCAAGGGAGAGAGACGGTCTTTTATACTAGGGGTGAATGGCCATGCTGATATCATATTTAAATTAAGTATATGGTATATATAATTGGGGAATTAATTAAATTCTTAAATACGGAGTAGTTAGTGCATGTCATCCCGACCGTAGAGAACTTTCCTGGCTCTGTCTCCATTTGTGAACAAAATCTGCTTGGAAAATTACCAGGTGTTGATGTGGTTGTGATCAATGGATGATGTCCTTGTACGCCGTGGGATTTCATTTGTTAGTGGAAAATCTTTTCGCCTACGTACGTTTGTTCATGGCAATTTTTATATTTATTTATTTTCACACTAATGAAAGGAGCATATATACTTGTTTCCTACTAACTATGGAGCTTGCATAATACAAGCGCGTAGTTAGCTCTATATATACTTTACATATTTCTAACTCTCATAGACGGACACCGATTTCTAATACAAGCACAGTCACGCAACTCCTTAAGCACACATCAAGCTTGTTGCTGACTGGTGTATCGAGGCCGACACAACTAATAAATTAGGTTGTCTATTGCGTAAGTAGTCACTATATGTGTGGTCTGCTAGTTATTCTTGTCTTTCAAAGATTTCATAACTGAACTTGAACCTATTTCATATGATGTGAGTTGTCGGAGTATTAGGTGCAGCTCCGTGAGTATATGTTTTTAGGACTCCCTAACTGATATATTGACTAGTGATTTCGATGAAGTTGTTTTTTTTTTTGAAAGGCAATTTAGCCCGAAAGCATACTAAGATGTTACTCGTACTACATATTTAGTGAGGGCTGGGTCAGAGAGATTATAAATAAAGCATTATAAAAAAAAGAAATAAAGTGATTTCCATGACCTCATCAAATGTGTTGACCGTTGACCGACCCAGAGACGAGGCGAAGGGAGACGCGCGACGCCTGTGAACCCGTGATAACTGATAAGCAGCCAAATGGAGCAGAGCGAGGGTCCCTCGCTCCCATTGATCAACTGCAGCTAACCAATGGTGTTTTGTGTTTTCTATAAGTACGGTCGTCCGGTGGCACTCGTCACCTTTTACTTTTTTTTATTATATATATATATATATTATCATTATATTATTTGTAGAAAAAATGTGGAAGGATTAGTGGTGACTGATGCACTTTGTTTACTCCGAATATCCGGCCTGCACGCAATTGACGATCGATCGTGCCAAGCACACGGAAATTGCATGCGTACGGTGCCGTGCGCGGAGACTAGTTTAGAGATAGGGTTCTTTTTTTTTAATTTAATTAACGTAATTGTCATGATCGTCAGAAGCTAGCATTGTTGGCACATAGAAGCATCATGTACGAATTTCAGAGAATATTCGTGCTGGCCACGCTCAAACACACAATATAGAAATATATAAAAAGAAAAAAAAACACAACAGAAATAGAGATAATGAGTGCCGAACAGAATCCGGTGGAGACGATCACCGCGGAGTAGCCGTGCAGATTTACCGTGCTTCGCGATATGAATCATTTCTCAAATTTACGAGAAACAGTTAAAATAAATTATTAATCCTGTTCGGATGATCGTTTTCGTAGAGAACCCGACTGAAACTATTTAAATATAATTGATAAATCGAACCGGTAATTTTACAATACATTGAATATATATAAGAGGCACGGTACGTGCCCTGCTGGGGGATGGAACAACGGGAACGCTCCACGGGAAGGCAGGCGTAGTGAAGTCCCTCACCGCGCTTTTGACTTGCACCGCCAAGCCAAGCCAAGACAAAGCAGTTTGGCAAATGGAGATATCTAGATCCAGCAAGTACACAGGAGTACTTGGTGGTACTAGGAGTACATATTTTGGCGTCCTTCTATTGGTACCATGTATGTCAACGATGAGCCGCTTAGATGGTGACCGGTTTTAATAAAATAAGTAAAGCCGGAAATGGATATTTTTTTTAAAAAAAAATATTTCGGAATCTGAATAAATTTAATAAAAAGTTTCAACTACAAAATTTAATAGTTTTTTAGATCTACATTTGGTTGTTTATCCATCCGAGGTCATTTGAAAAATATTCAAATTTGAAATGTGATAAATTGAAATTTATTTTTTCTTGGATAGATGGTTCTAAATGAAAAGACGATTGTCAAGTACATAGATGCATAACTTGATACATCTGGCCCAGGTAGGGTTGGTCGAGGCCCGATAAATTGAGGTTGCCCGGACCCCAACAGTTCTTAGGCACACCCACTCGGAGAAAGACCCACTCTCCCTAAAAGACTAGTCTGATAGGGGAAGGGTGGCTTCCTCCTCCCAAGCTAAGCAAGGTGGGATTATTCAGAGGCTCACACGGTCGCCGCCCGACTACAACTAGGCCACTTGGCCCATTATTTGTTGCGTCTTTGCCAACGGGTAATAATGGAGGATGTCCTCATCATAACTTTTCGAGAACTACGATTTTTATTCTGGTCATTTCTCCATCCAAAGTCGTTTGAAAAATTAGAATTTCAATACGTGATTGCAATGTTTGGCGCCTAGTTTTAGAGGTGGTTTTAAGATCAACCGCTTCTAGAAATCGATTTGTAGGGACAGTTGGATCTGAATCATCCCTACGGGTCATTTGTGGAGATGGTTACTAGTCAAATAAATATAGAGTATTTTCTATAAATTTGGTTAAAGTTTGAAAATTTAACTTAGGACACTATATTTTGGAATGGACGAAGTATGTTGATTAACGCCATGTTTATTAGCCGTATACAGCTCACTTTTCCAAAAGAAAGAGGAGGAGGAAAAAAAAGATCACCTTGAACCAAGTGTACCTTGTAATAAATCGGCTAACAAGAGGGCCTTGGGCGCAAGAAAAACATATTTTTTGTACACACCAATCGAAAAAAAAAGACTTGAGAGAATAAGATAAGTATTACATACAAATAAAAGTAATAGGATTAATGTATATGACTAGCTATAGTGGATGTGGGTTCCACAGGCGAAGGCCAAGGATGACGCGCAGGACAAGAAAGGTACGAAATCCGGGGAGGATCACAGTACGGCTCACGATTCGGTGGCCGGCCGCTTTCGCTTTCTCTCTCCTCGTCGCCGTCGTCACGTCGTCCCCCCGCCGGACCGGACCGGAGCGAGCGACGTCGTCCTCCGTGGCGTGGAACGCACGTTAGTTCACCGCCGGTCAACCGGAAAATGTTAAGCGCAACGCAACGCAACACAACGTCATCTGCACGCGTTTTCGTCTTTTTTTTCTTCTGATTTTTCTGACTTCACGGAGAATATTGAAAACTTTTGATACACATATTTTCAATTCTTGCGCTGCCAGGACAGATTTTTTATTTTCGTTATAAATATGTTTCAAATGACCGTTCACTTTATTTAGTATTATCCGAAGTTATTTTTTTTCCTAAGTTAATTTGACGATCAACCAACTTATACAGGAAAAAAATTGAGTATGATAAGATTAGATTTATGATTGATAAGATCGAAGTGAGCTTCCCTATTGATAAGAATGGTGTGGTGTGTAGAAGAATCCAACCGCTGATGTACGGCGTGGAAAACGAAGGCAAGTACGTGTCCCAAAGTTGATGGCGCTGTACGGAGGTGTGGACGGGAATTGAGGTGTCCGATGAATTCCACGGTAACAATCATAGACTTTGGAGGAACAAACCTGACGGATGACCGGTTGTCATTTCGCAAATTTAGCATCAGTTTCGCTTTTGCAAGTACGGTACGGTGCCTTCCGGCTTCCCTTTCATTTCCTTTTCTTTTCTTATCTTTTTTCTTTTGGAAAAGCCGGCAAGTACTAGTAAACTGTTTGACGTTTATACTCCCAAAACCAGGTAAAAAAATCACAAGGGGTCTGGGTTCAATACAGTGATAATCATGTTCAAATGTGTGATAATCTATTGCAGCTATATATAATATCTATACGACTATACATATATTTGTTGCATCACTCACGTACGGATCAAGATGAGCCAGACAAGACCCGTGAAGGGAAATGACAGGGTATATCCAATATTCTATCAAGCCAAGCCTCTGTTACACCCGTTTTTCCTTGGTCAGCAATTAGGTTTTTTCTTGGTCAGCAATTAGGTTTTTTCAATTAGGTTTTTTCTTGGTCAGCAATTAGGTTTTTTCTTGGTCAGCAATTAGGTGAGCTGGCACACACACACACACACACACACACACACAAAATACACAATGGTTGGCCTCTTTTGCTCCTCTCTTGGCACTTCCTTGTGTATGATAAGAAACAGCCACTTTAACTGCATGCCTGCCTGCTTATCATATATAATCCTGTATAGAGTATGACTCTCTATCTCCAACTGCAAACAACCACTCACTCTAATACAGTAATACTCCTACTGTCCTATGATACAATGCTCATCATTTGATTCGCAGCTCATCTCATATGACAACGCAAGATACAGTGCTTAACTGGTGCAGTTCTGCTCCCAGTCATGCCACTGTTTTCGATGTAATATTTCTGAACCCTTCAGTCTCAAGAAGCCGGCCAAGAACTGTATATGGAAACCGTGCACGTCAGGCAGAGGCAGGGGCGGGCGGCCGGCCGGCCGGCACGTTTTCTACGGAGAAGTGTCATATTCCCTTCCCGCAGAAACCTCCTCCTATGCAAAACAGAGTATGAAAGACGACAAAGTTGGAATAATCGTTGTGGCAAAATGTAGCAGCATATCACACTCCTTTTTCCACAGTCAAATTCAACTCACCAATAGCTGCGCCTTTCTGGATATAAAAAACATTCATGTATGTAGCACATGGGTTTTTGGCTCAATATGTGGCGAGACTAGACCATCTTCGTCAAAGAAAACACCTATCTTTTTCACAAATAATTTTTTTTTTGGCTACCAGCCTCCCAGGAAAGGTTAATCACTTGTATTGCATTGGCTAGAAACAGAGAAAGCAAGAGTTCTTGGAGAGGGAAAGGAGGTGAGTGGAAGCTCACATTTGAATATTGTGTGCAGTACATCTCAATGCATGTGGAATCTGCATGTGCTTGACGAGTCATCTCTCTGCATGTGAGTTCTTGACGAGTCGCCTTCACAAAACAAAAATCAAAGGGTGATAGTCTAGTAGTAGTATAGTAGTACTGAAAGGAGTAGAAAAGTAAAAATGGTGGCAAGTCATGGTTACGTGTCCGTACGTACGATTTAGTGGAGACCAACCAGCCTAAACTGGTCAAACAGAATTAGGTGTCTGAAGAAACTGAAACAGTCCATGGCTCCTTGTAAGCTGATTAGATTATGAAAAGATTATGCTGGATTGGCTTCATCAAGTCACCAAGGGGTACCGTACGTACCAGGCAAATGAGACGCATGTACTACGTAGTCAAAAGCCGCTGCATATAGATTATGAAGAGAATATCTAGAATACTCCAGATCCATCGAACCAACTGCCAACTGACAATTGGTGATGAATTGATGATGATGATTAGAGGAAATCAACTGACCTCCAAGTTTGCAGCAGACTTGTTGCTGTCACGTCTCCTTAGGCTAGGCTTCATGGTTTCAACTGATAATGTGAACAAGATGTGAGATGAAACAGGTTGGCCTGCACTGCAAAGTGTGCAGCAAGCTTTGCGATCACGTCTTCAGGGTGCCCCATGACAGCAAGTAGGCTCTGCATATGAATTCCAGAAGGACAATAACAAATACTAGGGACAACAAAAGAAAGTCACACTCCAGCTACAAGACATCAAGAGCGTAATGAAATGAGCAATAGTAGGCTGTAGAGTCACATTCAGATTTCAGAATACTGTAATTGTCGATGTGATTTGAAGAACGGCTGCGACGTCGTCAGCTTGCTGACAGGGAGATAAAGATGCCACCCAGGCACGAGCGCGACGGCACTCCTGCATTCATTCTTTTGTTTCTTACAGAACGTATGATTGCAAACTCATGACGGAGAATTTCTTCAAACGTCAATTTTCTTCATATATTTCTGCAACATGTTACATGTACAGTCTGTGATAGAAGGCACTGCTCCCTGCAGTCCCTCTACACGTTGCATTGGCAAAAACAACAGCAGCAGCAGCAAAGAGCCCACCTATACGTACATACGTATATACATCTATACATGAAGAATGGGTGTCGAATCCGGTTGAGTCTCTAGCTAAGACCTCATGCACGGACATACCTCTTTTCTTTCCTGCAAAATGGAAAATTCGCAGAATCTTCCTTCGCAACTATATTGAAATCGTTATCGTCCATGTAACTGATAGGTTGACTGCTGCAAGCTGGACCTCTAACAGCCAGCAGCCCTGAGGAAATTGTCGTATGGGCTCGCCGCCGGTAGCTTCAGAGACTGTTGTTGGAATTCCTGAGTTGACTGTGTGTTGTCGCCATTGGACCCGTTCATGTACTGTGGATATCCCTGAAGGCTGTCATCAGCGAATGGGTTCGTGCTATGTGCCCCGGCCTGCTCAGAATTGGACGCTCATGTCAATATCTTGTTTTTGTGCCATGTTTCGATTTTGAATGAAATTATTGAGGGTAAATATAGCCTTGCAAATGGGAGGTACTTTACCTGAGGCAACTGCTGGTCTTGGAAAAGGTCCAACTCCATCTGGTTGGGCTGGCTGCTTGGCAGCCCAGCCGCTTGCACGCTTTGCTGGAAGCTCATGAAGGCGGACATTTTCTGCTGTTTCCCGATCGTCAGGGCTTCGCAGTGGCTAGTCATATCCTTGAATCCAATGTCTGTTGATACTACTCCAGCCTGAGGTGCTGGTTCTGCACCAACCTGAAATAAATGACAAGGATATAATATAACAAAATTATGATGCCAAGTGAACACAACTTGTAATGCAAGGCCATCTCAACATGACAGTACCCCAAGGACAGATAAATAAACCAAGGAAAGGCAAGGAAGAATGGATTTCTCATACCGTTTCAAGAAGCTGATCGATACTCAGAAGATCTGATGCAGGTACAGAGGATGCGGAAGCTTCCCCAAAAGCATCATGGTCATTCCCCAGGTCAATCAGCAAACCCTGCTAAAAAGAACACATGACTTTAGCATGGAAACTAGGAGATGGATATGTGTCACTGTGCAAGATGTATATACCTCTTGATGGTGACCAGTCTCATGAGACCCTGATGAAGGATTATCAATATGCACTTCAAAGAACTGAGTGCTTGTAGGACACATGTCATCAGGAGTGAAATCACTTAGCAATTGGCTTCTCACATTATGCAATTCAGCCTGCAGAAACAGGAAAGTCATCAGCAGCTGCATGGAACTCGGTCAAAACAATGAAAACAAGATGTGATCAGGAAGGTCAACATTACATCCAGCATATTTGCAATGTTGTTCATGATTGTGGAGACTATGCACTCTCGAGATTGACTTTCGGATAGTTCTATTTCTGAAAGGGACTTCAGTGCATTAGTGTTGTCCTCTGGTGATCCATATATTTTTGAAGGATCGTCTGAAGAATCCTTGACAGCTGTAAGTCTGCTCTCATCCACCAAATGAAGGAACGGATCGGCCTAAGCAAAATAGCAAAGAAATGTGAAATATAAGGCACATAGCATACATGAAAAGTCCTTAGGAGTCAAGATGAAACAGAAGTATTAGAAATTAATACTACTTTCATTCTTAATAGGCAGAGCTGCCATTGCATTAAAAAAACAATACCACAAAACCTCAGTTTGTTGATCTCCACAGTAAAATCAAGATGCAATCAAACTCTAATTTGGTATATCAGCAATTTTTTATTTATCGAACACACAGGAGAGCTGTGTATCATTATATTAAGAAGAAAAAAAAAGGGGGGGGGGGGAGCCCATACAACACCAAAACACCCATCCTCATAAGCTTTTCAGCTTAAAGGATAAACACACGCGCCAAAATTGGGGAATTCAAAAAAAATCAGGAGGTTGCCAAGCCTATGCATCATTATTGTGATCAACATGTATAGAACACATTTGTCAATTTAAACTCTAAACCATAGGGCACAGTAGGATAGAAAGGGGCTATAAGATGGAAAAACAAACTCTCCAGGAACAGCTAAACATAAAAAGCTCATGATTTACAAAGAAGTAGTGGTGCGCCTCTAATTAACAGAAAATTAGCCACTTTCCTGGCTAGCTGTCCCATGCAGCCCCCAGCTGCCCCACATGACAGTACATACAAGAGATACTGAGAACACCAAGATTAAGTAACAAGTTTGATTATAAGCTTATTTCTAATTCTGACCCTCAAATTGGTACCATAATGTGTTCTTATCACTTCCCAACTAATATTCTATGTCATCATTCTTTACAGTCTTGATTAGGGAGTTACCCTACCATAATCAAAAGAAAATGATAAATAAAATGAGGCTTCAAATTTTGATCTTACATACCGCACGATCATTGATCATTTGTTTACAGATTGGTATGAGTGGCAACACATTGTAAGCTCTTGACGAGAAAATAATCATGGCTGTAGACAGAGTAAACAATGACCGGCGCCGAGACGGTTGTAATGCATCTGCAAGGTTAACAAGGACAAAAAAAAAACAGACAGTTAGAAAGGAAACAAAATCAAAACCACATTTAAGTATATGTAACTTATGTGCCATCATGTACGATATGAAGGGGAAAGTAAAGTTTGCCCTTAAGGGCACATGCCCTCGCACTGTGGTCCACACGATTTACATTGAGATGTGTGCACAACAGTAGAGTGACAATATTATATTATCTCTCTCCTATTGTGCACGCATCTCAATGCAAATCGTGTGGACCACAATGCGAGGGCATGTGCCCCCAAGGGCATATGAAGCCTATTTCTCATAAGTCACATTATATGGTACACCGAGTTCTTATTGACTTGTAACACTTTGAAGGGAATTTTACTGTATCACCTGCTTCAGTGAGCGCATAGCTCCTCAAAGAAAATGCAACCTGAAAACTCTGAGTAAGAGCCTCAAAAGTTGATGCCTGAAAGAGGAAAGGGAGAAAACATCAGCAAGTAGGAAGTAGGACCTAACAGTTGGAATTCTCTCCCTCCCTAAGGTCCTTCCTTATGTTTTTGTTGAGGAAAAGAAAAGGCATAAGGTGCTAGTAGTTCACTAGAAGAAACAGGAGGAATTCAGATAAGAGCTGCTTATGAATGGGCTTAGGGAACATAGTACATCTTGAAAATAAGAGAAGTAAGTCAGTAACAGAACACTAAATTCAGACCTCATGAAATATATAGACTATAGAGTAACAGAAACTTGTGAAAATGATTCCTGGAATATGAGGTTAGTTGCACAATCATCTTCTCACTGCTCACTGTTTTGTTGGTTTGTTGAATGGAATGGGTTGATCCATCAAAACAACATCACTCACAAGCACATAATTAGTATATAAGCATGAGGGACCCAAATTTGCAGACATATTCTAACTTTAAAATATGTAGTGCATATTAAAAAAATTGTCTTTATCAGCCTATCTAAGCAAGACAAACTTCTGGTGTATCATTGATTTTAGGAGTACTGTAAAGAAAATGTACTATATAGTTTGTAAAGTTTTGGAGGAATAAATTTAGGATTTACAAGACCCCTTGTATTCCCTTCCACCAAAACATTTCCAGGTCCAAACAGAACTTGCAATCCTACACAATAACCCGGCCAACTCATCTCCGCAAGTAAATGTTGGACTGGGTGATAATTGAATAATTACCAGGTTCCTCCCTTACAAGCAGGTATTGATATCAAGGAAAAGAATACCACATAGAAAGTAGGATTACCTTGGATCCAGAGAACAACAGAAGCAAACTGTAAGTATGAGCAATGGCTTCATAATTCGCAGGAGTATTTTCAGGGGATGTTGCTTGAGCCCAAATGGATGACAGCAAAAGTGTGATCTGACGGGTACTCAGTTTCACCAACACTGATTCCTGAATGCATTAAGCATAGTGCACAAACAATTATTCATGATAAGAAATCTTTTGCTCAAATGTAGTTAATTATCACTTCATACATTCTGGATAGAATTCATTATACCGTTTCCTCATCTAACTTGTTTGAGGAACTTTGGTCTTCCTTTACAGATATAGAAGGTGCTCTCAAAGACATTGAAGGACCTCTCAGAGATATTGAGGGAGCTCTGATTGCTACTGAAGGAGCTCTCATGGCCATTGAAGGACCTCTTTTCATTGAAAAATTAGGAACTTTCATGCTACGGCGGCGGCTTTGAGACACGTGAAGGTTTTGACTCTTCGGTTGTCCGGTCCCTTCACCAACGCTATGCAAATTATTGTCCTTTTGTGAATTTTCTGAGTACTTATCCTTTTTCATCTTGTCAAAGATAGCAGCCGAAGAAGAAAATACAGAGACGGCCCTAGAGAGTGTCCGCTGCATGTCATGTTTCTTTGCCTGGCCAGAGGGACTAGCTTGAATCGAAGGGGAAACAGAAGATGGGACTAAAACAATAGCAAATATGCGATGTGCAGCAACACGAGCTTCATGATCGGGGTGGATCATTGTTAACAGCAACTGATGAAACAGAGCTTCAGGAAACACCTGGCATCAAGTATAGAAGATAGGTTTCAAACCAGAAGAAAGTAATGTTGTCTGGGATTAATTTTAACACTTCAACTCATTTGTCCTAACAGCATACCTTATTCTGATATTGCAAATTTGGCACAGTAGCAATTATTTGAGCTGTGCGATAAACAGCAGCTGCAGTTGATCTAGCTACAACAGGAGTGCTTGCAATGTTTTCTAGCATAACGGCCATCATGTCAAGAACTGGCCCAGCATCAGTCACCTGATCAACACAACAAAGTCTTGATAAGTCTTATATCCATTGTGCGTAGATAATATGAAATTAATAAACATATTATACAGACAAAATGCAAGGAGGGATCAGTTAAAAAATCACATTTACTTAAGTAGAGCCATTATATTGTGACATGAAGGTAACATAAAATTTCAGATGGAGAAAATGGCAAATGCACCTTCTTTGACAGCTGAACTAGGCATTCATCTATGCCCTTCCGGAATTTCTCGTTCCATTTTACTAATTCCATATCTTTGCTGCCAAGAGTAATATGGAATGTCCTTTTCAGATGCCTCACAAGATCACTTATGGCACCTATAGTTGCTGGTGAAGCGATAGCACTAGATTGTTCTGCAAGGGTAGCTGCCACCTCCACGATGCTAAGCTGCATGTCTGGCTGCTTCAACATTGTCTTGTGCTCAATATGTTTTATCAGCAGTGACAGCATTAAGTGCATATTGTGTCCTACAGAAATCGTTTAAACAACATAAGCAACCGCGTTACTGGTATACAATATACTTAGACTCAGCAACTACAATGCAAAAGTAGCACCTGAGCTTTCTACTAAAATCTGCATGTCCAACAAGACACACAAAGCAAGTCCATTTTCTGATAACCATGAACTATTGTTACCGAAGTACCGAAACAAACATTCCAAGATGCGGCGGAATGTGGTTGCCTCCCTAGAAAGCTTGGCCATATTGTGCACACAGATTCTGGACCAAACCTTAGGATCCCTAGCATCTTCCCTGCAGCACAGGAGTATGTTTAGGAACTTACTTACTGAGTTACTGTACATGAAGAAAATACAAAGTCAATTTAAGAGTAAAAGTAAGATTATATTACACTGGAAGGTTGACCCCCCCTTGGCATTAACTATGTTCTCCCAAGAGGGGGCCGGAGTAATAATGAAAGGGGAAGGCGGGTGCTCAGCCTTCTGGCCTTCCTGCATCAACTGGTTGTCAGCATCATTGGTACTTTGATCATCATTTTGCATCTTCTGAGGTTTGTAGTTTTCCAGTACAACTTGAACAACCTAAAAGATACAATAGAAAAAAATCAGAGCTGATGAAACATTTCTGGCTGCAATCTGCTTGCAAAAGTGATAGTTTGAAAGTAACCAAATGAACATAAGCAAGGAACCTTTCTTGCAGTGCCAAATAAGGTTTCTTCTTTGCATGTAATCTCAAGATTGACAAGCACATATTAAACAGGGAAGTAACACAAGAAAAAAAAGGTCGCTTTCGTAGTACTTACATTGTCAAACTCTGACGAGATATGAGAAAGCTCCCCCATAAACCATACCTGCTCGACAAGAAAACCACATGATATTATGATTGTCAAAGATATTTTTGTTTGAAAAAATTTAATGCTCTGTGGTTATGGCATAATAGAACAATAAGAAAAGCAGTAATCTTTAAGAAAGCGCCCTGCATACACTCAAATATTTTTTGAAAAGAGATTTAAGTTCCAGATAGCTACTCCATCCAGTCAAAAATAAAACATGCCATCACCAGGATGATATCAAAAACTACATGCATGTGTGACTGGAGGGAGTATGGGAAGTTACAACAATACAGAACCCACCTCCGCCGAACTACATGTTGTCATGTTTAATTAATAAAGCAGAAATTGCATCAAATAAGGTTTGAACTTGGGCGATATAGGCATACATCCACACTCTCACACAACTGAGCTAGGCTTAGTTCATAAGTTATGCATATGAAGTTAGTCAACTCATGAGTACTTATTGCCTTTGAGCTTCCATTGCTTGCATCATAAGAAATGAAGTAAACTCTGAATTAGAGTTATGTTGGAAGAATGTTTTAACTTCTTCTTGGAAATAGGAGTATAACAGTTATCTTACACTTTGAGTTTTGAGCTTCCTATTAATTTACCCAGAACTTTTAGAAAGCCATGCTAACATATGACATCAGTTTGATATGACGCGATCACAGAACCTACCATAGCTGCAAGAGATTGCAAGGCTGCCGCCCGTAGGGCAGTTGCTCTCTCATCTTCCCCTACTTCTTGGGCTATTTCACACAGTCTTGGGACCAGCCCTTCCAAATTGAACTGATATGTACCATCCACCTGGAAAAGACAGACTCAAGATCACCAATAATGGGACCTACCTATATATAAACTGAATCCTGCTAACGGACAATGGCATCTACTCCAGTAGGAATACCTGATTGACAGCAAAATCAAACAAGGTTTCACACCCAACGATGCGCAAATCGTCCTGCCTCTTTTGGTCTAAAAGAGTGTGTACAATGCTTAATAGGCTACTTGCAAACAGAGGCCTGAATTAAGAAAATAATAGTTACATTTTTATTTTTAACCAGCAAAAGTAATAATAAAGTGTAAGAAGTATCCGTTGCAAACCAAATAAAAATATTAGCTTCACAGGATCCAAGGCTATATGAGCAAGAGAAGCTTGAAAAGAAGACTCACATCTGTTCTTTACAGGAAACCGACAATCTGCGATATATCAACATCACCACTTTTGCAAAGCCGTACTGCTCACTTCTTAAGTCCCGGTAAATATGTTGCTCCAAGTAAACTGTGATCTGCTCAGATATCAACATGCATAAGACGACATTAAGACTGAATTTGCTAGAGCAAATTAAGAGGAAATCATGTCTTCCAATATATTTAACAAGGACTACTACTCTGAAACGAGAGCACCAAGGAGACAAGGGAACTATACTTGAAACATTAAGTTAGAGGCCTAGAACAATGTCCCATGAGGCATCTCCAGTTTCGAGATAAGTTACACTACTTGATCCTCGATTGCAATTATAATCTGTAGTACTACAGTAGCTACAGACCTAGCAAACTTTTTTTTTCTCGAACACGCAGGAGAGCTGCGTATCATTATATTAAGAAGAGTAAAGAAAAGGGTTTAGAAACTCCATACCGCCACACACACACATACACTCTTTTTACAGAGCTAGCAAACTGTATTCTAGCAGCAAGAACAATTCACTCAAAAGGTCATGGAAACAACAAAATTCCAATGAGGAAGCAAGGGGGTGAACCTTTGGCACTCGAATAGGGTTTTTCGAAGCGTACTCACACAACTTCCCAATCCTTCTCTCGTTAGGCTCTTCATCCTGCAACAGAAACAAACATGCTCATTAACAAATAAATAAATAAATCCGCAACACAGTTGAAGCGTCAACACCAATATTTGACAAAAGGTAAACGGAAGCATCATGCTCCGACCTGTGTTTTGGGGAAGATTTCAGCAAGGATCTTCTTGTACCGCTTCACGGGCATCCGGGACCGCGTTGTGAGCCCGGGGCAGAAATAGCAGAGTGATACCATCCTTTACTTCTATGTTAAAATTTGAAGAACGTGTCTGTCAGTGCAAATGGCATCGGTGAGAAATACCTCGTGATCCAGACTCCAACAATGAAAACGAACAGTGGGTTGATCAAAGGGGAAAATACTTCAAAAGGATTTCGGGTGAATCTGTGAAAACTGAACCAGCAAACGATGATCAAATTAAAGCAGTCAGAGAGTGATTAAACTGAAGGAAAAACCGCACACAAATGAAACCAAAACTGAAACCATCCAGAAACTTGCAAAACTGATAACCAGCATTCGACGATCAACAGGTGTCGACGCAAAGAGAAACCAAAACTGAGGAAACGACCGATCACCCGCAAACCATCCAGCGATCCCCATCATTAGCACACACCAGAAACGGCACGGCGGGTGAAACGTGGGATAGACAGTGGCATTACATTTCTAGGTGGCGCCTGCCGGCCGGCGAGTTGGTCGGTCGGATCGAGCTGCCGTGGCAACGGGGGTCAGTCAGGCGGGGCCGTATCGGGGAATGCGGGACGCCTGCGTCCGCGCCGGTGGTCGTCCTCCGCTCCTCCGCCTCCGACCAGGACAGAGGCGACGCGCGGACGGAGAGAGGGCACGCACGCGCGCACGCCCCCACGGTTATTCGCGACGCGGCTTTGCCCTCGGTGGCGCGGTGACAGCGGGGGTTGGGTGGGTGGTCGTGAGGGGAGGGGAGGGGAGGGGTGGTGGCGTCCCGCCGTCCGCTCGTGCGTGCGGCCCGGCCCGGGGCTCCAGGATCGCCGGGCGCGACTTCCGCCATCCTCGGCGGCGAGAAAGGCATCAGGGCCGCCCTCCACATTTAGGCAGGAACCCGCGCGTGTGCGTGTTTGCGCGCGCCAGCAGAATGCCTCAGCCCTCTCGGTCTCGGCTAACGCCCAAGTGCCCAACGATGACGTTACATACCAGAGGAAAAGTCTAACCATTGTGGTCCACTTAGAGCCCCAACTTACAAAACTGAGTTTGCTCAAACTTATACATTGTAATGTAATACTCCCTCCATCCCAAATTACAAGACATTTTAAGAATCTTGTAAAGTCAAAGCATACCAAGTTTGACCAACAATTATAGAAAAAATTATAAAGGTTTATGACATCAAATAGCCATACTATGAAAATACAATTGATAACGAATCTAATAATGATACTTATTTGACATCAAAAATATTATTATATTGTCATATAAGTTTGGTCAAAGTTAAGATATTTTGACTCTTTATAATTTGAGATGGAGGGAGTAACATTTATGATGTTAAATAAATATCCTTAGATTCTTTATCAATTATATTAAATAGTATGCATATTTGATGTCGGAAATCTTTATAAATTTCCCTATTATTTTTTTCAAACTTAAGACACTTTGACTCTCCAAGGTTACTAAAATATCATATAATTTGGGATAAATGGAGTATAATTTTAACTCCCCGGATAGTGACACGGTAGAAGCGGAACCTAGCTGTCATGCGGCCCTCCCTCCCTCTGCTTGTGTCTTCTTTCACCGACAGGTGGTCCCCACTCGTCATCCCCTACCTCCAGCTAGCCTACCCCATCTATGGCGGTACAACACCAAGCCATGGAGCTGGCCATGTGCGCTCCTCTCCTTCTCTGACCCGTCTCAGTCGCGAATCACGTAGCAATCATCCCCGCCCCTTCGTTTTCTTCTCCCACGTGATCTCTGGCCATCAATGGTGTTGCTGCCATTAACAACATGGGAGCCGGGCTTCACACCGACCCCTCTCCCTCGCCTCTTCCCTATTGAAACACGACCTAAGAACCCCCCCTGCGCGCCGCAGATGGTTTGCCCCTTCGTGTGCCCTCTCCACCTCTCCAGCACCCACACCCGTCGCTGCCATCGCCGAGGCTGAGGACGATGCCGCTAGTTCGATCTCCTCACCGAAGTCGTACCCACCGCGATTCCACCTCTATTGGATTCGCACTGATACAAGGAGCTCGCCCAATCACTCCTTGGCGTTGATCCATGCCCACAACTTCTCCTCCCATGCTCATTGGATCTCACTATCATCAAGCTCTACTCCATGCAACAACAACCGTGACGAGCTCCCTTCCCGACATCGTGAGCCCCTTCGGCAAGTTTGTTGTGGCCTCCTCTGCGCTCTTCGTCGATGTCCAGCTCCACGGCTTGGTGTTGTCCTACGCATGACGGGCGGGGAACACTTTTCACTAAGAGAAGACGTGGGCGGAGAGAGGGGGGCACAGTTGGATCCCGCATCCACCGTGTCACTACCTACCAAGTTGGAGTGCCACATAGGAAAAACTAGGTGCCCAAAACCACCCAAGGGTAAAATGGCTGGTTTTGCAAAGTTTGATGTGTTAGATACCCGATTTTATAGGTTTGGAGTTAAGTGGACCAACCACAATATGTCAGGAGTTATTTAGACTTTTTCATATAATAATATACCGAGGGCATAAGAAGTATACCAAAACTTTCACTACCTATGTTCAATATATGATTGTTTTGGTTTGGTAAATAAGGTGGTACATCTTATTCTCACTCACTTTTTTATTTGGTTTATGGAATGAAATGAGTTGATCATCACCATCTCATTTCTCACAAAAACTAATAATTAGTATATGCATAATAAATGAGTTGATTCCATCAAAATTCATGGAATGAACTAATAATGCATCACTTCATGAAGGATGAAGTGAGTCCACAAACCAAACGCACCATTAAGGTTTTTCTTAAAACCATGAGGTGCCAAAAAAAATCTATTCATCTACCTTTTCACAATATTATTTATATAACACAAAAAACTAACAAATAATGAACTCTATGTCAGGTAGGAAAGAAAAAAAACAATGAAGGAAAATCTATGCACTTTCAGTCATATAGCAAAAATTATGCTTTAAGTGTTTGTCGATGTTTTACCACCGATAGCCTGCCACGGGGTTACCCGAGATAGTTGTTCGTGCCTCAGCGAATAGTGAAACCTTGGTGGTTGGACACGCAGGGACACACGGTTTATACTGGTTTAGGCCCTCGACACAGTCGAGTAACAACCCTACGTCCAGTTAGGTCTCTTGTTATTGCTCTGATCTCGTAATACAAGGTGTTGTGTGTCGCTTTACGTATCGAATGTTACGTAGTATGTTCAGATGTTTTTGGGTGATACTCTCACCAACCCTTTATAGTCCAGGGACTGGCCGAGGGTTGTTCTAATCCTACTCGGTTACAAACTTAGAGTCCTAAGCTGCGCTTTGGTCATGTCGTCCTTACCGAGTAGAATTCGGT
The DNA here is from genome assembly GCA_022036555.1 of Microstegium vimineum. Taxonomy (NCBI): domain Eukaryota; kingdom Viridiplantae; phylum Streptophyta; class Magnoliopsida; order Poales; family Poaceae; genus Microstegium; species Microstegium vimineum. Next base: position 2,233,984 of record CM039125.1, on the reverse strand, counting down.
TTCGCTTGTCTGTCTTCCTTCGTGGGCCGAGTGAAGGAGGCCCAAGGCTCAGGTAAGTCGGTCTGTGGGTACCCTATAGGATATCCCATCGACAGTGTTCTCCTTTAAAAGCTCGGGCAATATCTCACTCATATACTACAAATTCATTTTTCATCTTGATAAATTCTTACTCTCACAAACTACTATTCATTTTCCATTTTGACAAATTGTTTCCAAATACTACTACATCAAGAGTATGAGTCGTGATTCTTGTAAAGGTACCTTTGAATTATAAAAATATAATAGGTAGTGACTCAATTTTTACATATTGATACCATATAGTTCTATAACTAATTGTATCTCAACCCGGCCAAATTAAGGCCAATCTACTTTATCTGTTCTAAACATAAGAAATGGAACATCTTCTCAATGTCAAAGCTCACTACACACTGCATGACTAATCCAACTTCTCTCTTCCAATTCATCCTCTCCTTCACTCTCATCTTCCACTCTATCCTCTCCTTCACTCTCATCTTTCAATTTATGTACACTTGAGAATCGATAAATGAAATAACCTCCATTCAGTTGACATAGTTCTCGTTGATCCAGAAAACAACCAACATCGGTCCATGCCTCAAATGCTTCTCAAGGGCAGATCGAATATGTATATATTGTAACACATCATATCTTTTATACCCATAAATCTTATGCATTGGGCATGAAAGTCGTTGTCCCTACAATTGACAAGTGGAGAATATCAATTAACTTGGCTACATGAAGAACAAAAGCAAAACTAGAACTACTTATTTAGATGGTTTGTGTTGTCTAAGGGTTGTTTAGATTACTGTATAAAAATGAGCTCATAATTTCAAGAGGTTATTTAGCATTTTTTAATATTTATACGTTAAACCGCCACCAAAAAATCCTCCAAATCTTTATTAAACCAAATTAAACAATATTTTATTTGATAACAAGTGTTTGACCATTTGTGCTTTTTCTTTTTATTTGATTTGAGCCTTTTTAGTTTGGAATTTGGATTGCAAAATATTTTAACATCATGATTAGTCTGGATACAAAACAAGAGATAAAATTATGTATTATACCCTGAGGATTAAGTTATAAATATGATCTTGCTTAATATTGTCATTAGATTACCTAGGCTAATCCTAGAAGGGTAGCTATATAGTATAGACATACATGGGCCTCATGGGCATGTACACACATATTCCAACACCCCCAGTCTCAACTACCGGCGCAACGGAGTTGTAGACTGGACAAGAAAGAAACAAGAGCACACACATGAGCCCCCCCACAGACGCAACTAGCCACTGGTGATGTTGAGGCTGGAGCGAAACTCGAAGAAGGTGGAGGACGGGAGGCCCTTGGTGAAGATGTCGACAAACTGCGAGGTAGTCGTGACGTGTGTGACGGAACCGTCCAAATTATAAGAGATCAAGTACCAAAGTAGTTGATTTAACTGCCACTTAAAGCACTTGAGCCCATATAATCCCGGTAGTTCGGAAATCTCGAAGGATTTCTAGCAATCGTATATCCAACCAGGATCGCGCAAACTCAGGTATGCACATTCGAACGAGCCACAAATAAACCGAAAATACTTGAAGTATGAATAAAGTTATTACAACACTTTGTTCCAAATAAAAGTAGTGCTTACGCCACAACATCTGTGGTCGAATAAAACATTGTTTGAAACTAAACCCAAAGTTTTACTCCACACTAAAATCATTAAAAGATAGGGGTGCCCACGAGGTCATGTCCGACAACAGCAAAAGATGAGCTCGTAGAAGACCTTGCCCAAGGCCTACTCCTCTTCTCCTTCGACAGGATAGAGACAGTGCTTACAATAGCCAATGTATACTTGACCATCTGCAACAAACGGGATAAACACTGAGTACGGGAATGTACTCAGCTAGACTTACCCGTCTAACTGAAAATAAAGACTCCAAGGGTATGCAAGGCTATTTATGTGGATCTGGGTAAACTTGCTTTTGCGGAAAAACGAACAAGAGGAAATTAAAGATTAGAGAACAGCCATTTTCCATCCTATTATTATTATCTCTAGGTTTGCACCTGTACTAGAGCACTCACTTGAACTACTCAGACAATATAATAACATATATCCAATTCATTCATCAATATTTTAGTAGAACCATTATGATGTCACATGGAGTTGTACCGTGGTGAAGCTCAGCATAATCCCCCATATCCAGTGGGGGGCGGCAATTCGAATCGATATACAACCAGCTGGCAAGATTACCTTTAACACACGCCCACACTTTCCCCGTCGGGTCCATGCATTGAGTTACCGCTCAACAAAGTCCAGGTAGTACCGCCGCGATCTCAGAGTAGTCCACCCAATTGGAGAAATCAGTTGGCCACCACGGGGCAGGTCGTATCTCCAAACTAGAGGGTGCTCACAGTAGGTTGAGAGTCGGCCCGGACAGTGTTTACTCGGCTTCGGGGTCGATACTCGCAGCGGCCCCTATGTGAAAGGGCGCATTCAAAGATGTAAGAGGGCCACCATCGTATACAAACCTATACGATCCAACGGACGGACCGCCCCCAAGTCTAAACCACTTGGTGCACTTGCCTTCTAGTTGACCGCATTTCATTACTACCATTGGTTCTTTCCACGATAGCAAAATATAGCCAACCGTGATAGTATTACCCCCATGGGATAATACGAACATAAATAAAAAAAGTAACCATTTATTCTAAGCAGGCTAAGCGGTTGCTTTTACTTTTATTAATAGGGTAACAAGGTAGGTAAAACAATAATCAAGGAAGGTAATGCATCAATTTGGGATTCAAACAACTCCTGTCACTTAATGCATCATAGTATAAAATACTCAAGTAGATTAATTGTAAATATTGGGAGGCTTAAAGATGCTCCGGGGCTTGCCTTGAGTGAAGGTAGAGGGCTGGTGGTCAGGGCACTCAGGGAGGTTAGTGTCGGACTTGTGGTACTCCTCGTTTAGCTCCTGCACCTCCTGGACTTCTGTCTCTGGGGTTGGCTCCTGATGTTCCTCCACTGATCCTAAATGATTGCAATGCATAAATAAGTAACTTGATGGTGCAGGGATGATGCTTGAACAAGATTTAGCACACTAAAAGTAACTCTCATTTAACCAAAAAAAATCACCACAAAGCCACTTAGAACTAGAGCCACTAGCTAACAGGGTAAAACATGCTATAAATTATTTTTAGCAGAATCTATACTTAAAAACATATTTATTAAGAAAGTTCCATGATCAGCACAAACATATACTACTCTATATGATTTTCTAAAGAAAACCCTTGACAAGGACACTTGAACTACAAGTATCTTTTCTGCCATACAACACACCATATATGATATTTTTCTTAGACAGAGCACGACTTACAGAGATTCCACAAAAAGTTTTATGATTTATACATGCACATATTTACCACAGGAATTAATCTAAGAAAACAGCAGAAACACATTTTAATAGGTGATAAATAAAACTTACACAGGAACATGGCATGTTACATTTTTCCTAGCTTCTACACACGATAACAGAGCTAATATAAAAACCTTACATTTTTATTTGACCATTTTAAGCAGGAACACAATTAACTTTGATATATACAGAAAACAACTAATTAAACATTAGTACTGAAGTCGTTTTCCAAAAATCATTTTTATATTTTTAACAGAAAGATCATAACATATAGAGTCTAAAAAAATTGATTTCACCATTTTAGGATTTACCAAACTCTAGATATAAATTAAACAAGCATTAACACATTACTGAAAATAGGAAAAGGAAATTCATTTCGGAAACCGGCCCGTGGGGGAAACAGTACTGGGCCTGGCCCAATACATGCGGGTGGGAGAGAGCTGACAAGCGGGTCCTCGGTCAACACAGGGTCCACCTGCCAACGAGCGCACAGCAGGGCACCGGCGCAGACCGGCGTGTTCTCGCCGGTGGTGAGGTCTCCGGCGGTGGGGTTGGGTGTGCTAGGCTCGGGATGATGACGCGCATCCACTGGTGGAGTTGGTTGAACTGGCGTGGTTGTGAAAGCGACCGGCGGCGTGCGGTGGTGGTGCAGCACGACGGTGCGACACGGCGAGGTGATCACCGGCGATGCGAGGCTCGGCGCAGGGTTGCGTGAGCATCGTGGTGATGTGGTGAGTGCGGTTCGAGGGTTGGTTGAGCCGGAGGGGCTCTGTGGAACCCTGGCCACGTGCAAGCTCCGCGGCGGCGGCAATGGCGCACGACCAACGGCGCTGTGCCGATTCGGGGCGAACTAGAGCTAGGGAAAAGGTGTTCTCACCTCTGCTAGCTCCGGTGAAGCTCTCGCGAAGATGGAGGCGTCGGGGGCGAGACGATGAGGGGTGAACATTGTTTGGTTGGTGCGGTGGCGACTCGGGATCAAGGAACAGCGGAGGCGTTCCGACGACTAGCGTGCTCGGCTGGTGAAAAAGAGGCGAGCAGCGTGTGTGCGGGGCGAAGGCGAAAGCTAGTGCGAGATGGATCGAACAGAGGAGCTCGGATGGTGGTGGATTTGAGAAGGGGGCGCTTGCGATGCTCGGAGCTCTCGGCGCGGCGATGGCAGAGAAATGCGAGCGAGAGAGCGAGTGAGGATGAGTGCAACGAGTGTGGGGAGTAGAGGAGGTGTAGGCACTCCCCTTTGCACGGTCATGGTCGACCGGCGCTGCCAGTGGGGCCGTGACACGATGGTGCGGCGGTGGCAGTGACACTGGCGTGTTCGCGGCGTGCGGGAGCAGAGCAGGACTTGGTCGACGCGCCGTTAGCGCGGATTCGCGCTCGAGTGTGAGAGGGACGAGGCGTGGAGCTGATCGGACGCGGCACTGCAGCGGTGTTGCTGCGAAACGACGGCGCGACGCGCGGCAGTGCGGCTAGCAGGTCTGCGGCGGCGAAGCAGGGGCGTCAGCGGCGGGAAAGCGGTGCAAGCTCGGTCCTAGCGCTGTTAGCGCAGGCGCGGGTGCGGACGCGACTGAGACAGAGCGAGGGGCTGGTCGGCGACAGCGATATCGGTGCAGAGCGACAACGGTGGCGTTAGCGTGTTCAACATCCATGGTCAGGCATCGACGGCCACGCGGCAGACGACGCCGACGTACGGTTCAGCCGCGGTCGGGCGAGTGCGCGCGGGCGTGCGCGGCACGTGTGCTGTGCGACGCGCGGGTGAGCGCGCGGGAGGGGGGGGTCGATCGGCTGATCGAGCCTCCGGCTCGGGGGTCGTTCGTTCGACCCTATGTCCGTCACTTCGAGGGGTCGAAGTCGAGGGGGGGGGGTCGATTGGATGATCGAGCCTCTGGCTCGGGGGTCGTTCGTTCGACCCTCAGTCTGTCACGTTCCAAATCTAATTTCCTTTTTCCATTTTCCATTTACGTCCGAGGGTCAAGCGGCGGTCGAGGCCGAGTGGGCCGAAAGCGGTAACTCGGTCCGTTCCAGATCTGATTTCCTTTTTCCATTTTCTTTTATTTGATTCAAACTGAACTTGCTTCAAAACAGTTTCAAAAACTCCAAACTAAGCTTTGATGCTTAAACCAAAGTTGTTCAGAATATTATTCTCTACCTTTTTCATGTAGATCATAAATTCTGAAAACCATTAGTTCAAGAGTTGAGGATTAAAAACTTATTTAAGCTAATTAGGAAAAGAATTACTTTAATTCTTTAACAGATAAAATTAAGCAGGGTAAATAAACATAAAGCAAATCATACTTTACTCTAAGCATAGTAAGGTTTAGCTAAACAGATTGATCACAAGATTGAGCACACAACACCTATTTAATTCTAGTTTCAAAACATATAAACACACACATGAAATGATAGCATATGCCAACATGAATGCAATGAAATGCTTGTGCTTAGTGGTCAATGATGATCCTAATGCAAGCTTGACACAGGGTGTCACAACGTGGAGGACCCGAACATCGCCGATAGTGACCCGATCTGGAACAAAGTGGAGGTCGATCTCCACATTCTTGGTCCATTGGTGTTCAACAGGGTTGGTGGAGAGGTAGACCGCACTGACGTTGTCGCAGTAGACAAGCGTACTCCAGGAGAGTGGACTGTGGAGCTCAGCAAGAAGTTGTCGGAGCCAAGAGGCCTCAGCCACGCCATTAGCCACAACGTGGTACTCCGCCTCGGCACTAGAACGGGAGACCACCGGCTGGCACTTGGACGACCAAGACACCAGGTTGCCGCCTAGGAAGACGACGTAGCCAGAAGTGGAGCGCTGAGTGTCTGGACACCCGGCCCAGTCGACATCAGTGTAGACCACGAGCTCGGTGGTGGAGGACCGGTGGAGTAGAAGGCAGTAGTTGACTGTGCCGCGGAGGTAGCGGAGGAGCCGCTTGAGAGCAGTGAGGTGTGGCTCGCGAGGATCATGCATGTGGAGACATATCTGCTGCACTGCATAGGTGATGTCTGGCCTGGTGAAGATGAGGTACTGAAGAGCATTGGCAAGACTCCGGTAAGCGGTGGGATCGATCACTGGTGTGCCCTCGACCTCTGACAGCTTGGCTTGAGTGTCAACCGGAGTGGAGCATGGCTTGCAGTCAGTCATCCCAGCTCGCTCCAGGATGTCAAGAGTGTACTGTCGCTGGTGAAGGAGGAGACTCGTGGGACGAGGCTCAACTGTGACCCTGAGGAAGTGATGCAACACACCTAGATCCTTCATAGCAAACTCCTGCTAAAGAGAGGTGATGATGCACCGGAGGAGAGATGGACTCGAGGTTGTTAGCACAATGTCATCAACATATAGCAGCAGATAGGCAGTCTCATCACCATGGTGATAGATAAACGGAGACATGTCTGACTTGGCCTCCACAGAACCAAGTGTCAGCAGAAACATGGCAAACCGAGAATACCAAGCCTGAGGCGCCTGCTTGAGGTCGTAAAGGGACTTGTTGAGCCGGCATACCATATCAGGACGAGAAGAGTCAACAAAACCCGCTGGCTGATTGCAGTAGACCGCCTCGGTCAAAGTACCATGCAGAAAGGCATTCTCGACATTCAGTTCATCCGCGAGAAGGTCACACTTGGTGATTTTCGAGTGCTATATGTGTCGTCCTCCCACCAGTTCGCTGACATCATGACTAAGGACTTGTCTGTATAGTTGTTTACTGAGTTTAGGTCCAGTCTTTGCGTCCAAGATACTCCCGCTTAGACTATGGGGGAGTGTTAGATATATAGTTGTATATATGCTAGGGGGTCCTATGTAATTATGTTTACTTGTACTCCAAGTCATGTCTGACTATATATATGAAAGCCACAGAAACCCTAAGGGTAAGAGGTGTTCTACTATCTCTCTACAATGTGTACCAAACTTTGCTTTGAAGTTAACATGATAGTATGTGTTAGGGTAACCAACTCGATCAAATGTGTGACTATCCAAGGCCTCTAGGTCCCTAAGAAATTGACCCTTGCAAATAAAAACATCAAGAATATTAGTTTTGATGATAATAAATGAAGAATTTTTGCAGCACCTATAGGGTCTAACATAAAAGAACCGGATGAAGCTTGTTGTAATAATATCTTGCAGCCAATTCCACACAAGTGTTCGTTTGATTTGATGATTTAATTGTCTTGTAAATTCTCGTTGAGCACACTCGAGCGTGTTGATAAGAAAACCACTTATGTTTAAAGCTTTGTTTTTCTGTTTCTCAAGCCAAAAATCGAAATTGACCATCTCTGCAAAGTATTTTTTTAAACAGTAAATTACAATAAAAAGTAATTTAAACATCTAACTACTAAAATTTATCACATAATAATCTCTAATGACAAACAAATTATATATTGTCTGTCTTCATCTGTTGGGCTGCTATTATATATGCATGTTTGTTATACATACATATATACTAGCGGCCAAAAAGATGAAAAACTAACTCAATCAACAAACCAGATTTAACTCTGAAACTAACGGAACTCATCTAAAAATTATCTAAGCCTCAAAAAAACTTTGATGATAACTCCACGTCTCCACCCAACTACTTTGTGTGCCTTTTCTTTCAGTATTTTTTCCTGATCATAACATTATCATACAACAAAACTATTGCATTAAGGAATTCCATTTCACATAAGACACAACCAGGTAGTAAATTAAATCATACCATGCAAAGATAAAAACAATAAAGATGGCTAATTTAAATTGAAGTGAGGTCGTACCTCATTTCAAGAAGCTTCTTCTAAACCACCTGAAAATATTTAAGATGTGATTGTATGTTCAAAGATACAAAAATTATAAATTTGTAGATCATAGGCTTCACAAATTACATATAAAAAGCAAATCTCCTACAGTGATAGAAAGGACATCATAGTTGACCTATTGCCTAACTCTGGTGCAATAACTCAACATGAACAAGCAACATATTACCTTACTATTCTTCCCCTAATATTGCTACTACTCCTTGAGCATGAGTTCCACCATTCCAATCTTGCGCCTCAACTCCAAGAACTAACCCGAGTGGTTTGGTGAGAATGTCCACGAGCCGAGTCGATCTCAACGACAAGGACGACTTCTCCTCAATCAACAAAATCACGGATGAAGTGATACTTAATGTTAATGTGCTTGCTGCAGTCATGGAGTACTGGATTCTTTCCGAGGGCGATGGCGAGCTGATTGTCCACCATCAACGCCGGTGTGTGAGCTTCTTCACTGGTGAGCTCACATAGCAGAGCCAAATAGCTTGGTATGTCGTTGTGGCCACCGCAATGAACTCCTCCTCACAGGTTGATAGTGCGACCACCTTCTATTTCAGAGATTGTCAAGCAAAAGGGGTTGAGCCAAACAGAAAGAACATGACAGAAGTGCTCTTCTTCCCATAGACACCTCCTACCATGTCACTGTCGTTGTACCGCTTGAGCTCCAATGCTGCTCTGCAGTCCTTCTGGAAGATGATGCAATAGTCACAACTTCCCTTGATTTAGCACAGCAGGTGTTTGATCGCAACCCAATGATCATCCCTAGGATCTTCCATTAACCTGCTCATAGGTGGCCGAGACCACCGACGATGCTGCAGTAACGCGTGGCATCGACCTTGGCGATTGCGCTTGCCTTCAACAGCTTGAGCCTCTCCTCCATCAGCATCTGGCACACAACTTGCAGTCCGCCATGCCGCTCCGCTCTAGGAGCTTCCATGCATACACCCTTTGGTAGAGCGTGATGGAGCTCCTCATCTGCTTCACCTCTATGCTAGGTAGTAGGTGAGAAAGCGGTGATCGCTCATGTTAAAAAGTGTCATCATCTCGCACTTGAAGCCATCAATGTCCTCCTTCATTCCCTCGGTGATGATGAAATCATCTAGATACACAACGACAATGAGGTGCTCCTTCCCCGGTCGTTGCGTGTGCAGGGCGTGTTCGATGGCACATTCAGTGAAGCCAAGGGAAGTGAGGGTGTTGTCAAGTTTAATATTCTAAGCTCACGGAGCCTGTCGTAGCCCGTGGAGTCCCTTCTACAGCCACAACACCTTGTGTGCCTTGCCCCTGATGACGAACCTTGTCTGCTTGATGAAAGATCAAGATGCCCAAGAGGGGGGGGGTGAATTGGGCTTGTTTTCGATTTCTAAAGCAAATATGAAAACCTAGCCAAATGCCAATCACCCCCTAGTGCCTACAAGTGTGTCTTAGACTATGAAAGCGATAGCAAGCCAATGAATGGAAGAACACCCTTGAAAGGTCTAGGAATGGCTAGAGGGGGGTGAATAGCCTAATTAAATTTTCTACAACAACTCTTAGCAAACTTGTTAGAGTAAAACACATCGATAAGCAAGTTTGCTTTAGCTCTAAGGTTAGGCAAGCCACCTACCAATTCTAGTCACTAGCAAGATGATCTAAGTCACACACAAAAGCTAGAGACTTAGAGCTATACTACTAATCTACACAAGCTAAGCTAGAGGCTCTACTTTGCAAGAATGTAAAGAAAGTAATGCAAAGCTAGAGATAGAATGGTTATACCACCGTGAAGAGATAAGCCAATAGATAACCAATCAATCACAAGATGAATCCTCGGTAGAGAGACAATGAGACACAATATTTTTTACCGAGGTTCACTTGTTTGCCAACAAGCTAGTCCTCATTGTAGCGATACACCCACTTGGAGGTTCACGCGCTAATTGGCAATCCAAGCCAAACCCGTTCAAGGGTGCCGCACAACCAACACAAGATGGGGATCCCCGAGCTACGAGCAATCCACTAGAGATACCTTTCGCGAACTCCTGCGGGGTAGGTTCAAGAACCCCTCACAATCCACCGATCGGAGCCGAAGACAATCACCTTCCTCCGCTCAACGATCCTCGTCGCACCAAGCCGTCTAGGAGATGGCAATCTCCAAGAATAACAAGAGCTCCGCAATGACGACGATCACCAAGTGCCACTAGTATGCAATCAACAAAGCAATGCACTTGGATTCACTCTATCTCTCTAGAATATGTCAAATATGTTTAGAGAATGAGTGGTGGAAGCTTCTCAAGCAAGCACAAATGTGTGAGTGAGTAGAATGTGCAAGAGATGCCCCAAAGGGCCGGCCATATCACCTTATATAGCCCACACTCAACACTAGCCGTTTTGCCCCTGAAAAACGCTTTCTGCGCCCACTCCGGACGCACTTTTCACTGGGGGTCCGGACCATCAATAGCGTCCGGACCCTCTTCGAGCCGAGAGCCAACGGCTCTGTTCCAGCCTCCGGTCGCAGGGTCCGGACGCACCCAAGGTGCAGTCCGGACCATCACACATGCGTTCGGTCGAGCCTCCGTTTGAACTTGCTTCTTCCCGCGCGCACTGCAACGCGCTCCACGTGGCTCCGGACCCACGCAACAGTGCGGTCCGGTCCCTGTAACAGTAGCGTCCGGACCTCACGCAGGGAGCACTCCAGAGAGCGCTTTCCTCCGGACGTGCGTCCGGTTCCTCCAACTGGACCAACAACAGCGTCCGGTCCATTCACCAGGGCGTTTACAGAGAGCGCCAGGCTCCGGACGCGTGTCCGGAGCTCTGCGTCCGGACTCACAACAACGTCTAGACTGCTCCAGCAGCCAGCCAGGCCTAGGGTTACCCTCCGGACGCATGCGCCATGGTCTGGTCTGGCATACCCTAACGTCCGGATCCTGCGTTCGGACTGCCTTTCTCTGCCCAAACATCTCCTCCAACTTCTCCAAGCTTCCAAGAGACAACACTAAGTGATTCCAACACTTGTGCACGTGTGTTAGCTTTTAGTTCACAATTATCTTGGATTAAGTTGGTGTTTCACTTGTTCAATTGATTTTAATGCAATGCATATGAACCTAGTGGCACATGATAACCGTAATCATACTTAAGATCTCCCTCCTTGATAGTACGGCTATCTATCCTAAATGTGATCACATCCTCTATGATGTCTTGATCACCAAACCGAAAATGGTTCCTAGCAATCACCTTTGCCTTCACACCATTTTCCTTTCCACCACCATGCTAGAGCTTGTGCCATCCTCACATGATCCACCTTGCTCCATCACATGGCATGTACCAACCTATCTCAAGATTCACACTTAGAGATCCAAGGTTAGTACCTAAGTAGGTTTCATCAATTACTCAAAACCAAAACACATGGGAGACTCTCAACCCTACACAATTCTAGTATGAAAGGTAAGAACAAATGCAAAATGTAAAGAGCTAGGGAAAGGAAATCTTGACATGACGACGTTTTGCCGAGGTATCGAGGAGTCAACACTCCCCCTAGTCCTCGTTGGAGCACCCGCGTAAGGGTATTGCTCCCCCTCAACCCGCGCAAGGGTTGAGTGCTCTCTATGGGCTGGTTCTTCGCCACTCCGGCTCGGTGAACCGCCCACAACCGATCACAAGTCAATGGAGAAGGGCCGCCGACAATCCTCCGGCGATCACCTTCCTCCGAGCACCACCTGACCATCTAGGTGATGTCGACCACCAAGAGTAACAAGGTTGAACTATCACTTGACTCTCTCAAGCCTTGGATGCACACTTGAACTCTTGGATGAACTAGTGAGATGATTCTATGGATGGATTCGCAAATCTCTCTCACTATGGCTCTTTCTCTCTTCCCAAACCTCTCAAGGTTTTTCTCAGCTATCCGAATGAGCAAAGGCAGGTTGGGAAGGCAAGCAATGGGGTATAAATACCCCCACTCAACTCTAGCCCGCGGGCAACATAATTCTTGCGTTTTAAGTTCGCATCGGACGCTCCGATGCATGGCCCAATGGCTAGTTCCTATTTCAAACTGCGTCCAACGGATGCTTCGATGCTGGAACCCAGCGGTTCCAGCATTTGATGCAAACTTGACGCTCTCGGGAAACCGGGAAATTCAATCCAAATAAATCAACGGACGCTGCCCAGCGTCCGTCGCCATGCCAACGAACGCGTCCGTCGCCATGCCAACGAACGCGTCCGTTGACAAACATGCCTTTGTGGAACCTTACTGTGTGGCCAACGGAGCCTCCAAAGGAATCGGCCAACGTCCGTCACCAGCGTCTGATGCCTTGGACCCTAGCGTCCTTTGCTGATAAACACCTTCAGAGGTTTGGGAAGAGAGCAAGAGCCCTAGTGAGAGAGATTTGCAAATTCATCCATAGAATCATCTCACTAGTTCATCCAAGAGTTCAAGTGTGCATCCATCGATCTTGTGAAGCTTGATTGAGTCAAGTGAGAGTTCAAGCTTGTTACTCTTGGTGATCGACATCACCTAGACGGTCCGGTGGTGCTCGGAGGAAGGTGATCGCCGGAAGGATCGTCAGCGGTCCTTCTCCATCGACTTGTGCATCGGTTGTGGACGGTTCACCGAGTCGGAGTGGCGAAGAACCAGCCCGTAGAGAGCACTCAATCCTTGCGCGGATTGAGGGGAGCAATACCTTGCGAGGTGCTCCAACGAGGACTAGGGGGAGTGTCGACTTCTCGACACCTCGGCAAAACGTCGTCGTGTCAAGAATCTTTGTCTCTAGCTCTTTACATTCCACACTTGTTCTTACATTCATATTAGAATTGTGTAGGGTGTTCCTCCATTCATTGGCTTGCTACCGCTTTCATAGTTTAAGGCACATATCCGGTAGGCACGGGGGAATTTGCATTGGCTAGGATTTCATAATTGCTTTAGAATTTTGAAATAAGTCCAATTCACCCCCCTTCTTGGGCATCTTGATCCTTTCATCGTACCATGCACGCGGAGCTAGAGCTGCTCAGTAAGGAGCCTAAGGACGACCTCAACAAAGGGTAATTGTATACACATCTTATGCACAACAAAATACCTTGCGGATATTTCATTAAAAATGAATCTTGTTTTCAATTTCAATATAACTAAGTGACACACTGTTACGAATCATTGAAAACAAATTAGCCATAATGCTGACCAAATTATTTATGTCATCATGCATCAACAAGTCAACATGTATGTTTACATTTTGAAGCATGCAAAAGACACTACCACATCTTAACAGCAAAGGGAAAATGACCACCATAAAGTTATATACAATACAAACCTTTGTCCACTCACGCAATTATATTAAAAAAATTGTTGTGTTTATGTTTGAACAAAAACCTAGTTATAATGATAGCACAACGTATCAACAAAATGTCCAACCTTGTAGCATGATCCATCATAATGCTTAATTCTACCACTACAGACATAACAATGATGTATATCTCGAGCAATAATGGGCCTTCGAACTTGATCGTGATGCCCACCTACAAAGTTTAATGACGAGATCTAAGCAGAAACACTGTAAAGAAGAAACTAAACATGAACTAACATCTAAATATAAACATACCGAGTTGGTTGTCTTCATTTAGAAAGCAAAAGCATGTAAGAACCATAGCATTGAGACGCCTGCCAATGTGATGCAACTCTGCGAATACAAGCACTTTGCCACTATTCTTCTTTGGTACATTATTGGCCTTGGCATAAAAATTCACATGGGCATAAAGTTCAGAGTCTTCAAAAATCGCACCACCAACTTTTGCCTCAACATGAGCATACTTAACCTAAACAAACAAATATACAATAAAGCATTTGTGTTAATCAAGAACTATTACCGGTTGGTGTCTACTAATAAGTCCTGCTAGCTATCCTCCTAGACTATTATGCATGCACTCTGTGTTAATTTCTTAGAACTCGGTCATATGTGAACCTCTATGATGTTCACTTTTATGTTGTTTGGTAATGCACTACTGTTGTTGGTTGTTGGCACTTGGTAGTGTTGTAGTACCAGGTTGTCAGAACAAATTGTGTCAGATTGTGTTTGAAGTTAACCCTTGTTTAGATCCAATTTTTTTACAAAAAATATAGTACTATAGTGTTTTGTTTGTATTTGGTAATTATTGTCCAATCATGAAGTAACTATACTCAAAAGATTCATCTTGCAAATTACAAATAAATTATGCAATTAGTTATTTTTTACCTATATTTAATACTCCATGCATGTGTCCAAAGATTCGAAATTTTTAGAATTTTGAAGGGATCTAAACATAGTGTTATGCTCTTAAAGCCTGATGATGCCCTGCCTGTGATGTACTAATGTGCTATTAGATTGTGTCGACATGATGCCTGTGACCGCTTCTGTTGTGAGGTTGATGTATATCTGCACAGACTGCACTCATAATGTTGATGCATATCTACACAGACTGCACCCATAATGTTGATGCATATCTGTATAGACTGCACTATATGTGATGCCTCGGTCCTTTTCCGGTGAAACCACGAAACCAACTAAAAATCCGAAGACTGAACTTTCGGTCTCTCATTTTTCAGGTAGAACTTCAGTTTGTGATCCTAATTGAAATAAAAAAGAAAACGAAAAACCATATCAAAATTTCAGTTAAAACCAAATGCCCAGGCCTACTGTAGACTAAGCTACATATTCTTACTCTTAGTACTAGCTAGATAGGCAGTACACATGAGGATTATATCTAATAGTCAAGTCATCCTCTTGCATGAAAGAACATGGAGAAAAAGGTAATTACCTTATTGTTTTTATTTTTGTTGTAACGCTTCAGAGCCGGTTCAACAAATTGATTCGTTTGTTTTTGACGAGCTTCTTTATGCGTTGTTTTATTAGGAACAGGATTGTACCAACTTTTCGATACAACAACCATAAAATCATCTACCAATGCATCATATGTAAAATCTTCCTTTTCTGTGAAGCTGGATTCCCTGTTCAAATAATTATTTCAGACCATGACTAGAATTGATATTATAATCGATCCTAGTCGCTATGACATCGATCAATCTGACTAATCGTAGTGCATAACTGATCACCATGGCATCGATAAGCCTGACTAATCGTGATTAGTTGGATAACTTAATAACATTTGAACGAGACTAATTTATCTGAGGGTAAATAGAATGACAAAACAATAGGAGGGAGAATAACAACTAGATCACAATGATAAGAGTGAAACTCGTATTAGCTCCAATGCATTAAACAACCAAACATAAGTTCTAAAAGATAGATTACCTTCCAACAACTGCTGACCTTTCAACAATTCCTGAATCATCATAGCAACTAGATGTTGAGCCACGACAATCTCAAAATCATTTTTGTAATTTAGAAAAGATGCAAATATGTTTATATATGGAACACATCTTCATATTATGATTTGGAAAAAAAATCTGTACCTAAGTCTAACTGTGAAGTTATACCTGAGGTCCCACCCTAATCATCATCATGTGAACCCTTTTGTATATATTGTTCATGGCTGCATATATACGAAAGCACTTGAATGTAGAAACAGAGGTAAACAAGAGATAAGACCAAAAAAGATCAATAGAACTCTACGTTGGACTCGTGGGGCTCTTATACCCATCCTCCCACGGAGATATTTCTATTGGCACTGGCAGTGACAATGGTGGCTTCCCACTTGGCGACGATTGTTGTTGGACGCTTACTCTTGTTTTGCGATGGTCGTTTGGGCTTGAGTTCCTCTGTACACATTGTTCACCTTCACAGAAGTAGCTGCATGTATCCAAAAGCATATGGACTTAGAACATAGTAGAGGCAAACAAGAGATAAAGCTCAAAAGAGGAGTCTAAACTATACGTTGCACTTGACGGGCTCTTATATTCATCATCCCATAGCGACATTTTTATTAGCAACAATTCTCCGTTCTTTTTTCTCGAGAAATTAAACCGCCCTTCATGCTTTCTTGAAGTGATGTATTCTATAGGCATGACACGCATGAGAGAAAATATTCAGTCTCAATCATCCTATAATTGCTGATTTATTATATTTACGATAAGAAATAATATTACCTTGCGTAGAAGCGATTAAATCCAGCCTAGACAGCTAAGAGATGCTCCGTGCTCCGATGGAGGATTTCCCCAATTCAATCTGCAAGTTGATCTCAACTATGAACTATGGATTGTTGCAGGAAATAACTCAAAGACAACGGATTAGATGATCTCTCTTCCGACACCGGACCCAAACCGTATGCCGCCGCCGCCACGCTGATCGATGGGAACTGACGCCGTGCTGTCCACGCGCCGCACGTAGGCGAACGCAGCAGCAGGGCCCAAACCGTATGCCGCCGTCGCGCCGATTGTACGGGAGCACGCCGTCCCCCGCTTAGTAAGGCCGCGTGATGGGCTGATGGGCAGATGATTGACCATGCGGATGTGGAGTCCGCCCAGCCCAAGAACTCCAGAAGCCTACGTACAGCGCTACTGCTCCCGCCTCTCCGCTTCGTCTTCAACCTCCGTCATCCGCATCGAGCAGTCGGGCGGCGGCAGCGACACTCGCATTTCCGGGGCCGGGGTAGTTGGTACCGGCGGAGGGGAGCGCCCCACCTTGCCCTATAGGTCGGTCCGCCTCTGGGTGCATTTCGCACTCGCTTAGCGCAGCGGTGCCGGTCAGGCCATGGAACTGGAGAACACCGACGGCGCTCTCGATTCGTGGGCCCAATTCTGCTCTCTCTCCAACGAGCTTCTCGCCGGAGACGGTGATCTCACCGTAGGCCCACGCCTAGCTCCCGTCGTTGCTGACCTCTGCACACGCGGCCTCGCCACGCTCGTCCGCGACTACTTCCTCCACTCCCTCGAGGTCCATACCGTACCCTCCCGATCCCCCTCTTTCTCTCTCTCTCTCGCGCGCGAGCGGGCATGCACAACTGCTGAAGGTGACGGGCTGGGTTGCTATTCCTGTACTCCGGTGGAGATTTGGGCGGGGTGATAGCTGCAGGGTGTGAAGGTTCGTGCGTGCTGTATGCTAGGTGTTTGTGAGAATGCCTGCACCAAATGGCAGATGCATTATGCGAGGATGGAGTCAGGATCCTGTGCTGAGCTTGGGTGTTTATGGAAATGACGCCCAAGTGAAATCTCAGCACTGGAGTGTAGGATTTACAATTGTGGCGCTCAGCTTTCTCTTTCAAGTTCATAACTTTCAACGCTAAAGCGTTCCTCATGTTTAAAAAAAGCTATTCAATTTCTGTTGTCAACCTGTCCTTGTTGGTGCAGGAAACATTTCGAAACAATGCAGTCAAGAAGTTCTGGCAGCACTTTCATCCTTATTGCAGTGCCTCGACCGTTGAGAGAATTAAGTTCTGTGTAAGTTATGGGAAACCGAATTTCCGTGTCTGATCATAACTTTAGCATGGAATGGAGATTTCATTATTATAAACGAACGGTATCTTACCTGTTTCCTATTTAGATTATCTTTTCTCCTACAAGTATGTGGTACACTACATATATCATAAATCATAAACAAATAAAACGACCTGTTTTCATTTTATTATAGTTTGATGCTGTGGACTCTTAATGCCTATTTTTACCTGGTTACTCTCTTTTAAAAGAAAAAAAATAACAAAACCTCTCAATTCATGCATTAGGTTAAGGAAAATTGGCCTGAGGAAATCTTAACTAAAGCACTGGAGGACATATGCTTGGAAAAGGGTTACCAGGAAAAATGTGTTCTTGTTCTTGTCCAAGCTTTTCAATCATATGAGGATAGGGCACCGCAAAAAAAAATCAAAGCAGTGACCTGTAGTTCCAGCTTAATGGCTAGGTATCAGTTAATGGTATCATCAGTACTTCTGACAACACTGCCCTTGGGCTTTCCTGGTTAGTATCATTTCTTCTGTTTTGTGGGTAGAGAAGGCCTTTTCTTAATACTGTGTTAGTCACAGTTGTTTCCACTAGCTTATAGTGAGTTAGTGACCATGTAGTTTACTGTTCCGTTGAATAATACTCTACACACAAGGAAATTTTTTTTGATACACACATGTTGTTCACTGTTTCTTTGAGTAATGCTCTACACACATGAAAAATACTACACAGCCGAGCACAAGCAGCACCCTGTTCCTCTTTGTTGTCCAGGTACCAGTTGCTACCATGGTTTGGTCCTGTGATGGCAACACCTGGTCTGTCACTAAGCTGCTGACTAGGGCAAGTTAGGTTCACTGATATGTGTACTAAGTTGGACCTTCCCTTTCGCCTACGCTTAGGGTTAGCTCACATAATTCCTTGGGTTGATATAGGGATATTATAGAATTTGTCACCTCCTTCACTAGAAACTATCACTGTACTGCAGTACTTTAGTGAGTACATGCTTGTGTGTATTGATATCTTTGCAAGACATAATCACTGACAAACTGATTTCAATTATATTTTACCAGATGCATTCTTCACTGTAATAGTTAGTTCTAAATTACAAGTCAGAATTAGTAAATTCAACCAGTGTTCTGCTACCACATTAAAATGTTGCATTTTGTAAAATGAAATAGTGTTCATTCTTTGCTGTCACTTTTCAGAGATATTGAATATTTATTTCAAGAAGAAGCTGGAAGAACTTAATACTATTATGGCTGGATCTTATGAGAGTGATCAACTTGTGGATCATGAACCTTTTCAAAGAAGTAATACTTCTGATTGGCATTCTGGAATGGACATTGATGGTTCAGAAGTTTCAGAAAGTGGCTCCTTGGTAAAGAACATTGGAAAAGTTGTTCGTGATCTTAGATGTATTGGTTTTACATCAATGACTGAAGATGCTTATTCCTCTGCAATAATATGGCTTTTAAAGGTCTGCATCACTTATTTTGGCATATCTACTATTGAAGTTCTTATAACTGACCTTGTATTATCTCTCATTCTCACTCTGCAGTCTAAGGTTTATGAACTAGCTGGTGATGATTATAGAGTT
Organism: Microstegium vimineum; assembly: GCA_022036555.1. NCBI lineage: Eukaryota > Viridiplantae > Streptophyta > Magnoliopsida > Poales > Poaceae > Microstegium > Microstegium vimineum. The sequence goes on along the minus strand of CM039125.1, from coordinate 2,214,864 downwards.
CCTGTCCTTGGGTGTGTGAAGAAGTGGATTCAGGTACCATCTCATCTCACCATTTTGCAAAGTACAAAATTTGGGCCTTCAATTATAGATTTTTTCCACACATGTTCTCTGAAATATAATTTGGATTTTGTCAGGCTGTCCCTCTTCAGTTTCTGCATGCTCTTTTAACATATCTCGGTGACTCTGTGGACTATGACAGTGGATCTTCTGGTCTCAAATCACCATTAGCTTCACGTCCTTCTTCCTTCCCAGGGATCGGTGTTCCTTCTGAAGCCTTGTGAGATGGCACATGCGCCTTGAATATTTTGCTTATGAAACCTTGCAGGACCTACGAATTGGCAAACTTTTTGAAATAATTGTAGATTACCCTGAGAGGTCAGTCATTTCCCCTGTATGGTGCTGTGATATTCAATAGGGGCTTTGACAATCCAAATAATGTATACACTTGAATAGTTTTCATGACTGATATTATGTGAAGCTTAGCATACATAGACTTTGGTAACTTGATTTATGAGACAACTTTTGCAATGTGTTTTTCCTAACGGTGTCCATCTGGACAACATTTATGTTCTCGCATGCTATCCTCACCTAACTGGAGGAATTGCTTGATATGATATTATGGCTCGTATATGCATCTCATCATTTTTGTTGTTTTTTTATCTGTATGGCTGCTGAGTTTTGTTCTTTGCTCCTCAATTCCTAAAACAAACATCCTATTTTGTTTCATCATCATACTGTGCATATACTTTTAATACTCTTGTCATTTGATCTTTAGGCTTCGATCAATTTTGTTAATACATCTATATTAAACTTCTGACCTACCATTTGAATGCTACTTTGGTTTCATTCTATTGTTACTATCTTATGTAACCGAATCGATATCCATTTTGGGGCATTTTTTTTTGTAGCTCTCCCGCTATTGAAGACCTAAAGCTGTGTTTAGAGTACACAGGCCAACACTCTAAGCTTGTTGACTCATTTATCTCGTCACTTAGATATCGTCTACTTACTGCTGGTGCGTCAACAAACGATATATTGCACCAATATGTGTCTACTATCAAGGCATTGCGGACAATTGACCCCACCGGGGTGTTCCTAGAGGCAGTTGGTGAACCAATTAGGGATTATCTGAGGGGTAGAAAAGATACTATCAAATGCATAGTGACAATGCTAACTGATGGATCTGGAGGAAGTGCAAATGGAACAGGAAATGCAGGTGACAATCTTTTGGAAGAGTTGAACAGAGATGCTGAAAATCAGGAAAATGCTGATTACGACGATCATGCAAACATTGATGAGAAACAAGCATGGCTAAATTCTGAAAGGTATATCTTCTTCATTCTAGTGATCATATCGTCGCTTATTCTGTGAGTTCTAAGAAACTTCACTCCTCTAAATGTGGTTCCTTACTGTGATTTGAACTTTTACAGCTGGGAACCTGATCCTGTAGAAGCTGACCCATTTAAAGGCAGCAGGAACAGAAGGAAAGTTGATATACTTGGACTAATGGTTAGTATAATTGGCTCAAAGGACCAACTAGTCAATGAATACCGTGTAATGCTGGCTGAAAAGCTGCTCAACAAGTCTGACTTTGAAATTGATTCGGACATTCGCACGTTGGAACTTCTGAAGGTTAGACTATTAATTTTATGATAGACCTATTCTTAATTGTGTTTCCAAGAGATTTGGCTATGCCACATGACATATCATTCCTTCTCTATAGCAGTGATATTGTTATTTTCGCAGATTCATTTTGGTGAGAGCAGCATGCAGAAGTGTGAGATTATGCTTAATGACTTGATTGACTCGAAGAGAACCAACTTGAACATTAAAACATCTTTGCTGAAGACATCCCAAACTGGTACTGCTCAAATATAACAAGTCCCTTACTACAAAACAAAGTTTAATATACTGCAACAACATCTGTACACTTCTTTTTTGTTGGCAGTTCCTGGGAAAGAGGAGGCAGAAGTGTCTCATGATGTTCTGGACGCCACTATAATATCGTCTAACTTTTGGCCACCAATTCAGGTATGCCCTAAGGATGTTTTAATGGTGGTAGTTCTGGAGCTAAATCAGTAGTAGCATTTTACCTATTTCACCCTTCATTTCTGCTTAGACAGATGACTAGTGAGTCAGGGCCTATCAACTTTTTTTGAGGGAAAACAGTAGTAGGAACCACTATGGTGGTGTATAGAAAGTCTGTACACCCAAGAAGAATAGTCTCAATATCTTCAAGCTATACTAATTATGATATGGAGATACTGATTGACTAATCAGTCAGATTGTCAGAACCTATTGACAGTTGTAAAACTGATATGTTCTGACTCATTAGTCAATCAAGTACTAAACTCTGAATTAGCAAGATCAGTTCTGCATCAATTAGCATGCTATCTTGTCGAATCAAAAGACATGCTTCATTAATTACCGAATATGTCACCACAACTGTTAAATAACTAAAGTATTTCAATGTTGTTTGGATAAAAAAATTCTACACCAACATTTGTTGTTTATATCTTAGTTTATTTAACACTAGTGTTTTCGTGATGGAACGTCAAATCTTTAGGAGATACTATATTTTGAGCTGTCAGTATTTTTTATCTCTTGTATGTTTTTTTTATTCACCAGCCTCTTGTATCCGGTATTAATGCAGACAGAAGACCTTGTTATTCCTGCTTCAGTTGATCAGTTGCTATCTGATTACGCAAACCGGTTTCACCAGATAAAAACTCCACGAAAGCTATTATGGAAGAAAAATCTTGGAACAGTCAAGGTTGGAAAAACAGATTTAGTTAATGGGTACTATGAAAACATATCTTTGGTATGAGAAGTGGGTATAAGCTATAACACTTTCTTTGCTTTTGCAGTTAGAACTGCAATTTGAGGGAAGAAGCATGCAGTTTACTGTAGCTCCTGTGCATGCTGCAATCATAATGCAATTTCAAGAAAAATCTAGGTATTTAAAGAACTGTATTATCGTATGTATCATTTGTACTCTTTTGACTAAATCTATTGAACATTCCAGTTGGACTTCAAAGACACTTGCTACAGAAATTGGCATACCTATGGATTCTCTTAACAGAAGAATAAGCTTCTGGACAAGCAAGGTCTGGCACACATGTATCATTGAATAATTGATACTTTGATTTTGTTATAGGAAATATGCTTGTCATTGTGCAGATCATGGTAACATCACCATAAAAACTGGAGCATAATCAATATTATTGTATATTAGCTGTTTGGACAAAAGTTTGATGGACTAGATAGTTGATAACACACTGATCTAGAGTTTTACACGAGCTATATGGGTTGCATTTTGTTATCTGTGGAAACTACAGGATATTCTCAATCTTATACATGGCCTAGGCTGCATGATGTCTGTACACACATTTTTTTTCCCTTGCTTAATTCTCAACTGTGGTCTGTTTAAGAAGCAGATTTAACAATTTTGTAATATGATATAGGGGGTCTTGACTGAATCAGCAGGACCAGATGCCGATGATCGCACCTTTACTGTTGTTGAAAGCATGCCTGATGTCAACAAAAACAGTATTGTGAATGAACGCTTGGCAGAGTATCAGATGACTGAGGAGGAAGGTGAAAGCTCTGTGGCTTCAGTGGAGGAGCAACTTAAGAAAGAAATGACAGTTTACGAGGTATGGCTCAAAAGGAAGAAATACTGAATAAATTATATATTTTTATTTTGTTTCTGCTCACTTTTCAACCATTGGGATGGTGTATGCTCTGCAGAAATTCATCACCGGAATGCTAACCAATTTTGGGAGTATGTCGCTGGACAGGATACATAACACTTTAAAGGTAAGACCAAAATATGGTCAGCAGTCCCTTTTATCTGATATTCGTCTATTTGTATCTACTTTACATTTTGATCTCTTTCTAATTTCAGATGTTCTGTATTGCCGAGCCATCCTATGACAAGTCACTGCAGCAGCTGCAAAGTTTTCTTTCTGGTCTAGTAGCTGATGAAAAGCTAGAAACGAGGGATGGGCTGTACTTGCTAAAGAGGTAGCAGTCATTCCATATACTACGTAGGATACTGAGTTGTTAGACTAATAGGGTTGTACTACTTACTAATGAGTTGTTTAGATTAGAGATGTCGAGTAATCAGACACAATACTTCATTATCAGCTCTACGTTATGTATTCCTCGAAATATCTTACAGTATATATCATCGAAAGGTTGTTGAGAATCTGTGCAAGCAACTATCTCTCCTCTATAAGGATGGGAACCTTGTACAGTGTATAGCTCCGATGTGCACCTTTCTGCAGTGTCATCTCAGTAGTTTTCCTTTAACTCCCAGTCTTCCTTGTTGATTTGGCTCCCACTCTACAACAATGCCATGAGTGTAGGGCTTGCAGAATTCAGTTAAAAGACCCGGCTCATACTGCAATCCAGCCAGGCCATGACACATGAGGTATACAGGAAGTATAATTCAAAATAACACAATACAGCTGCAACGAGGTGAACCAAAATTTACTTATCAGAGGTGCAATTAAATTTACTTCTCTCATTGTCTGTTATGAAATAATCAGGACTGGCGTAATTTGAACAAATTGATATTTTAAAAATTCCATTTGGACCAGACCAAGAGAACTTAGTACGTAATACAAGATTCACTTTATTATTTTTTTTTCCATGAAGCTACCTACCATCAGGACACCCTAAATAGGTCCTTTTCTGCCTATTTTTTTTTTGGGACTATTGCTTAGTTAACATGAAAAACTACCTACATTTTTTTTAATCTAACATAGGAAATAGCAATTGCCAAGACCTTACATTCACTTTGCATATCCCATTCAAGTTTATTGTTACTTTTCTTAAGTGCATTCTTAAGTAATAGAAGTATGTCTAGATGCTAGTTCCACCTTAGCTGAGGCTGCGTCGAGCGAGCCGCCGACCCTAGCTAGATTTAATATTTACGTGCAGCCGCAAGTCTCTGTCTCATCAGTTATCTTCCGCTAATAATCTAATCCATCCAATCCAGTTAATGGAGTTAGTTCTGAATTTGTTTGCAGCAACTAGCAGGCCGTAGGTTGTGTTTAGTTGGTCCAAAAACCCTAAACTTTGGTACTATATAAAAAGAAGATTCTCCGTCACATTAAACTTACGGTATATACATGAAGTACTAAATGTAGACGAAATCAAAAACTAATTACACAGTTTGTTTTAACTTTTCGAGACGAATCTTTTAAGCCTAATTAGTCCATGATTGAACACTGATTGTCAAATACAAACGAAAAGTGCTGCATGATTTTTTTGATTTCGTTTTTTCGCCATCTAAACACAGCTTGCACTGTCGTCGTCTCTTATGTCAGCAGAGCCAGGCCAGGCCAATCATTGTGCGTGTCTGGTACGGTGTGAAATCAAACTATACTCCCCATCTGTCATCTGACTACTCCATTCCATTCCCTTGCAGAAGAAGCAGTCCGCCATCTCTGACCCTGCACTGCACAACACAACCAGCGCTTTGCAACCTGCAAGCCACTGATCTGCTCTCTGAACTCGTTGCCTCGTGCGTGGCCTGGCAGCTATAAATACACCACCACGCATACACGAAGCACCTCACCATCACTCACAACTCACAAGCAATCGATCAACGCAGCAGCAGCAGCAGCTAGATAGCAAGCTGATCGAGTCACCCACCAACCTCTTCGATCATCTGTTCATCAATCAGGATCCAGTCAGGATGTCGCAGCCACAGCAGCCGGAGCAGGTGAAGCTGATCACGGCGTTCGGCAGCCCATTCGCGCACCGAGTGGAGGTGGCGCTAGCACTCAAAGGTGTACCATACGAGCTACTAGTAGAGGACCTATCCACCAAGAGCGACCTCCTTCTGACGCACAACCCAATCCACCGCTCCGTCCCCGTCCTCCTCCACGGCGACCGCGCCATCTGCGAGTCCCTCCTCATCATCGAGTACATCGACGAGTCCTTCCCTCCTCCACCACCTCCGCCTCCGCCACCGCCACACGGACGACGACGATCCTACCCGCCGACCCTTACGCCCGCGCCACGGCCCGGTTCTGGGCCGACTTCATCGCCACAAGGTGCCTGAAACCACTATGGCTGTCGATGTGGACGGCGGACGGCGAGAAGAGGGAAAGGTTGGTGGCGGAGACGAAGGCGAGTCTGGCGGTGCTGGACGCGGAGCTCCGTGGCTACGGGACGAGGTTCTTTGGCGGCGATGACCTTGGGTTCGTTGACCTCGCCGCTTGCACGCTCGCGCACTGGCTTGGTGTGATGGAGGAGGTCGCAGGGGTTCGTCTTGTTGAGGAGGGCGAGTACCCGGATCTCCGCCGGTGGGCTGTGGCGTACACCTCCCATGAGGTCGTTAGACGGTCGTTGCCGGATAGGGACCAGCTCGTCGCCTTCTTCGCTGCCAACCAGGAGAGGTATAGGTCCATAGTCAACGCCAGCGCTGCAGTACTGTAGAAGTACTCCCTACAGTACGTTGTAGTACTAGCTCCATCACGTCGTCTCGTCACTACGCGATCGGCGATCATGCATGTCAATTGTCATGTGTTGTGTCGTTTTCTCGTGGAAATAATGTGTTGTACAGTACTTACGTACTTTTGGAGTTTTTTTATCGTTATATGTAACTCTCTAGTACACGTGTACACCTGTTTAATAATCAATCATGTTATCCTATTGTTTGCTTAATAAAATGAGAATGAAACAGAATAGTCTTAATTTTTTTAGGGGGAGGGCTTAAACTACATATAGGATGTCCACGTGTTGGCTATTTTTTAATAAGCATACGTTTGTTTTTAATCAAAACTATATCAAAAAATTGATGCTGAAAATCTTTGTCTTGGAGAAAGATAAATGGCTCAAAGACCAATAGTATCGTATTTATATTTGTTATTTTACGTTTATATACAAGGAAATTAAAAACCACCAGAGCCCACAAGAAAAGGTCAGAAAAAACAAAGCTATGAAAATTCAAAAACCAAAAAAAAATCAATAATGGCAACACAACAGCAAAGATAGGGGGGAAAGTGAGAATAAACGGAGACAACCGAGAAAAAAAACAGAAAACGCGGACACGTAGAAGGACATGGGATGAAAAAAAGCGGTGGAAAAAAAGTAGAAGCGGGTTAAGTAGAAAGTTTAATGACAGAAAATTTACCTCTTTAATGCCCCCTATACTATAGAACACATAAAGATATTGATCGATATACAAGTCTCCGTTGAGGTACCACTTTCCACCATCCACGCGCTAATACCACCATCCCATCCATGAAACTAAACACAAACGTAAACATGACGATCCTATCCTACGCGGCAAGTGCGATCTAGTGGGCTACATCGTTATTGTGTAGGCCCAGCCCAACAATGATACTAGTCATTTAGAAGGAAAAACCTATGCTATCCGCCACTGTTTTCGAGTATTGTCGTAGTTGCACATCGTCTCGTCTGTACGTTTGCTGCTCGCACACCGCACATCTACCACCTTGTGCCCAATGGAGGGAGAAAGACAGTCGATGGTGGGCTGCTTGTAGAATGCAGTTTTTTCCCTTTTAACGTTACATGCTCTTAGTACATGGATCGTTGAATTTATATTGAGATGTGTACACAAATACATATCAATATGTATTCGTATTATAAATTTAACGCTTCATGTACTCAGAAGTATATATCTTGAAGACATATTTAACTTTATCGTCGTTTGTCTGCCTGTTCAATGTCCACGTCGTCACCATTCCGCCACCTACTACTAGTGCCCTTATCTTGACTCGACGAAGAGAGGAAACCAAGAAAGGGGACAACCAGCCAACAAACTAGCACACCCTGGCAAGTGATGAGTTTGTGTGTCCTCGTTTTTCTTGTTAGAAGTCCTCTCGAATTCCAAATCTTGAGGGCCTGTTTGGAACGCGGGAAAATTTTCTGTTCCTGTACTTTTTCCTGCGAAAATGAACCAATTCCTGTGAAATTCCTGCGCAATTTCTGTAAAATTTCTACGCAATTTCTGTGAAATTCCTGCGTTTCAAACAGACCCTGACTTCGCTCCATTCCTGTATCCTTGCAAGATTCCCCTAAATCCCAAACCCGACTTCCCTAAATTCCTTTCTCCTTGCGTTTTCCCATCCGGTTCGATGTAACGTAGAGTTGTGGAGAGACGTTTTTCACACGGGTGTTGTATTTCTTCTCTTCTTTTCCCCTTCCACTTGGACACTTGTTCCATTGCTCGATTGTCAGCGGAAGTGCACAATACTCGTTTTAATAGTTTTTTGATAGCGATACGTGACCACTTATTTTTTTTGAAAAATATTTATTGAAATATATATCTATTGATATGAGTTTTCATTTTGCCAAACTCAACAATTCAAAAAATATTCAGACTCAAACCTTGTCAAAAATGACATATAATAGGAGTATAGAGGGAGTACTTCAATTGATATATTTAGTTTACATTATACCGAATGCTAAAATAGTAATTGAACTAATAACATTCCCTTCATACTCGTAATTAATGCTACTTGTCACCAAACCAAGACACCGGCTGGTTCTTTCCCTGCTTTCTTTTCCAGGCACCACGCATTTTATTATGGCCATGTTTAGTTCAAAAACATTTGGAATCTAGGTACCGTAGTATTTTCGGCTTTATTTAGTAATTATTGTCTAACTATGACGCAACTAGGTTCAAAAGATTCGTCTCGGAATTTATAGACAAACTATGTAATTAGTTATATTTTTTACTTATATTTAATACTTCATGCATGTATGTGTTTAAAGATTCGATGTGATAGGAAATATTGAAAAGTTTTGGAATTTTGCCTCCAATAAAACAAGGCCTATATTATATCTCTCTCGAAAAGTTTATGAGTGGTCAAATCAGATTTATTTAACCTGTCTTTCCTAGCTGGAGGCCTGGAGAGTGGAGTAGCTGCAACAAAAAACATCTTTGTCGCGTAGGCCATAAATTTTCCAGGTATTGGGTATTGCAACTCTCAGTAGCAGTGTAAGCGACGCGTCGTGTAAAAACAAAAGTTGACGAGGGTCAGCGTGTAAAATTGACGCCCATACTGGTATGGTACTGCCACCACACCTACAGGCTACAGCCTACAGAGCGCACTGCAAAGCGCAGAGACAGCAGGCGCACACCACCACCACCGCTTCACCCGCGCCGCCTCCACCTCATCGGAGTCTCTGAGGGCCACGCATCCTCGGCCGCAGCACGATCACGCCGGTCGGCTCCTCCATCCCACCCTCCTCCTCTGCTCTAACTAATCCTCTGTTTGCGTGTGTTTTTTTTTTACTAGTTTCGTCTCATCCGTCCACGATCGCGGCGCGCTGCTGCGGCGCGGGCGATCCCAACACCCTTCCCGGTGCAGGGCGCCCCGGCGTTCTCTTGCGCGTCCGCGCTGCTTGTTGTTCCTGTAGATTCGCTTGGCGTTTGTTGCTGTTTTCGGAATGCTTTGTTTAGTTTGTCTCCCTTTCTGTTGCGGTTTGCGAAGTGGGGGGTTTTCGCAATGTGGGGTTTGAGGGGCACGTTGCTCCTCCCTTTGCGGCTAGATCGACCCATTTTTTTTTTTGGTGTGTAGTAGTGTACTTTGGCGTGATTGTTGTCCCACCACGGATCCTCCGGCAGCCTGGTCCCAGTTACAGCTGCATTTTTTAAGCATGGTGCAGCCGTAGATGGAGCAGGAGAAGCTTGGATTCCTGTGCTCATGTGTTTATTCTGGCTCAACTGTAATCTTATCGTAGTGTGTATAAGCCACAATGAGGGCCATCATGGATTCATGGTTGGGTCTGGACTCATGGGACTCTGGGTTCCTTTATGTGGGGAAGGGGAAGTGGGGAACTAGTCCGCTTGTCTTGTCTCGCGGGTTACATGTGGGGCTAACTGGTAGTAAGATAATTTGTTGGCTGTTTCTGGATCAGGGTACCCAATTGGTCCAAATCTGACGCTTGATTTTTGTCCATTTGTTGTACATACACGTTAGGGGATTTGATGTGAATTGCCATCCCTGAGCTTAAGATTGGTGCTGGCCGTTAAGAGGTAGTAATGTTTATACTTTATATGCAGTTATGGCTACAGAACTCCCTGCTTTGGGAGTTGCATTGATTCTGTGTTTTTGGCATTGTGTGCTGTACACAACTTTTGCAATTGTGTGCAGTGCACAACTTATGCCCTTAGATATGTTGATTCATTCCCTCAAAAAAGATATGTTGATTGATAGATGTGTCATGTATTGTGTGTTTGTGTGCATTTGCAATGTCAGTAATTGTAAGTTTTAACATTCAGTCACAAAAGTGTACTTGAATTGCTAACATGCTGTGTAATTTCGTATGGGGAATAATAGGGCAGAACCCTATTGAATCATATTAGTGTTTGCTGAATCTTGTGTTCTTTATTTATGATGCAGATACGATACTATCGTGCCATGAGGACTTTTGAAGGACAAAACCCTGAGGATAGGAGAGTCCATACTTCCAAGCCTTCGACTTCAAAAAGGAAGTTTTATGAGCTTCCTGACTCTGTTGAAGTGCATATAATTGATGATGATGATGATGATGATGACGATAGCAGCAAGGATTACTCAGTGGAAGACGCATCAAAGCAGCTTGCCATTTACAATCCTCAGATCACACATGATCAGCAAACTGACATAGATCTCTATGCTTCACCGAACCAAAGTTCTAAGAAGCCAAGATATGGATATGGCACCGTTTTACCTTCTATTGGTACTTATACTGTACAGTGTGCCAGCTGCTACAAATGGAGGATCGTTCCAACAAAAGAAAAATATCAAGAGCTACGAGGGAGTATTTCTCAGGAACTTTTCGTATGCGCAAGGGCTTGTGAGTGGAACCGTGAGTTGTCATGTGATGAACCAGAAGATATTTCACAAGATGGAAGTAGGATGTGGGCGATTGATAGACCAAACATTGTCCAACCCCCTCCTGGCTGGGACAGGGAGGTCAGACTCAGAGGGGCTTCCACCAAGTTTGCAGATGTGTATGTCACACTTTTCTACTTTATTTAGCTTTAGTGGAAGTGGTTCGCCATCATCAAACTGTTTTCCATTTTTTCCTTTCACTATGTACTAAGTAAAATCCATGGAACCTTATTTTAAAACTTTCTACCTGTATCTTGATCAGCTGCTTAGCTTAGCAAAACTTACTAAAGGACTGACATGAAATTTATGATTTATGGTAGTTAGCTAGTTTTTCCTATATGCTATATCTATGAAACTTTTAAACAGTTTCTACTTAACACTTAAGCCTGCGAAATATTAGTTTCTTATAATATGTTAGAGTAGACAAATATAACAGAAATTATAATATTATCAGTTGGCAGAGATGTTCATTGACGTCTACTATTTATCAAACTTAGTCTATGGAATTTTTTAATTTTTATATTCCAAACAGTAATTGATGCATGCTTGTAGGACATGCAGGAGACCTTTTAGTCTTTTAGAACATATCACATGGAAGATACTTGATTTTAACATATATAACATGTATTATGATTATTTTCAGGTATTACACTTCTCCATCTGGGAAAAAGTTGAGGTCATTGGTTGAAATTGGAAGGTGTGTCCATCCATTGATACTTTCTTCTAACTAGTGGATTACTCATGTCATCGACTCGCCTAGTTGGTATTAAGGATGCAAACGGGCTAGCCCGCATATAGACTTAATTTTGTGGGTTGCTTGTAGTAACCCACAAAATTAAGCCTTTTTGCGGGTTCGCGGGCTAGCCTACATGCATCCCTAGTTGGGTATAGTACAACAAAGCAGAACTACAACATGTTCTGAAATTTCTCCATGATGTAATGCATGATTATCTCAATATCCAGGTACTTGGAACATAACCCACACTACATCAGAGAAGGGGTTAACTTATCCCAGTTTTCTTTTACCACTCCCAAACCTCTGGAAGAAGACTATGTTCAGAAGCGTACATTTCGAGATGATCATGAGTTACTAGAGCTTCATGAGATAGCTCAAGGTGTGTTAACTTGGCCCAAGATTTCCTTTTGGCTGTATAGTTTCCTACATTTGTTTGATACAGAGCATGCCACAAATCAGGATACAGTGGTAAGGAGGTCTAAAACTTGATCAAATACTGCAATTGCCATAAAGCCAATATTGTTCCCTAAAATTTTGGCAAGCGAAAATTGTAGTATTTCAGAGGTAATTCGTGTAAGACATTGGTATTGCAGCACATCTGGGTGGAGGCAGAACTCAGCCATGCCCCAGGCAGGTCCCTCAATCTCTTCAATTTGTTTTTTTCAATAGGATATTAGTTATCTTTTGGGTCTGGCCTGAGGCCTGAATCTCTGTTGGCACTGGGCCTCGATCACACCTGTTAAGTTGTATATAGTACATCAATGCTGAATTCAGCACTGACCCTTCATTGTAAAATATTTGCTCTCCTCCACATATTAGGGGGAGCCCTTTGCAATTAAACCTGGCAGTAGCCCCCAATGGTAAGTTGTAAGTTCTTCACATTACAGTTGAGCTGAGGACAGCTGACCTTAGTATAGTTAGTAGTGCCTTGTTTAATGGTTATAAGTACCATCATGGAGTGCAGTCAAATAAGTGGTCAAAAGTCGTGACGCTATTTGAATTATGATATATATTGTGGTTTCCATTTCCTATTTCGTCTTCCTAGCATCTAATATTTCATTTAGTATTGTTTAGTTGCTGTATATCTTTTTGTTCCCTAGTTAATAACTTTGCTATTTATTTCCTGTCAAACCTAGCTGTTCTTGAGGCATCTGTATGAATTTTGCTGATATAACTGTGTATGCACTGCTGTTACTTGTGCAGTCAATCCACTGTGTTGGGCAGAACCTCCTACTCGCAGAGAACTGCTCGGTGAACTTGGCATTTCAGCTGTGGGTCCTGCTGACACTGACCAGCCCGAGATGTCAAACAGTCACCAGCTCAAGGTGTCTCAACCTGCATCTCAGCACTGTAAGAGAAGTGTGAATCAAGTATCATCGAGGAAGTGTGGAAGGACTCCTCCAGCAGCGAGGTATCCATTCGAGGAACAATCTGGTGGCCATGTGAACGACATCGAGCAAGTGCCGCTGTGAACTCCAGGCACAGTAGCCTCCTTACTGTGGTTCTGCTCTTGTTTTGGTAACTGAAAACTCCAGGATTTGGGTCATCAGATAAGCACCAATTTGGTCCACCAAGTAGGCAGCTGGTATGAGAGATGTTGCAGAATGTTTGGTGTATCCGTGTATGCATTCCCATGCAAACCCGATGTAGTGCACTAGTGCTAATGATACTAGCGAGTAGAGTAATTAGCCGAGTGTTGTGAATCTACTTTTGGCTTGGTCTCGTTTGTGTGCGTATGGGGCATTAACTTGACGATCAAAGTTTAGAATGTGGTTGATGCGCTAGGCATTGAATTGTTGTAAGGTAGATGTATGAAGGCCATGGCATATAGGCCGTACTGTCCCGTGTCCACCAAAGTGCTGCAGGTATTCAGTATTCTGGATGACCTGGTTGCTGTTGTACATAGTTCCCCTTACAGCACTTCTTGTCAAAGTAAGATGTCTTTCCTGCTCATAGAATCTAAGCAGCTGCGCATGATGTTCAGAAATATCACATAGTCGCTCCATTCTAAATTTTAAGACAATTATATATTTTTCTAGATTTATAACTTTTGCTATGCACTTAAATATAATGTATATCTAAATACTCCCTCCATTATAAATTGTAAATCATTCTAAGAATATTCTAAGAATCTTAGAGAGTCAAAGCATCTCAAATTTGATTAAAATTATAGAGAAAATTATGAAGATTCGTGGCATAAAATAGATATATTATGAAAATATAATTGATGATCAGTCTAATGATATTTAGTTAGTATCATAAATGTTATTATATTATCAATATAAGTTTGATTAAACTTAAGATGTTTTAACTCTTCAAGGTTTTTAGAATGACTTATAATTTAGAATGGAAGAAGTACGTAGCAAAATAAATATATCTAAGAAAGCTAAAATATCTTATAAATGTATGGAGTACTACACAAGTCCTCTAACTATTGTTAGGTGTGTGTTGTTTTTTTCTGGTGAATCGACACATCCTGTATTTGCTAGAGCAACTTTTATAGTGAAGCTAAAGTTGTGTCCTCGGTGTCTTTTTATACATAGTTCAACGACTTTTTATTGCCATAACTAAATGTTAGAACCCTGATGTTCACAACTAATTGCAATTGCAATTGCACAAAAACTAGCTGACCGGGACAACAAATTAGAGTTTGTGTAACCGTAGTTGTGTTGCATTTTGCGTTCAAAAAACAGTAGTTGTGTTGCCCGAGCGGAAGAGAGACATGGAAGGGAACCTCCGCCGCCTCAGCGTCGTCGAGACCGCTCATACGGCCAATCCCCTCGTAAGTCGCAAAGGTGGGCCGCGGACTGCGAATCATGGTTGTTTTTCACCCCACGGCCCCTCACTACATGGGCCTTAGCTCGGTTTCTCCAAAAAAACACATGGGCCTTAGCCCAGAAACGAAGAAGTCAGAAACCAGATGGAATCGGAGTTGGTTGCTTTGGTTTGGCGCGAGATATATGCGTTCGTCCAGGAGTCTGCCTTTTTCACCTAGTGCCGGCCCTAGGGAGGTGCACGGGGTGGGACGGCCGAGGGCCCAGACGATTCAGGGGCCCAAGCCCGTGTACGCAAACCCTTCGATCCCTATAGTCCATTAGCAGATTACGTGCAGTCACGTTCACAGCCAGCGGCCGAGCGAGACAATCAGAGACAGAGTTGCGTGAGCGCAGAGCGTTGAGCCTGAGCATGACGCGCGGAGCTCTGCCGCCGTATGGCCCCAGAGGCACACACTGACAGACATGACGAACGGACACGGCGCATAGCGTCCAGGCCTCTATAAACAATCAATTTTAGTTCATCAGGCCCTAGGTATTATTTTGATCGTTTAATTGTTTCTTAATCCAAACAAATTATTTGTATATATACTGTAGACTTTTACTAATACTTTGTAATCATATAGTCGTCTTAGAATTTTAGACAATTTATATTGCAGATTTTGTCTACAATTATTTATTGGTAACTATTAGACATGTTAAATTAAAAATATGCCATTGAATTCGCTTTTATTTTACATGTAAAATTAACGTTTGTTTAAAGGAGCCATCAAGACGAGTTCGCCAGAGGGTCCACGAAACGGTAGGACTGGCACTGTATTTCACCCCGCCTGCCTTGCCTCCGGCACCGCCGTCCAGCCGTCCTACCTACGCCAGGGGCATTGGTCTTCGCCGCGACGAGCATCCACCAGGTATCCACACACAGTCTTCTCCGACGATCCCTTCCTTCTGTTGTGCGAAACAGAGCACCCAAACCCTAAATAAAACTATTTTGCTATTTGTACTCGGATCTGACCTAATAAAGCGTATATATATACATCTATATTATTATTATGCCTACCGACTTCGATTTTTTGTTCGTTGCCGAAATTATTGGGTGCATTGTACTTAAGATTTTTTTTTGTGTACGGAGAGTCACCAGTTTATCGTCTATAATTCTATATACGCCGGCATCTTAGGTGTCAATTTATCATGCGGGGTTGTTATAATAACCCCCGTCGTTGATATAATAGAAATTATTTACTGATTGCTAATGACTTCTCTTTGCTTCTGTCAGATATCTGCGAGTCATCAGAGGTTGATCCATGGACGCGAATGCTGCTGCTGGGAACAAGAGCAACTGCTCTGACCAAGGGGCAGTTCATCACCTTCCCTTGGCCATGTTTGCCGTGGAACGCAACAGCAAGAAGCGGCTACTATTCGACGTTTCAAGCAGAAAGATCCGAGGAGTAAGCAGCCACGTGTTTCCAGACGCTACTTGTGCGTTCCAGAACCACGGGTGGCTTCTCATGATCCGACACAAACCATTCCACTTCGAAGAGCAGAGCGCGTTCCTCGTTCACGCAAGCTCCGGCAGACAGCTGAACCTGCCAGTATTCCCCTGCCGCGAACAAGGGTACGGAGGCGAATTCGTTTTCTATGTTGGCTCTGACGGAACACCTCTAGTCGTCGCACGTTTCGAGATCTTGAGCATTGTTCCGACCGTGCACGTTGTCTGCCCTGGAGACACGTACTGGAGTGTCTACAAGCACGGAGCTGATCAGCCTCCCCACATTTCAAGAAGAAATCGGAGGTTACTTGAGCGCAGTTGGGTTGCTGATATAGCTTTGCTCGGGACAGATGTTGTCTGCATGGACGACAGTGGGCAAATCCTCTGTCACCGGACTACGGCGGAATCGATAGAGTAGCTATAGAATTGCAACCTCGGTCGCCAGCAACGAGCTAGGCGCCGCCGCCGCCATAGCCACCGGCTGGGTTCGGTTTACAGTTGTCTCAAAACTTGTCTCAATTCTCCTCGCCTTGCCCCTCTTATAGACGCTCGGTGTCGCCCGTTACATGGGCCGAATAGAACTAAACCCAGTCATGCCCAGCGAAGCGGTTGTTGGGCTTCGGTACATGTTTTGCTCTCCTTGGGTCAGCTTCCTCTTCAGCGTCCTCGGTATGCAGACGGTCCCTTCCGGTGACATTCCTCCCTCCTTGAGAACCGGCTTGACCCCAAGCCGGAGCCCTCGGGAAATCTTGATGCAAAGCTGCTTCATCTTCCCAGGTAGACAGCTCCGATGGAAGGTAAGACCAGCGGATCAGAACTTGTGGCGTAACCCCAGTCGGGTTTCGGTGCAAGCGACGATCAAGAACCTACAAGGGTACCTGTAACTGGGTAGAGGGGTCGGGTAATGTCTGTGATACCTCGGTGGCCGAAGTTACAACTTTCTTCAATTGTGAGACATGGAATACTGGATGGATAGAACAACTATCAGGGAGGTCTAGTTTATATGCCACAGAGCCAATCTTCTCCAAGATTTTGAAAGGCCCAAAGTAACGGAAGGAGAGCTTGTTAGAAGACCGCACGACTAGAGAAGTCTGAATGTAGGGTTGAATTTTCAGATATACCAACTCTCTGACTGCAAACTGCCTGAAAGACCTCTTGGAATCAGCATAATGTTTCATCTTCTGTTGAGCTCGCTGAAGATGGTGTTGCACTAGTTGCTGCATTAAATCCCTCTCATGCAGCCAAGTATTAAGATCTCCCTGCCGACAGGACTCAACAATATCAACACCTATCTGATTGGGTTCGTGACCATACAGAACCTTGAACGGTGAATTGTTCAGAGATGAGTGGTGAGAGGTGTTATACCAGAATTCTGCAAGTGGTAACCAAGCAGACCACTTGGTGGGGCAACCATGAACAAAACACCTAAGGTAGGTTTCCAAACATTGGTTGACTCTTTCGGTTTGGCCGTCAGTTTGGGGGTGGTAGGCAGTACTCATGAGTAGATCTACCTTGAGCGATCTAAAAAGTTCCTTCCATATGTGGCTGGTGAACATTCTATCCCTATTAGATATGAGGGCTTTTGGTAAACCGTGCAGTTTGTAAACATGGTTGATGTAAGTGGTGGTTATTTGTAAAGCTGTAAATGGGTGGGACAGAGGGATAAAATGGGCATATTTGGTGAATTTATCAACCACCACTAGGATACAATTGAAATGGGATGATTTGGGCAAACCTTCTATGAAGTCCAGGGACACCACCTGCCAAGCCCCCTCTGGGATAGGTAAAGGAGCAAGAAGACCAGGATAAGCCACCTTTTCTGTCTTTGCCTGTTGACATGTAGTACACTGTGACACAAACTGTTGCACCGTCTGTTTAAGATGTGGCCAAGCAAACAATTTCTTGATCCTGTGATAGGTTGCCTCAATTCTAGAATGCCCCCCTATTGGACTGGCATGGAGAGCTTGGAGAATACTGAGTTGAATGTTGTCTGCATTCCCCACCCAGATCCGGGATTTATAGTAAATGATACCTGAAGAATCATGGCCCTAGTTGGTTTCGGTGATTAACAACAATTAGCGATTATTATGGTTAATGTGTGTTTTGCAGAGGCTATGCGTAGCTTAGCCATAGTGATCAACATGAATGGGCATGAATGGTCATCACTTAGCCCTCAAGATGGATATCGTTTCGGATTTCAAAGAGACATGATGAAGACCCTAGAATGATAGGCTAAGTGCCATAAGGTGATGAAGGGCACTTAGAAATAGATAGGGCTTCTATTTGATCTTTGACCGTACTATCAAGAGGGGTTGAGACTAGTAGCTTGACTTAGGAAAGCTTCATGACTTAGGTGTGGTGCACATTTGACTTCCTTAGCTCTAAGCAAGCCTATGGTGACCGTAAGATAGCCAAGAACTTCTTCCGAATTCATCGCGACGAAAACCGGAGTTGAAAAAGAAGTTTACTGGGCGTCGAACGCTGAGTCTGGAGGCGCCGGACGTTGTCCGTCGCGTCAGACGATGGCGTCGGATGCTGATGTCAGGATGACGTAGCGTCCGTCGGCCACCCAGTTTGAGCCCCTGAGTTTCAGAGGGCGTCGGACGCTGTCCGTCGCCTAGGCGTCGGACGCTAGGGTAGTGTCCGTCGGCCTTCCAGTGGGCCTGTTTTTAGTGCAAAACGAAAAGGGGCGTCGGACGCTGACGCCTCAGCGTCCGTCGGACTGCGCAGGAGCGTCCGTCGCTCAAAACAATGTGCAGAACTAGCCGTTGGGCAGGGCGACGGACCGTCCGTCTCCTAGGCGTCTGAGCGTCCGTCGCCAACTTAAAGAGCCAGCCCGAGGCAGTTTTCTTGAGGGCTATTTATAGCTCCTCACACTTCTCTCCCACCTTGCCTTTGCTCATTTCAGTTGCTGAGTTTGTTGAGAAGGTTGGGAAGAGAGTAAGAGCCCTAGAGTGAGAGATCGATTCGTGAATCCATCCATCCTCTCCTCTAGTTCATCCAAGAGTTCAAGTGTGCATCCTTTAGTTGTGAAGCTTGAGTGAGTCAAGTGAAGATCAAGGCTTGTTACTCTTGGTGATCGACATAACCTAGACGGTCCGGTGGTGCTAGGAGGAAGGTGATCGCCGGAGGATTGTCGGCGGCTCTTCTCCATCGACGTTGTGATCGGTTGTGGGCGATTCACCGAGCCGGAGTGGCAAAGAATCAGCCCGTAGAGAGCACTTAGTCCTTGCGCGGACTAAGGGGGAGCGATACCGTGCGCAGTGCTCCAACGAGGACTAGGGGGGAGTGTCGACTCCTCGATACCTCAGCAAAAAGTCGTCGTGTCAAATTTCCTTTGCCTCCTCCTCTTTACTTATTGCAATTACATTCAAGCATTTCATTCCGCTTTACCTTCTTGTTGCTTGACTAGAATTGCATAGGGCTTTACCGCTTTCATTGCCATGCCTTGCTTGTTTAGCTAGGACACACTTGGGAAAGCACTAGGGGGTTAATTGGCTCTTGTTAGGTTTTAATATTGCTTAGAAATTTAAAAGAGCCCAATTCACCCCCCTCTTGGGCATCTTGATCCTTTCAATTGGTATCGGAGCCGTGTTGCTCTATTTTAGGCTTAACAGCCTAGAGCAAGATGTCCCATGGGGATGGACCGCCGCCCATGTTTGATGGAGACGACTTTCCATATTGGAAAGTGCGTATGGAGGCTTACCTCGAAGCCTTAGATGTTGGTGTGCTCAAAGCCGCCACCGATGGTTTTGCGGCCTATGACGGAGAACCATTCGGTGATGAGGTCCACTATGAGAAGTGGAATACCAAAGCCCGGAACACTCTCTTTAGGGGCATTGGCAAATATGTGTTCAACCGTATGCGAACCTCAAAGACCACACATGAGTTGTGGAAGAACATTTGTGCTCTTCATGAGGGCACAAAGAGCGAGCGGGAAGAGTGATATCACTTAGTCATGAATAAGATGAATGCTTTTACCATGCTTGCTCATGAAAATGCAAATGAAATGTACTCACGCTTAAATGTTCTTGTAGAAGAATTAAATGCACTTGGGTTAAAGCAAATGGGTGAAGCCGATGTTGTGAGGAAGATTCTTTGTGTGCTTCCTATTGGCAAGTATGCCAACATTGTGACGGCGTTGCATCAAGGTGATCTTTCCAAATATACACCAACACAAGTCTTGGGAAAGATCAATGCACATGAGATGTACATGAACATCAACAAAGAAGAAGAAGCTTCATCATCCACCAAGAAGAAAGAGTTGGCCTTCAAAGCTAGCCATGACTCGGGCAAGTCAAAGATGGAGTATTATAGCTCAAGTGAAGATGATGACTCCAACATTACTCTAATGGTGAAGAAGACCACCAAGCTGCTAAAGAAGCTAAACAAGAGTGGTGTCAAGTTTGATTCAAGAAAGAAGAAGTTCTTCACTAGCAACAAGAGGAAGCCATTGTCGGAAATGGATTGCTTCAATTATGGTGATCTTGACCATCTAGCTCACCATTGTACCAAGCCCAAGAAGGACAAGTACAAGAAGAAGTACAAGAATGGCAAAGAGCAAAAAGATGAGTCAAGCGAAGATGAGAAGCCCCACAAGAAGAAAGAAGGCTTCAAGAGAAGAGGTTCCAACACCACAAGAAGAACGATGGCAAGTCATACATTGTTGGTGATTGGTTAACCGACATCGAAGACTCAAGTGAGTCATCCGGTGATGAAAGTTAAGATGAGAAGGTGGCCGCTTTAGTCATTGGGACTTCATTGCCTCCTCCACCACCATCGTCTTCCTCCACTACATCCTCTACACACCTATGCCTTATGGCTAAGGGTGACCGGAAGGTATAATCCAAAGTAGAGGATAGTGATGATAGTGATAGTGAAAGTGAAAAAGTATACAAAGCTCCTTATTATGATGAACTCATAAAATTGCTCACTAAGTATACTAAAATTGTGAAGGAGCAAGCTAAAAATGAAGAGCTTGAAAAAGAAAATGATGACTTGCAAGAGAAACTTGAAACAACATCCAATGCTAGTGATGAGCTAATTAATGAAAACAAATCCTTATCCTCACATGCTAGGGAGCTCAAATCCTCTCTAAAAGAACTAAAAGAGAAACATGATAAGCTAGAGATGAAGACTATAATGTGGCACTTGAAGTTGATATGCTTAGAGAAGAGAACAAGAGGCTAAAGAATGAGAAGAACCATCTAGCCATTGGAATGGAGAGGTTCACTAAGGGCCACAATCTTCAAAGTGAGCTTCTTATGAACACTATCATGAAGAATGACAAAGACGGTCTTGGCTACAAGTTCGCTCAAGTGAAGAAGGCCAAAGCTAAAGCCAACGCTCAATATCAACAACAAGCCAAGTACTTCTATCAAGAAAAGCCAAAGCCAAAGATGAAGACATGCTTTGAGTGTGGGAAGCAAGGACACTTTTCTCACAATTGTGTGACTCCACCTCCACAACCCTTGCCCAAGCACACTAGGCCTTTTGCATACAATGCTCACTATATCATCAACAAGGATGTCAAGGGCAAGCCAATTGTTGTGTTCTTAGGACCACCCAACAAGAATAGAACAAGGACACTTTGGGTGGCTAAGTCATTAGTATAGAAAGCAATGGGCTCCCGTACTCAATGGATGCCTAAACAAAAAGCTTGATCTCTTGTGTGTGTAGGTGAACTACAAGACCGGTGGAAGTCATTGGGTGATAGATAGTAGATGCACTCAACATATGACCGGTGACTCCCGGATGTTCACCACACTTGAGAAAGATTGTGAAGGACAAGACAAGATTACCTTTGGGGACAATTCAAAAGGCAAAGTGCAAGGCCTAGGCAAAGTGGCAATCTCTCATGATCAATCAATATCAAATGTCTTGCTAGTGCAATCTTTGAGCTTCAACTTGCTATCGGTGGGACAACTATGTGATCTTGGTTTCCAATGTCTCTTCACTCCAAATGAGGTAGTTGTGACCAATATGGAAGATTCATCATTGATATTCAAAGGGTTTTGGCACAACAATCTCTACTTAGTGGATTTCACCTCAAATGAAGCTAGTTTGCAAACATGTCTATTCTCCAAGAGTTCTTTGGGTTGGCTATGGCATAGAAGATTAGCACATGTGGGAATGTCAACTTTGAAGAAGCTTGTCAAGAAGGAGATGGTTAGAGGAGTGAAGGATGTGGTGTTTGAGAAAGACAAATTGTGTAGTGCATGTCAAGCCGGCAAGCAAGTGGCCAACACACATCCAACCAAAGCCTTCATGTCAACCTCAAGAGTCCTAGAGCTACTCCACATGGATCTATTTGGACCTACCACCTATGCTAGCCTTGGGGGCAATCTCTTTTGCTTGGTGGTAGTTGATGACTACTCTAGGTATACTTGGGTGTTCTTTCTTCAAGACAAGGGAGAGACTCAATCAGTATTCAAGAAGTTTGCAACTAGAGCCCAAAATAAGTTTGATGTGAAGATCAAGAAGATAAGAAGTGACAATGGGACTGAGTTTGTGAACACCAAGATTGAAGACTATTGTGATGAAGTTGGGATCAAGCATGAGGTGTCCGCCACCTATACCCCACAACAAAATGGTGTAGTAGAGAGGAAGAACTGGACACTAATCACTCTTGCAAGATCAATGCTTGATGAATACAACACCCCCGAGAAGTTTTGGGCCGAAGCAATCAACACCGCATGCTATGCGGCCAACCGACTCTTTGTTCAAAGGCTTCTCAAGAAGACCCCCTATGAGCTTGTGAATGGGAAGAAACCAGATATATCCTTCTTCCGGGTGTTTGGATGCAAAGTGTACATCTACAAGAAGCGCCAACACTTGGGCAAGTTCCAAAGGATATGTGACATTGGTTTCTTACTTGGTTATTCTCTTAAATCCAAGGCATATCGAGTATTTAACAAAGCCTCCGCCTAGTTGAAGAAACATGTGACTTGGAGTTTGATGAAACTAATGGCTCTCAAGAAGAGCATGAGAATCTTGATGATGTAGGTGATGAACCCTTGAGGGAGGCTATGAAGAATATGCCCATTGGTGCAATCAACCCACTAGAGGTGGAAGGAGTTGAAGATGATGCAAATCAAGTACCCTCTCCACCTCACACGCCTCAAGTTGATGAAGAACAAGTGAGGGAAGCACAAGAAGATACCTTCATCACTCAAGATCAAGCCGAGGCTCAAGCTAGTGATGTTGATGCGCCACAACCTCCTCCCCAAGTGATTGATAGAAGATCTACACCTATGCTTCAAGCTCATCCACAAGTCATCATAGGGAGTCCATCAAGGGGGGTAACAACTCGATCTAAACTTGCTTCTTATGTTGAGCATCACTCTTTTGTTTCCTTTGTTGAGCCTTCTAGTGTGGAGGATGCACTTGTGGATCCGGATTGGGTGAACGCCATGCATGAAGAGTTGAACAACTTCACCCGGAACGAAGTGTGGACACTAGTAGAAAAGCCCAAAGGAGCAAGAATCATTGGCACCAAGTGGGTGTTTAGGAACAAGCAAGATGATCAAGGTGTGGTTGTGAGGAACAAGGCAAGATTGGTGGCAAAGGGGTTCTCCCAAGTTGAAGGCTTGGATTTTGGGGAGACCTTTGCACCGGTTGCAAGACTAGAAGCCATTCATATCCTTTTGGCATATGCTTCACATCACAAAATGAAACTTTTTCAAATGGATGTGAAGAGTGCCTTTCTAAATGGTTTCATCAATGAACTTGTTTTTATCTCACAACCTCCCGGGTTTGAAGACCCCAATTGTCCTAATTATGTGTATAGGTTGTCCAAGGCACTCTATGGTTTGAAGCAAGCTCCAAGAGCTTGGTATGAGAGGCTAAGGGACTTCCTACTCAAGAAGGGCTTCAAGATCGGGAAAGTGGATACCACACTCTTCACCAAGGTGCTACATGGAGAGATCTTTGTTTGCCAAGTGTATGTCGATGACATTATATTTGGGTCAACAAACCAAGATCATAGCAAGGAATTTGGTGCATTGATGTCCAAGGAATTCGAGATGTCGATGATTGGCGAGCTAACCTTCTTCCTTGGCTTCCAAGTGAAGCAATTGAGGGAGGGCACCTTCATATCTCAAGAGAAGTACACTAATGATGTGCTCAAGAAATTCAAGATGGAGGATTGCAAGCCAATCAAGACCCCAATGCCTACTAATGGGCATCTCGACCTTGATGAGGGAGGTAACCCGATCGACCAAACTCTTTATCGCTCTATGATCGGTAGTCTACTTTACCTCACCGCTTCTAGGCCGTATATCATGTTTAGTGTGTGTATGTGTGCTAGGTTTCAAGCAAACCCTAAGGAGTCGCATCTAAGTGCGGTTAAAAGAATCCTTAGGTACATAAGGCACACCCCTAGCATTGGCCTTTGGTATCCCAAAGTAGCTCCCTTCCTACTTTGTGGCTATTCCGATTCGGATTATGCCGGGTGTAAGGTTGATAGGAAGAGTACCTCCAGCGGTTGCCATTTGCTAGGAAGATCACTTGTTTCTTGGTCCTCAAAGAAGCAAATAGTGTGGCATTGTCTACCGCTGAGGCGGAATACATAGCCATGGGAGCTAGTTGTGCACAAATCTTATACATGTCCCAAACACTACTTGATTACAGCGTGATTTTAAAAGATGTTCCACTTTTGTGTGATAATGAAAGCGTCATAAAGCTTGCAAATAACCCGGTTCAACACTCTCGCACCAAACACATTGATATTCGCCATCACTTTCTTAGAGATCATGTGGCTAGGAAAGATATCACACTAGTGGGAGTTTCTAGCGAAAATCAATTGGCGGATATCTTCACTAAACCTCTCGATGAAGCAACCTTTTGTAGGTTGAGAAGCGAGTTGAATGTGCTTGATCACTCAAACTTCACTAAAAATGATCTTGTGTGAACCACCTAGCATCATGTGTAATTTAATCATGTTAATTTAGTAATGCACATAGGCTTGGCTAACATGGTTGGAATAACCGTTCTTGAACGTGTGAAGAAGTCCAATTCATGGTTTAAACTTGCAAGCAACCTAGATTCAAATTCTTGTAATGCATTGCATTTGCATGTGTTGTTTGCCGTTTATTTTTGGTTAAGTTTGAGCATCCTCTGTGCTCGTCCACTTAGGGGGAGCATTCCAAGCTCAAGACACTTCTTTACCCTCTTGTGGCCATATGATGCCTCCTTGGTGCTTCCATTCGAATATTTTGAACTAAAAACTACTTAAGCCTAAGGCAAAACTATTTGCAAATGAGTGTTTGAGAGATGGTTCTCATATCAAGTCCAATCAGGCTTTATTTGGAACTTATTAGATTGAGACTTGGTTGGGAGAGAAGAAACAAAAAGAAAATTTGAAAAATTCTAAAATTTTGGCAACGGACGATCTCGACGGACGCTACGTCATGCTTACCTCAGTGTCCGTCGCAACCGTCCGGACAGAAAATGCCGCTTGATTGAGGGGCGACGGACGATCTCCAACGTCCGTCGCAGAGCGTCCGACGCATTCAATGTCGGCCGCCTCAAAAATTCCCTACTGGAAGACCGACGGACGATCCCGTCGGACGCTGTCCATCGTTCGTCGCAGTCCGACGGAGCGTCCGTCGCGAACTTAAGGCGCATTTTTTTAAAAAACCCCGTATTTCTTCCTCTCGGTCGGTTCAGTTCATCCATACGCCGTCGCCGCCCGACCTCTCCTAACCCTAACCGCCGTTGAGCCAATCTCGCAACGCCCGCGCCACTCCTCGCCGGCGTGCCCCACCCAGCGCCGCCGCCGCATCTGCTCTCGCCGCCGCCGCGCCTCCCACCCTCCCGGTGCCATCGTCTCGCGCCCAGCACCGTCGTCACCTCTCGCCGGAGTTCCCCCTCTGCTCTATGTGTTTTGACCAAGCAGAGACCCCCCCCCCTCTCCTGGTGTTTGCTTGGGTGTTCTTCAAGGATTCCCCTGAGGTCCTCCCTGGATCTCTAAGGTGAAATATTTCCCTGCATTCCCCCTTTCCATGGTGTTGATCTCCTCTTCTCCTTTCTCTTTACCTAAACCTAATTCCCCTCCTATTTTTTGTTTAGACTGCGGATTGGAGTGACATTGACCGAGGTTCTTACCCCCTGCTTGTTTTTGGTTACCGGGGTCAGAGGTATGGCATGGGCAAATCGACTCATTCACTTATCCCTTTCATGCTTCTCATTAGACTCTCGTACCTCTAGTTACATGCTTACATGTTATATCCCTATCTATCTAATCGAGCAGGGTCAGTGTGTCAGAGACAGTGACAGTCAACTCGGGGCAAAGCCCGCGAGTAAGGAACGAGGCAAAGCTTTGAAAGGACAATCTAGGGTCGTCGAGCCAAACTCTTGTCAGAGGTTTTGTCAGTTTGTCAGTGGCAGAGAGTTGTTTCAGGTTCACTTTGTAGGGTCGAGATGGCGGACTAGAGGGGGGTGAATAGTCTTTTCTAAAACTTAATCGCTTTGGCTAACCAAAACTATTGCGGAATTAAAACTATCGGTCTAGCCAAGACTACACCCCTCTATCTATTACTTTAGCACCTAGCAAATATGTCTATTATGCTACTTAAGGTGCCAAGCTAGGAGGCTCACCTAAACAAGTCTAGGTTGCAAGGTCACACAAACCTAAGCAACTAGTACTCTAAACAAACCGGGGAGCTCCTACACATACTAGTAAGCAAAGCACAAAGCACCTAAGCTCACTAGCAATGCTCTCTAGCAAGACTACACAAGTCAACTAGAGAGCTCAACTTACTTAGCTACAGAAACTAAGCAATGTGACTAACAAGGCTACACAAGCCAATTAGCCACTCAAGAGCTACTTCTAAGCTACACAAGCTAGAAGGTAACTAAGCTAGCTACACAAGCTAAACTAGTTACAAGAGCAACAACTAAACACTAGCACAAGTATGAATAAGTAAATACAAGCTAGTGATTTGGAGAATGCAAACCACCAAGAAGATGTACAAGGTTGACACGGTGATTTTTCTCCCGAGGTTCACTTGGTCGCCACCAAGCTAGTCCCCGTTGTGTCGACCACACACTTGGTGATTCGGCGGCTAATAGGCGTTCACAAGCCTAGCCCACTAACTTGGGCGCCGCAAGAATCCACCCACAAGTGAGGGTAGCTCAATGACACGCTCAACTAGAGTTGCTCTTCGCGATCTTCCGTGGGGCGAGCACAATACCCCTCATAATCACTTCTCCGGAGCGCCGCACAATCTTCTTGCGCGCTTCGACGGAGCCTCAAGCCACCAAGCCATCTAGGAGGTGGCAACCTCCAAGAGTAACAAGCACTCCGGCTTGCAACACGATCACCTAGTGCCACACGATGCAATCTCTCAAAGCAACGCACTAGAAATCGCTCTCTCACTCAATCGGATGAACACTATCGAAGTATGAGTGAGTTAGAGGGCTCCCAAACCAAGCACACTAGAGGCAACAAATGCCCAAGGTGCTCCACCAGCCCCAAGGGCCGGCCAACAACTATATATAGGCTAGCCCATGAAACTAGCCATTTTCCCCTTTCACTGGGCTCTCTGCAGAGGGTCCGGACGCACGCAACAGTGCGGGTCCGGACCATGCAGCCTGCGTCCGGTCTCTTGACCGTTTGAAACTTCCCGTTGGCACGCTCACCGATCACTGCCACGCGTCCTCCGGACGCTACCGTTCACCGGGTCCGGACGCACTTCACCGAGCGTCCGGAAATATTTCCCGAACACCCGAGAGCACCCGAGAGCTCGCAGCACCTTCAGACGCACTCAACAGTGCCACACCGGACCAACACACGTGCATCCGGACCTCTACTCCAGAGAGGTTCCAGAGAGCGCCGAGCTCCGGACCCGCGACCGGAGTCAGCGTCCGGACGCTCTTTAGCGTTCGGACCTCCTGTCCAGAGAGGCCGAGGGCTAGGGTTTGCCTCCGGTCGCAAGACCAATGGTCCGGTTGGCGTCTGGCCTGCGTCCGGACCTTGCGTCCGGAGCCCCTCAGGGTTCCAAACCGAGCTGCCTCTTCTTCCTTGCTTCTCATGTGCTAACACAAATGTGTTCTTCACCTTGTGCAAGTGTGTTAGCATTTTCACAAATATTTTCAAAGCATTTTCACTTGCTTCTCACCACGCCACTCGATCCTAATTCATCGCAAAGTTAGATCGCTCACAGTGGCACTATATAACCGATGTGCAAACAAGTTTGCTCCTCTTGATAGTACGGCTATCTATCCTAAACCCGGTCATAATCTTCTCTACACACCTATGACCGGTGAAATGAAATGCCCTATGGTTATACCTTTGTCTTGCGCATTCCATTCCATCTCCTTCTCCAATGTTGATGCAACACATGCACCAACCACTTGTCAAATGATATGATCCACTCCATATCATCACATGACCGTGTTGGTTCATCGATCTTGACCTCACTTGCTCTTCACCATTGCCTTGGTCCATCGGTGCCAAGCATCACCCACTTGCCCTTCACACTTGCAACCGGTCCATCAAGCCAAGCCTCATCTTGATCTTCTCCACCTTGATCCCATGACTCCATGTCATGTTTGATGTGCAATAAGCTCCTTCATCACACAATCATATGTGAACTAATATCCTGTGTATATATCACTTAAACACTATTAGTTCACCTAAGTTGTCACTCAATTACCAAAATCACATCGGAACTCTCACACTTGTGGCAGTTATTCTTTGGCAGTGACAGTTAGTCCCGTGCATGTCAATGGCAAGAACCAAGAACGCCGGACCCGTTCCCGGTAGTGGTGGTGACCCTGCACCTCCACCGTGTCCACCCACTGATCGGGGAAGGGGCAAGAAAAAGGTTATTTCCAAGAAGCGCAAGAGGCCACTTATGGATCCAGATTCCGCAGCAGCAGTTGCAGTGGCCGAGACAGCAGAGATCGCGGAGCGAGGTGGACGTCGCGCCGGTTTGAGGCTCTCGCCTCGCCGTGGAGCGCGTCGTGAGTCCCCTATGCGTCCAGAGACAGAGCCCGCAGAGGCTACTGAGCCCAAGGAAACAGAGCAAGCTCCACAGACTGAGCAGCTAGAGGCCGCGGGCCACTCTTCGATTGGTGAGCTGATGGCTAGACGTGTCACTCGCTCACGTGGGTCTGGAGCACCACCCAGTCCTCCAGGACCTCAGTTACCAGACCCAGTGAGGCATCAGGTCAGGGTTCTCACAGCCAAGCAGGTCCAACTTCTCCGTTTCGTGGACTTCCAGTCTTGGTTCCCGGCTCAGAGGGATTCCCGTGCTGGTCGTGATTTCTACACCACTATTCACGAGGACTTCTACAGAGCGTACGTTGAGTCTGACGCTCCTCTTAGGGCTCACAGAGTTTGCCCACCTGCTCACATAGAGGGTGTCGGTGGTCCAGAGATCCTTCAGCATCTGCAGTTCATTCAGGGCTTATCAGATTTGATGGGACGATCCGGTGCTTATCAGAAAGACTGGGTCTATCAGTTCTATGCCTCGCTGTGGATCTCCCCTGACCACGAGTTCTTTCACTTCGGCTTTCAGGGCCGCGACTTCAGGGTCACAACCGCTCGGTTCAGAGAGCTATTACACTTAGAGTCCTCTTCTACGAGGATTCACAGCTTGTGCTACGGGGATCAAGAGGCCCCTCGCTGACCTCATGATGAGATAGTACCATCTACTGACTACGTGAGGTTGTGCTTCCAGCTGCCTTTCACAGAGGGTTCGAGCCGTACACCGAGAGAAATCACTCCTCTTGCTCGGATTCTCCACGAGGTACTCAAACGTACCATTCTTCATCGGATTGGAGCTCGGGACACTATTACTCGTCTTCAGTTGTGGCTACTTGCTCATATCATCCGAAAGGAGAAGTTTGATCTTTGGGATTTGATAGTCAGCGAGCTTGAGGACATCATAGCTGCAGGGTTCAGAGGACACTGACAGCTACAGTTTGTGCATTGGATTTCTTATCTGTTAGTGGCTATGACTCGGTCTGGATCACTGCGAGTCACTCTTACGCGGTCAGCCACAGAGTATCCCATCTACTCGATGAGCCAGTTGGTCATTCACGGGAATCTGCCTCGCCCCAGCAGAGCGTACCAACCAGGCACCAGACAGACAGGTGTGCCACCTCAGTCGGCAGAGGACACTGACGCCACAGTTGAGCAAATCGTCTAGGAAGAGCTCGCAGATCTTGATGCTCAGATTGACACAGCTGCTGAGGCAGCCTACAGAGAGGATTTGGACTATGATAGCTCTGATGAGGACTACAGGTCGATGCCCGACTACGCACCGATGTCTCATGACCATGAGGCAGGAGGGTCAGGTCCAGCTCCAGCTCCAGTTTCAGGCACCTCAGAGGCCATAATTCTTACCCTCCTTACGAGGATGCAGGAGGAGCAGTCATGAGAGGCAGAGGAGAAGAGGCGGCAGGCTGCAGATGTTCGGAGACTCACAGCTCAGCAGCTTGCGGCTCAGGCTCAGACTCAGGCCCGACAGGATGAGTTTCAGCGCCAGTTCCTAGCTTATCAGATGCAGCACGCTGAAATTCAGAAGACTCAGACTATGCTTCTTAAGCGTCTCCTTGGCTCGACCTCCGGACAGACCGTCACTCCACAGCTTTAGATGTCCAGGGTCTCTCTGCAGCAGCCTCCAGTGGTCGTGGTACCGACTCCAGCGTTACCGTCCGGAGGACAACAGAGTCAGGCACCAGTCGTCCCACCCTTCCAGGCACCTGCCTCTCCAGAGTGTCAGTCTCTGAGGACCCAGGTGTCCTCATGGTTGGTTTCACTCGGTGAGCTTCAGACAGGCTTCACACCTATCTGGGGAACCACCATTGCAGAGGCCTCGCGTGACCTCTCAGCCTCTTACTTTGAGATCACAGGAGATGACTCTCCTGGAGCCTCTCAGTTAGACACACGCGCTCCAGAGGTTGAGGTGGATCTTCCAGCGACGGGCACTTACCTTTCTTTAGTTGCCTCGTCGGAGATCGCACCAGACCAGTCCACGCAGACAGTCCCCACTCCTCCAGCTGCAGTTCAGACAGATGCGATCTCAGTAGCAGTTGAGGCAGCTGAGCCAGAGGCCCCAGTTCAGACACAGGAGCAGGACGAGGCCGTTACAGTGGCAGTATCTACTCCACCTCAGTCCCAGCCAGCAGCGCTTTTGGTAGTCGTATCTCTGGTCGCTTTGGCAGTATCTACTCCTCCACCGCCTTGAGTCTTCACTCGTCGGGCTCCCAGACCCGTTACGTTAGAGGTA
Source organism: Microstegium vimineum (assembly GCA_022036555.1). Taxonomy (NCBI): domain Eukaryota; kingdom Viridiplantae; phylum Streptophyta; class Magnoliopsida; order Poales; family Poaceae; genus Microstegium; species Microstegium vimineum. The sequence continues at coordinate 2,183,758 of CM039125.1, read as the reverse complement.
GGACCATCAGAGGCACCAGCTAAGCCTCAGGGGGAGCTAGTTGAGTCAGCAGCTCCAGAGCTTCTAGGGTCCGCTCTAGAGGTCACCCCAGCTGCGCCTCCACCTGTAGCGGCCGAGGCGGATGTTGAGTCCGACGAGTCAGATCTTCAGGACTTCATCATGCTCGATCGTCAGGCTGCAGCTTCTTCGCCTTCTTCTCCAGCCCCGGATGCTTAGTTGTTGGTGCTCGACGCCAAAGGGGGAGAGAGGGTCGAGTATAGAGATAGGGGGAGGGATTCGTTTCTTTGTGTGTCTTTAATCCCCCGTACTCATGTCATCATGTCTATTCTATTGCATTTGTGTATTTGTGTGATGAATGATGCTTGTGAGATACTTGTGCTTGTGAGACATACTCTTGTTTTTCACTAATATATGGTGTGAGTTGTCTCTTGTTCATGATATGTCTCTATGATCTAATGGTAATTGAGCTTCCGCATCTTACTCCGATATATGGTTGAGAATATCATGAGGTACTTCGCTTAATATTCATATTCATGAGTACCATGTTTGTGATTTGGTTTGGGTGAGCAAGTTTGCTTCATTATAAATTCACTAACCCTTCCTCAACCATTCCAAGTCACCAAAATCCTAACCATTCACTCTTATATCCATACTCGAGGAGTTATTATCGTCAATCACCAAAAAGGGGGAGATTGAAGAATCATGGCCCTAGTTGGTTTCGGTGATTAACGGCAATTAGCGATTATTATGGCTAACGTGTGTTTTGTAGAGGCTATGTGTAGCTTAGCAATAGTGATCAACATGAATGGGCATGAATGATCATCACTTAGCCCTCAAGATGGATATCATTTTGGATTTCAAAGAGACATGATGAAGACCCTAGAATGATAGGCTAAGTGCCATAAGGTAATGAAGGGCACTTAGAAATAGATAGGGCTTCTATTTGATCTTTGACCGTAGCATCAAGAGGGGTTGAGACTAGTAGCTTGACTTAGGAAAGCTTCATGACTTAGGTGTGGTGTACACTTGACTTCCTTAGCTCTAAGCAAGCCTATGGTGACTGTAAGATAGCCAAGAACTTCTTCTGGATTCATCGCGACGAAAACCGGAGTTGAAAAAGAAGTTTACTAGGCGTCGGACGCTGAGTCTGGAGGCGTCGGACGCTATCCGTCGCGTCGGACGATGGCATTGGACGCTGATGTCAGGATGACGTAGCGTCTGTCGGCCACCCAGTTTGAGCCCTTGAGTTTCAGAGGGCGTCGGATGTTGTCCGTTGCCTAGGCGTCGGACGCTAGGGCAACATCCGTCAGCCTTCCAGTGGGCCTATTTTCAGTGCAAAAAAAGGGGCGTCGGACGCTGATGCGTCCGTCGGACTGTGCAGGAGCATCCGTCGCCCAAAACAATGTGCAGAACTAGCCGTTGGGCAGGGCGACGGACCGTCCGTCGCCTAGGCGTCGGAGCGTCCGTCGCCAACTTAAAGAGCCAGCCCGAGGCAGTTTTCTTGAGGGCTATTTATAGCTCCTCACACTTCTCTCCCACCTTGTCTTTGCTCATTTCAGTTCCTGAGTTTGTTGAGAAGGTTGGGAAGAGAGCAAGAGCCCTAGAGTGAGAGATCGATTCGCGAATCCATCCATCCTCTCCTCTAGTTCATCCAAGAGTTCAAGTGTGCATCCTTTAGTTGTGAAGCTTGAGTGAGTCAAGTGAAGATCAAGGCTTGTTACTCTTGGTGATCGACATCACCTAGACGGTCCGATGGTGCTAGGAGGAAGGTGATCGCCGGAGGATTGTCGGCGGCCCTTCTCCATCGACGTTGTGATCGGTTGTGGGTGATTCACCGAGCCGGAGTGGCAAAGAATCATCCCGTAGAGAGCACTTAGTCCTTGCGCGGACTAAGGGGGAGCAATACCGTGTGCGGTGCTCCAACGAGGACTAGGGGGGAGTGTCGACTCCTCGATACCTCAGCAAAAAGTCGTCGTGTCAAATTTCCTTTGCCTCCTCTTTACTTATTACAATTACATTCAAGCATTTCATTCCGCTTTACCTTCTTGTTGCTTGACTAGAATTGCATAGGGCTTTACCGCTTTCATTGCCATGCCTTGCTTGTTTAGCTAGGACACACTTGGGAAAGCACTAGGGGGTTAATTGGCTCTTGTTAGGTTTTAATATTGCTTAGAAATTTAAAAGAGCCCAATTCACCCCCCCCTCTTGGGCATCTTGATCCTTTCAATACCTTCAGTCAGAGCAAAATCACCAGCATGTGATTTAACTGAGAGTTCTTGCAGTAGTTGGGTAGCTTTAGGGTCTAGATGATATGCATTTTGAAGCTCTAGACGCTAATTGGAATGAATAACTGAAACGGCCGAGAGGTCTGTAATATCTGCATGAGTGGTCCTGGACAAAGCATCTGCCACTGTGTTATCTTTCCCCTTCTTATACATCAGTTTGTATTTAAGACCCAGAAGTTTGGTGAGAGCCTTATGTTGCCAAGGTGTAGTCAACCTTTGATCATCTAAGTGCACTAAGCTCTTTTGGTTAGTCTTGATGGTAAACTCAGCATGTAAGAGGTAGGATCTCCAATGATCAACTGCTAATAATATTGCCATACACTCTTTTTCATATGTGGAGTCTTTGGGCTTTTGGTCCCAAAGCCTTACTGATATAGGCTATTGGATGCCCATCTTGCTGCAATACAGCCCCAATTCCTTTATCAGAGGCATCTATTTCAATGGCAAAAGATTTGTCAAAGTTAGGCAAAGCCAAGACTGGTGCAGTCATCAGAGCTTGCTTGAGAGCTTCAAAAGAAGATTGGTGTTCTGAAGTCTATACATATTGTTCTCCCTTTTTCAGTAAGTTGGTCAGAGACTTTACTAGCAGTCCAAAACACCTTACAAACTTCATGTAATAGCCTGCCATTCCCAAGAAGCTTCTGAGTTCTTTCACAGTATTTGGAGAAGGCCAGGTTGCTATAATTTGAACCTTTTTGGGGTCAGTTGCAATTCCCTGGGCACTGATGACATAACCAAGGTAATGAAGTTGTTGTTTGGCAAAAGAACATTTTGACAACTTCACATAGAATTTATGGGTGCAAAGTATCTTGAAGACTTCATTGATGTGAGAGAGATGCTCCTCCCAACTGTTACTGTAAATGAGCACATCATCTATGAAGACCACCACAAACTTCCTAAGATAGGGTGCTAAGATGTCATTAATCACTCCTTGAAAAGTAGCTGGCCCTCCTATAACTCCATAAGGCATTACATTGTACTCATAGTGGCCATTGTGTGTTTCAAAGACTGTTTTATATTCCTCTCCTAGTGCCATTCTGATCTGGTGGAACCCTGAACATAGATCTAAGGAAGTAAACCAGACTACTCCACTGAGTTCATCTATCAATTCATCAATTATGGACAGGGGGTATTTGTTCTTTACAATGAGAGCATTCAACCTCCTATAGTCCACACACATCCTCCAGACTCCTGTTTTCTTTCTTACCAAAAGCACTGGTGAGGAAAAAGGACTTGAACTGTGCTGAATCAACCCCTTTTCCAAGAGTTCTGTCACTTGCTTCTCGACCTCATCTTTCTGGAATGGGTTGAATCTGTAGGGCCTCAGTCTGAAAGGTTGTGCCCCAGGCAGTAGAGGTATGGAATGGTCTCCAGTTCTAGGGGGAGGTAATTCTATAATTGGTTGGAATATTGACTGGAATTCCTCAATGATGCTCTGTATAGCTGGTGGAATAGGTGGACTGATAGCAGTGGTATCTGCAGTTTCCACTTGAGACAACTCCACTGCATAGAGTACAGAATCAGTCTTCTGCATTGCTTGAAGTTGACTTTGGGAAATAGGAGGACCCCAGGTGGTCCCAGGTTGTATTCCTTGCAACACCACTTTTCTCCCTTCATGGTGGAAGCTTAGCAATTTCTCAGCCTAATGGATGTTCATAGGACTGTGTAGAGAGAGCCAGTCCATCCCCAAAATTATATCATAACTGCCCAAAGGTATGATCTTAAAGGAACTCTTGAAGGTATGGCCTTGCAAAGCCCAAACAAAATCAGCTAGCTCATGTGAGCAAAGAATTTCACTACCATTTGCCACACGAACCTTAACTGTGTGATCCAATGCCTGCCACCCTTTAACAGCTGAGACTAACTGCTCATTGATGAAGCAGTGAGAGCTACCTGAATCCACAAGCATAAATACCTCTTGATCGGCCAGAAAACCCCTAAACCGCATGGTTTTAGACCCCTCTGTTCCTCGTAATGCCTGAATCGATATTGCCATCAATTCGTCCCCTGAGTCATCCTCTGTATCTTCATTGGGTTGAGGAGAGCTTTCTTCAGAGAGGAGTTGCCAAACCTCTTCAATGGCATGGAGTGATACAGAGTTTGGACACGTGTGAGAAGGGTTCCACTTTTCTCCACACTTGAAGCAAAGTCCCTTAGACCTCCTGAAATTCTTGAGTGCAGACAATTTGTCATCAGGAGATTTTGTTGCCCCACTTGGCTTCTTGTCCTCCTTAGAGGAATTTCTTGATCCACCAGGAAAAGAAAACCCTCTTGTACCCTCAGCAGGATATCTTCGGTGTTGGTGTGAGTAGTCATTCTTCTTGTACTCTCTAGGAACACCATTTTGAGTGGCCTCTTCCTGCAAAAGCGCCAGAGAACTCGCAATATCCAGGTTTGAAGGATTATGAACCATAACTACAGCACGAATTTCTCTCTTAAGACCCTCTACGAAAAAATTCGTGATAACAGTGGGTGGCATATTAGGAGCATGGACAAGCAGCTGGTGTAACATTTCACTGAATCTTTCTATATACTCCGTGACACTAGTACCCTGCTTGATACGAAAGTATCGAATCAACTGGTTGTACTCATCCTTGTCAAACTTTTGGCAAGCAGTATCGGTGAATTCTCCCCAAGTCATTGACTCTTCTCTACCTTGAAGAGTGTGACACCAAAGAGCAGCAGACCCTACTAAATGCATGGTAGCTATCTTAACCCAAAGCTGTGGATCTATGGCATAAACATTGAAGTAGGTCTCGGCATCCTTAACCCAAACCCTAGGATTAGAACCATCGAACGGTGGGAAAGGATAATCAAGCAAAGTATGTTGAGGAAGCATGCGATTTGCCGGATCACAGTGCAAACTAGCGCCACCACCAACAGTAGTAAGAGGGGGTTTCATAAGTAGTTTCGCACCTGTGACCGGAGTTGGATCCGGGTTGGTGTAAACCAACCCGAATCCAGAACTCCGGTGGTGATGTTCATGGCGGTGGCCACTTGGCCCAGACGACGCCCCGAACGGGGTTGGCCCCAGATGAGCGGAGCCCGCCGTCTTGTCCCCGGCCCCCAGTTTTGGATCAGGGTCCGGGTGTTCGATCGGAGCTTCTTCCTCGGACAACGCGTGCTTCGACTGCTCGCCGAAGAAATGCTCGAGGCGCTCCCCCAAGTAGTTCACCGCATGTTCCAGATCGGCGACTCGAGTGTCCACTTGAAAGGTCCTAGATGGCTAGAGAGGGGGTGAATAGCCTAATAAAATTCTAATAAATCACTAGAGCAAAAGGTTAGATAACACTTAAGCGAAGCTTTTTGCTCTAGCTCTACTTGGGGTGCAAAGCTACCTATCCAATGCAATTCTAGTTAACTAAGTGCTTATCAATCAATAGCAAGAACCTAAAGCACTTAGCACAAGCTAGTGAGAACAACTACTAAAGAAGCTAACTAGCAAGCTAACTAGACAAGATATGAGAGAGAAAATACAAGAGAGGAGGTGATTGCTATACCGATGCCTTGTGATGTATGGATGTCAATAGGAAGAACCAATCACAATGAATACCAAAGAGTAGGCGGGAGACAAGATGACAATCGATTTTTCTCCCGAGGTTCACTTGGTTGCCACCAAGCTAGTCCCCGCTGTGTCGACTACTCAAGTGGTGATTCGGTGGCTAATAGGCAATGAGAAGCCTAGCCCACTAACTCGGGTGCCACAAGAATCCACCCCAATGACACGAGCAATCCACTAGAGTTACCCTTTGGCTCTCCGCCGAGGTGGGTACAAGCCCTCTCACAATCACCGAAGCCGGCCGCAAGCAATCACCAATTGCGCAGAAGCTTCTCCACAATCGCCAAGCCGTCTAGGTGTTGGCAAACACCAAGAATAACAAGAAAACCACGCGGCGATGACGATGACCAAGTGCCACTAAGATGCAATGCAATGATCAATGCACTTGGATCACTCAAATTCTCACAAATATGCAACAAGAGTGAAGAGAGTAAGTTGGGGGCTATCTCAAGCAAGCACAAGTATATCAAATGAATGGGAGGTGCAAGAGTAAGCCCTAGGAGGCCGGCCAAACACTTATATAGCTATCTCCACCGAGCTAGCCGTTTTCCTCCATCTTCACAGCTTTCTGCGTGACTCCGGACGCAGATTGAATAGGGGGTCTGGACCATTACGTGCGCGTCCGGACGCCCTGCCGTTTGAATTCTGCCGTTGGCGCCTTCGCATGCACGTGCCACGTCGCCTCCGAACGCACGCAATAGTGCAGGAGTCCGGATCATTGCCTCGCGTCCGGACTCTACAACGAGCCGATCCAGAGAGCCCCTTGGCTCCAGTCACGCGTCCGGTTTCCAGGGTCCGGACCATGCTTTGCGTCTGGATCCTCTGACAGAGGAGTCCAGAGAGCGCCGAGCTCCGGACGCATGACCGGAGTCAGCGTCCGGACACTGATCTGCGTCCGGTCCTCTTGTGCGCCGAGGCCATGCCTTAGGGTTTGCCTCCGGTCGCATTTTCCTTAGTCCGGACCGAGCTTCCCTTGTGTCCGGACCTTGCGTCCGGATCACTTTGCTTTTTCCAAACGACTCACTTCTTCTTCTCCAAGCTTCCAAGTGCTAACACCAAGTGTTCCAACCACTTAAGCCCTGTGTTAGCCTTTTACAATATAGTTCATGGATTTTAGTTCATGTTTGTGTCACTTAGGTTTGTTTTATATGGATATGCAATGCAAACCTAGTGGCACATGATAACCGCAATCGACACGAGTTTTCCCTTTTTGATAGTACTTGATTCACCATGATCATCCATCTAGCTCCATGTTCCAAGGTGAGCCACCCTATCTTGATCATACACTTAGTTCAAGGGTTAATCCATAGGTTTCATCAATTAACCAAAACCAAACAAGGTCTTTCAATCTCCTCATTTTTGGTAATTGATGACAACTTTTCACAAATAAATATATATGATAAAAAATTTCACTTTGGTAGTATTAGCTCCCCCTACATATGTGATATATGAGTTTGGTTCATTTTGATCACATATGCATGAATAAGAATTGTAGGAGAGTAAATGCTACCAAATGATGCTAAGGTGTGTAGGCTGAGTTCAGTTTACAGTTGTCTCAAAACTTGTCTCAATTCTCCTCGCCTTGCCCCTCTTACAGATGCTCGGCGTCACCCGTTACATGGGCCGAATAGAACTAAACCCAGTCAGGCCCAGCGAAGCGGTTGTTGGGCTTCGGTACACGTTTTGCTCTCCTTGGGTTAGCTTCCTCTTCAGCATCCTCGGTATGCAGACGGTCCCTTCCGGTGACATCCTCATCTTCAGCATCACTGAAATGGTCTGGCAGAGAAGAAGGAGAATGGCGGCGCCGCCCTGTCTGAAACAAGAGAATCACCATTTCTTCCTTGTCGCGTCCCACGAGGAAGTTGTGCTTGTTTTACGATGCCCTAGAACAACAATGGAGAATGCTTTTGGGTTCTTTAGGCTGGACATGGAAGCAATGGAGTGGTCGAAGCTGGATGACCGGGAACTGGATGACACCAGCTGGTTTCTTTGCAGGAGACAGTCGTTCCGTGTGAAAGATGCAGGCAGGAGGAGAGTGTATACATTCAGTGGCCCAAAACAGTGGATGGATTCCTGCCAACAGACAACAGATGGAACGACGATGGGCAGCGCCGATTGCTTCACTAGTGCTAGTACATGTGGGCATACAGAGGGATCGAAGTCGATTACAAATGTGTTTGCTTATGACTTAGATGATGAGACTGTTGAAATGGTCATCCCTGCATCACTCGTTACAGAAGTGTGCCAATGGGTCCAACCAAGTTTGTTTGTAACCACAGCCAAATTACCCCATGTTGTTATGTAGCAAGCAAGCATTTTATGTCGATGAAGGATTATTTATACCTTAACTTGATGATAGAGATGTGTTATCTGTGCATAGATGGGATTGTAAACAGCATTGAACTAACTAATGAACTAATGAAGTGAATGATGATTGATGAGCAGACTGCAGAGGCATATGTGTATGCATTTTCACCCTTCATGATGTTGTTGTTTAGCCTGTTTGTTCTGGCTCCCATCTCTTGCTCTGTGCAAAACACTGAGTAGCTGGGACATTTATCCTTGTCCCTGTGTAGCAGGCAAATTCCTTCAGACAAATGTAGGAAAACACATAGAGGTATCAAAACCGTGATTAAATTTAGCGGCAAAAGATACACACTTATTAGATTAGTTGTACATACTGCATACACATATGTATTTTAGAATAGTCCTTAATAAATATTTTATCTGATGCTACGCTACTACTCCTACTACTATTTTATTTGATACTCCTACTAAGCCAGACGAAAATGTTTTATCGAGTCTGTATAATAGAATATTATATTTATGATATAAAATAAGTATTATTATATTATTAATTAACTAAATAAATATATTTTTTATAGATGTCAAAACATTAAATCTTTATAATAATCTCTCTATAATTTAGTCAAACTTTAAATGCTTGGACTCCTCTCTGATTTCGTTTCTGGGCCAATCTCGCTCCAAGCCCAGCGGCGAGTTCCTGCCTGCCGTTGGGCCGGGGCCCGGTTGGAGAGAGTCCGGAAGGTTCGATTGCGTCGCCGCCATCCATGGGTCATCTCCCGTCCTTCCCTTGCCGCAAGGCGATAGGAAGACGGAGGGGTTTCAAGCGCGCAAGGGTTTGCGTGCGAAGGGGAGCAGGGCACCGGCAGCCGCGGCTTCCGGTCGGAGATGGGGTCCGGCATGAGCAGCACCCGGCGGCGCGGCTTCGGGCTCGAGCCGTCCAGGGGGATGCTGCCCCTGCTGGCGCTGCAGGTGCTCATCGAGTACGGCCGAGCGGGCGCCTCCCGCCCGCCCGTCACGGCCGCGCTGCTCGCCGCCAACTCGCTCATCTACCTCCGCCCCGGCGCGCTCGACGGGGTCCTGCCTTCGCTCTCGCGCGTCTCCTTCAACCCGCAGCTCATCGTCGAGGTGCCCAGCATTTTTTTCTACACAAACGCAACCCAATAGTAACGAAATTGTTCTTTTTTATTTATTTCGCTGCGAAATTTACCATGCAAAGTTTTACCCAAATTCGACTCTCTAGCTCTTGTAAGGACACACGAACTGTGCTAGGATGCCCTTTGATTGCCCACAATTTTTCAGCCACACAAATAGCTCTGTATTCAGTTCTAAGTCGCAAGACTGATTATGATGAACATCAGTCCCTGATGAACATTCTTGCAGTATGCCGACTTAATCTTCAAGCCACATCATCACATATAGCTCTGCATTCAGTTCCTAGCTCCAAGACTGATCATCACATATAGCTCTGCATTCAGTTCCTAGCTCCAAGACTGATTATGGTGAATGTTGTTTGCAGTTTGGTGACTTGGCGCGCTTCTTCCTGTCCCCGTTCTACCACTTGAGTGAAAGCCACCTCTTCTACAACATGACATCGCTGCTGTGGAAAGGCATTCAGCTGGAGACATCCATGGGTAGTGCCGAGTTTGCTTCCATGGTTGCCGTGCTGCTTGGCCTGTCGCAGGGTATCACGCTGCTCCTGTCCAGAGGCTTGCTCTTGCTCGGTGACGATACCGCGTACTATGATCAGCATGCCGTTGGATTCTCTGGTGTTCTGTTTGCCATGAAGGTTGTGCTCAACACCTGGTCAGACGACTTCGTGTACCTGCACGGGCTGGTTATTCCAGCGAAATATGCTGCCTGGGCTGAGTTGATCCTCATCCAGGTTTTCATTCCTGGAACATCCTTTCTTGGCCATCTGGGTGGGATACTTGCGGGACTGGTTTACCTTTGGCTTAAGCGTGCATTCAACGGGCCAGATCCGATCACTCTCCTCATTTCAAGCGTTGCCAATGTCGTGACCTGGCCAGTGAGGTTTGCTCGGAGTCTTCTACGGTCTGCCCGCTCACAGGGCCGTGTAACAGGTCGGGGCAGGGTTGGGCGCAGCATATCAGCAAGAGACAGCCCTCGAGGTTTTTGGAGGTGCCCAACCTGCACCTATGACAATTTAGTCTCCACAGATATCTGTGAGATGTGCAGAACGGCACGAGAGGACCATGCTTTTTCACGGCGACAGCATCATCAAGTCAGAGGTAACGCCGAACGCTCAGCTGATGAGATGCGCCGTAGGAGGCTGCAAAGATTCGACAGATGATGTAAATCATTGTTATCAGTACAGACATCGTGCACTGCTGAACAAAGTTAAAGTATGGCAGTTCCATTCTGCTGCTTGATGGTTTTGGCACATTTGACCCTTCTCATGATGAGGAATGCTTCACTTTACATAATTGAATTTTTCCTTATTATTTGAAGGAGACTGCTACTGATATCACATTATCCTTTAGATTGTTTCAAAGCCCTTGGAAGCAATTAGTTATTGCCTGATTTTGTATAAATTATGCCAGGGCATGTTGAAATCAAAGTACTTGAGCATATGTGTGATAGTTCACGGCAACCATTGAGTTTGACCTTCAGAATATTTGATTATTGGAAATCAGCTATTGATTGTCATACCAGAAGCGTCTTATGTTCATCTACTATCTATTACTCAGTGCGTTCCCAATTATAGTTTGTCCAAAGTATAGTTCCTTTAGTTTCATCCTAAATCAAACTTCTACAACTTTGTCAAAGTTTATAGAAAAAATGCATCAGCATTTATAACATAAAATTAGTTTTGTTAAGTTCTCTGTGAAACGTGTCTTCATAGTTCATAGTGCATTTATTTGAAATTGTAGGTGTTAATATATTTTTTTAGAAAAAACTTGTTCAAAGTTTAAGTAACTTGACTTAGGACAAATTAAAGCTAAACAACCAAATGATTTTTTATATTAATCGTGATAATGCATGGGCACTATGTTATTCTTTGGTGTTGTGGAATCTTCTTGGTTGGGACATGTCCTAAGGCAATCTTGGAGGAAGAATATAGTGAGGAACTATAAGTCATATGTTTAGTTTGTATTCCATATAACAATTCGATCCTTTTTATCAACTGGTATGAAAAAGCGTGGGAAACATCCGAGTGCCTAGCTTTTATTTATGTGTCATAGACTATTTTTCTTAGTAGAGTAGTGATAGCTTTCCCTCTTGCACTTGAATATTAAAATTTAAAAGCATTTTTTGTATTGTTTCTTAATGTCGCATTAGCAGTCATGAGATACATTTCATCCCTTTTTACATCACCTGCCTCTTCTTATGTATTCCAGAATTTTGTGAATTTTAGACCATGCAAAACAGCCGTTAAACAAAATGCAGCCCATCCAGAGGCGTCTCTAATCTTATTCCCCCCCTACTAAATCTTTTGACACACTTCCTACATCTCTAAGGACAAGCTTTTTATTATGTATCCCGATATAATGTATATGAAGGAGCTCAAGAAAACTATGTATGAGCCAGAACGATTACAATTCGAAATGGAGAGAGTAGTAAATAGTGAATATATAGGATTTGCTAAAATTATAGGGTTAGTTGACCCCGCTAAGTATTCACCATGGTCACATACATCGAAGTCATGAACACCTCGTCTATAAATAGGTCAAATTACTCACTGCATTTGGAGAACGTACATGTACATGATGTCACAATTATTCAATTTGTTGACAGGGCGACAAATTGTTCAAAAAACCTAACATACCCTGACTTAGGGCATTTTTAGATTCACTGTTTGGTTAATAGCTATTATGTGGTTTGGTTCAACTAGTGAGATGTTATCTAAAACTCAAACTAACAATTATCTAGTCTGCTATCTATACCTATATAGATCCAAAACAGATAATTATTTGCATATAACTAATATCTATAGAGATCCAAACATGGCCTTACAGTTAAGATGATGGGCCTCACATTCAAAGTTGTGCTCATCGATTAATTATGGATAGACCAAGTTGTTACTTAGAGATACATTTTTTTTATTCAAGATGTATTGCATAGATGTCGTGGAACCATATTTTAGAGTCAGCAATGAAGAGTATTTTTTTTCTGCATGTTTATGTTTAATAGCATGCTGTTGGTAGTAAGAAAAATCTCTATTTTGCTTGTGCCGAATATATTTAACTAAACTTATATATCATAATATAATATCAGCCCGGTTCGTTTCAACGTTTCGGTGGTTGGAAAGCCGGCTGATGTTGTTTTTGGCTGTTTAGGTGGTTGATAAGCCGACTAACAAGCCAAACGAATAGGGAGTAGTAACAAAATATTATTAGATTTTTTATTAATTATACTTTCATAGTATACCGATTTGATATATAAATCTTTATAATTTTTTTTATAATTTTGATCAAACTTAAGATGTTTTTAACCCTTCACTATTCATATAATGTCTTGTAATTTGAAAAAGAGGGAGTAGTAAATTACTTACTCTCTGATTAAACCAACACGAAGACTATATTGTATATTTCCATTAATAAATGATGAGTACAAATAACTAGTACTCCAATGTCTAGATAGCTTTACGTTCGAGTCACTCATCAGTTCAGTCCAAAATCCAAATAGCTGCAGTGGGAGTGACTGTGAGTAGTTGGCCTGCGACTACTCAGGCCAGCTCCCAGGTGGGTCCCCCCCAAAAGGCACGGCACAACCGCAGCCGCGACGCCATCAACGTCATCCCATTTCCATTTGGATCCCATTCCATTTCCCAAGCCACCGCTGCTGCTTCCTCCTCCGTCCCGTCGTCGGCCATGGCATCCGCCGGTGGCGCTGGCACTGGCGCTGGCGCCGACCACTCCCCGCCGCCGCGTAGCCTGATCTTCGCCTTCTACCTCACCGGCCACGGCTTCGGCCACGCCACCCGCGCCATCGAGGTCAGTCAGTTACAGTTTACTCCCTCTCTCTCTCTCTCTCGCCGTCTCGCCTCGGCCATTGTCGCTCGTTCGTTTCTTCGTCCAAGTCTCACCTCCGGAAAATTCTCCTGCATTTCTGTGGTGTGGCTCCCGCGGATCGTACGTAGGTGGTGCGGCACCTGATCGCGGCCGGGCACGAGGTGCACGTGGCGACGGCCGTGCCGGAGTTCGTCTTCACCGCCGAGGTGCGGTCCCCACGCCTCCGCATCCGCAGGGCCATCCTCGACTGCGGCGCCGTCCAGGCCGATGCCCTCACCGTCGACCCGCTCGCCACGCTGGAGAAGGTTACCCTCGCGACCCATGATCCCTCTTCGTTCCCCCGTGTCGTGATGGCTGCCGACTGATGCTCCGGTTGCGAATGAAATGCAGTACCGCGAGGCGGCAGTGGTGCCCCGCGACTCCATCCTCAGGGCCGAGGCGGAGTGGCTGAGCTCCATCAAGGCAGACCTAGTGGTACGCACTCTCTAGTTAGTCTCCACTGCTGTTCGGTGATCAGACATTCAGTCAGTGTTCAACTGATGGATGTAGGTTTCGTGTGTGGGCAATGTCTGAATTCTCAAAGTAAACTCGGCTGTGATGTGCTTTTGGGACAGGTCTCGGATGTTGTTCCTATTGTATGCAGGGTGGCTTCAGATCTGGGCGTTCGCTCTGTGTGCATTGGGAATTTTAGGTGTGCTTCACTACTGTTTGCACTGTTTGCATTTGGGACTTTCGTTCTGAAGTTTACCTTTTGTTTGACTGTTTCCATTTTGTAGTTGGGACTTCATATATGCTGAATACATAATGGAGGCCGGATATCACCACCGATCTATTGTTTGGCAGGTAATACTTTTAGTTTTTACCGTATCAGGATCGTAAGTTTCCTTTTATGAAAGTATCTAAATACTGATCTATAGTCATTTGCAAGTATGCTCTGACTCACCACAATCTTTCTTACTTAGTACCGTGCATACTATGGCGATGTATACTTTTACTTTTGTTTTCAATAATCTAACACATCTATATAAATCTATATATACAGATAGCAGAGGATTACTCCCATTGTGACATATTACTTCGACTACCTGGATATGGCCCAAGTATGCTCAACTATATTTGGTTACTCTCTTTTTTTCCAAAAATTGTGTTCCCTGTTTCTCAGCTATCATGAAAATAGAGTATTATTTCATTCCATAGTGCCGGCTTTTCGCAATGTCATTGATGTGCCTCTTGTGGTTAGAGGATTGCGCAAATCTAGATCTGAGGTTTGTATTCTGCTGGAGAACGATATTCTGTCTCGACAAAATTCTTTGTTCCTTATTCACATGTTCCAATTGTGATCTATTAGGTGAGGAAGGAACTTGGAATTGATGAAAATTCTAAGGTGCTCGTTTTCAACTTTGGGGGACAGGTGCGTCACTTATCATATAGGCGTTTGATAAGCTTAGGGCATATGTTTATATTATCATGTGGATGTGGCTATTTTGAAGTGCTTACTATCTTCTGCACCAATATCTGTTGATTCTGATTCTTTCAGTAGTCACAGCCTTTTTGCAATGAAGTGGTGCTCGTTACTAATTATTATTATTTAAATAAAAAGCAATGCCTTTTCAGCTACTCCGTACTTGGAAGTATTATTACCCAGATACAACATTTTACAATGAAGTCCCCGCAATACTTGAATAATTATCGTTATACTTCCTTCTAATTTTCAGCAGAACACATCATCATTAAGTTTTATATGTATCATTGCTTCCTCAAAAGCTTATCGATCCATTCTTCTATCCTGTATGCTCTAAGCTTTTATGTGAACTACACAAAACTTATCACCAACATAATGAAATAATCAGTGCGTCATTGTTCCCAGCCAGCAGGATGGAAACTGAAGCAAGAATGGCTCCCTGATGGTTGGATCTGTTTGGTATGTGTATTTTAGAGTACATACAGTTATATTATATTATATCCCTTAAAAAGTGACTAACTGATGTGATTGACTAAACTTAGCTTCCTCTTCATGGAAGGTCTGTGGTGCTTCTGATTCTCAAGATGTTCCACCGAACTTCATTAAGCTTGCAAAAGATGCTTACACACCTGATGTTATGGCGGCATCTGACTGTATGCTTGGTACATCAAAATATTATATGTTGCACTAATGTTTTTCTAGCTACGAGCTTTTTGCTTTTCTTGCTAGATGCATATACTTACTCTCTTTGTTTATAGGAAAAATTGGATATGGAACTGCAAGTGAGGTTTTGGCCTGCAAGCTGCCATTAGTGTTTGTTCGCAGAGATTACTTTAACGAAGAGCCATTTTTGCGAAATTTGCTTGAGGTTGAAACATTTGTTATCATTGAATTATGCTAGAACTCATGTCTATATGCCATATGGATTGTGTTAAAATGCCTTCATGCTTTGTCCCACACACTCTATTTCAGTACTACCAAAACAGCATTGAGATGATCAGAAGTGATTTCCTTGCTGGACACTGGAAATCATACCTACTTCGTGCTCTCACACTTCAGCCATGCTACAATGGCCCAGTAAATGGTGGTGAGGTAATTTTTTCTACATATACCCAATATCTTATTGATGTTGTTATGTCCGAATTAGCTTGAAATCAAACTATTTCTGTACTCAATTGTATTATAACATTTGCATTTATGCAAAACCAGCTGCCTAAGTTGACGCCAGGAAAAAAAAAGTAATAATGGGCTTCCATCATAATAATGAGCTTTGCAAACCAAATTATCTGTATCCTATGGAAGTTATATTATTTGTGGATAGGCTAATACTTTGTCCATTTAGGTGGTTGCCCAGATCCTCCAGGACACTGCTGTTGGAAAGAAATGTATTACTGATAAAGTGAGTGATTCTGCATGACCATTGAGTGGCCAGCGTATTTCCGTACCTATCATTTCCACCTACGAAACTTTGTTTTCAACCTGCGTTATAGATTTTGTGACTGATGAAAAAGGAAATGCTAATGAAAGATCTTTCTCTTATTTTAGAAACCACCTCTTTGAAAATTTCTTATGCTTTGTGCCAAGCAAAACCAGCATATATTAAACATGGAACGCCCATAGAAAATTAGAGATGGAAGCAATGTTTTAAAACCCTGCTTAAGATTGTAATATGACCCAACTTGGATATCTTTAATTATAGTCTAGTGGTGCAAGAAGATTGCAAGATGCCATGGTCTCAGGATATGTGCTTCAAAGGGCTCCTGGGAGAGATTTAGTCATTCCTGATTGGTACTCTCTGTCTGAAACTGAAACTGGTGCTGGTCCGACCTCAAAAAATGTTGCTACAAAGGAACGTGCAGCATCGTGAGTACCTTCTCTTATTTTTGTCAGACATCCAGTTTTGCAGTGAAATATTTTGCAACTGAAAATAGCATATTTGATTTCACCATATCCAGATGTATTGAAGGCTTTGAGGTACTCCATGGGGACCTTCAAGGATTAACAGATACGATAGACTTTTTGCAGAGCTTATCTGAACTCAGTGGAAATGATTTGAAGAGCCCCAATAAGCAACACCTTGAGAGAACTGCTGCATCTGTTCTTTTTAACTGGGAGGTACTAATCTGGCAGTCCTCTGTATTCATTTAGTGAACTGTAGGACCCTGTGTAGCAGCATTAATGCTTCATGCATATCATATCTGGAATGCAGGATAGCTAGGTTCCATAAAGCTGCAATGATATACAGTAAGATGATTCCTTAATATGTGCAAGTAGACCAACTTTCTTATGCTGTAAAGTTTCATTTCCAACTGCTAATCCATTTATCCTATGATACCTTTTGGGTACAGATAAACGTATGATAGCTCATTTTGTTATTTCACAGGACATGAATTTTCCGATTCACGAGATAATTTACCATGTTAGGCTTCAACTTTTATATAGTGGAGTTCTAACAAGAGAGGAGGATTACATAGATCCTCATGTTTCAACTTGTATTGCAAATTCTATTGTATAAAGTTCAAAAATTTTGTTTTCATTGAACATGTTTCTTTCACCAATCTCTCTTTTGCTTGATTCATCTCTTTTTTTCCTGTATTTTGCATGGATACATGTAACTCCAGTTCTGATTACTGATTACTTTGATTTGTTTCATTAGCTTGTTGCTATGTACTTGAATAACTGAAGTAAGTCACTCAGAATGGTGAATGAATGATTCGTTTGCTATAATGACTTCCCTTTTTGTTTCTTTGTAGACAGAAATATATGTAGCAAGGGCACCTGGACGTTTGGACGTCATTGGTGGCATTGCTGATTATTCAGGAAGTCTTGTTTTACAGGTATGATCAATCACAGGTCAAATAGGTTTCTGTTACAAAATAGTGCTATAAGTTTAGGTAATAGCTGGATACTCTACTCATTTTGACCTGAAAAACAGCAGGGGAAGCCCCTACTGTTAGGATGATACTCTACTCATAAATATTTGATTCTATCTATTCCCATCTTTTGCAAAATCAATGTCTACTGTTCAATATGTGATGAAGTAGCATGCAAGAACCTCGATTTTCATTGAATCTTGATGTCTACTGTATTTTCTGTATTCCCTTTGATGCCACAGATAAATAAATAATAAACTGTTTGGAAAGAAACAAAAGATGCAGTTTTTTTTATCATGTATTGGGCAGTTGTGGTTGATATCTTGGATGCAATTACTAGATGCCTCTTCGGGAAGCCTGCCATGTTGCTGTTCAGAGAAACCATCCCAGCAAGCAGAAGCTTTGGGAACATACAAAAGCAAGACAGCTTGAGAATGCAGGCTTGGTGCCTGTGGTACAAATTGTAAGTTCAAATAATTCATGCTTTGTCATCTATTCTAAAAAAATTGCCACCTCCATTGGACGGGGCATGTAGGTTGTGCATATTAGATGCATGATAATAGTGCTTTTGTTGGTTAATTTAAACTTTAGTATAGTCACATTTTTGCCAAGTAGTTGTTCTTTTGATCTGGCTGGTTTGCATGGCTTGTCAATGCTTATTATCTATTGTGAACCTGATTGTTGCACAGGTATCATTTGGTTCTGATTTGAGTAGCCGTGCACCAACTTTCGATATGGACCTGTCAGATTTTATGGATGGTGGAAAACCAATATCCTATGAGAAAGCCAGGGAGCTTTTCTGTCAGGATCCATCCCAAAAGTATGACAATAACTTTTATTTCGGTACAAAATTTCAACTACTCAATTATATTTGCATATCTTCAACCTCAACTATCCTATCTCAGATGGGCTGCCTATATTGCTGGAACAATTTTAGTTTTGATGGCTGAACTTGGTGCCCAGTTCACTGACAGCATTAGCATTCTGGTAATCACCCAAGTTTTCATCATCCTGCAATTTTGTATGTAAAAACCTTAATGACCTAATCAGTTCCTACTTCCTAATCTTCTTTCTGCTCTAAAACTCCAGGTTTCATCTGCCGTGCCAGAAGGAAAAGGTGTTTCATCTTCTGCATCAGTAGAGGTTGCTACAATGTCTGCTATTGCCGCGACCTATGGTATGTAGATTGACATTGGCTATTTAATCTATCCTGAATCCTGAGACATGTGATCTCTAAATAGCATCGTTGATGGTTTCCTTTTAATTGTCTATAGGTTTAAACATCATACCGAGGGATCTTGCATTGCTTTGTCAGAAGGTATGATGTGTAACTGAAAGATGGTGATAGAATACAGATCTACAAGTTTTTTATGGCTGTAATTTTTTCAGGTTGAGAATCATGTAGTTGGAGCTCCTTGTGGGGTAATGGACCAAATGGCATCAGCATGTGGAGAAGCTAACAAACTCCTCGCGATGGTTTGCCAGGTTAGTGTTGTTTAGTAGTTCAAGTATACAGAAGCAGATAGATCCTACCTTTCCTCTACTCAAAAACAATGTTGCTTCATTATTTATTTAATCAGTTCTCCTGCAGCCTGCAGAAGTGAAGGAAATGGTTAGCATACCAACTCATATACGGTTCTGGGGTCTAGATTCAGGGATACGACATAGGTAGGAAGCCTTTCCTAACTGAGCTTGTGTTGTTGAGATTGTAGACATTACTTGCCTTATTGGAAAAATTGGAGCTAATTGCAGAACTAATCTCTCTTGAACTGTTAGTGTTGGCGGGGGAGATTATGGATCTGTAAGGGTAGGCACTTACATGGGACGAAAGATGATCAAATGTGTAGCATCAGATTTAGTTTCAGAATCCTTGACTTCAGGCCCCTCTGTTCAATCTGATTGTTATAAAGAAAATGGTATGGGTGTACTGAAATCTGAAGCTGCACTGGAGTATTTGTGCAATCTACCACCTCACAGGTCACATTTAGTGAATTCAACATTTATATTTGTGGTTCTGGTATTGCATGGATTGTAATAAAATCCCAATTTCAGATATGAAGCTGTTTATGCAAAAGACATTCCAGAGGTCATTAGTGGAGAAGCATTTTCAGAGAAATATGGAGATCACAACGACACAGTGACAGTTATTGACCCTAAAAGATCTTACAGTGTGAAGGCTCCTACTAGGCATCCCATATATGAAAACTTCCGTGTTGAGGTTAAATCTCTGGACCAGATTAACTGTTTGTACACTACCAAATCTATTTTCTGAATCTGAAAACCATTTATGGTGGGAACCATTTCAAAGTTTTGTTATTTCCTGAAACATGCTGCAACCTCCCCCCCACAACCACCACCACCAAGAACAAGAAACTAAAGTCTGCAACTAATTGCCGTTCACTTGATTCCCCTTTATTAAAGACTATTTCATTGTTTTCTCTCTTGACATTCTTTTAATTTCTGGTCTGTAGGCCTTCAAGACATTATTAGAGGCAGGTAATACAGATGAGCAGCTGTCAGCCCTTGGAGAACTTATGTACCAGGTGAATTAATTTGAGTCTCTTCTCATCATGATTTACCTTTCTCTACTCCTATTGCACAACAAGGTTCACTTGTAATATTGTTCTCTTTGTACTGCTACTGCATACCTTTGACATGTTCCCACATATTTCTGGCAGTGTCACAACAGCTACAGCGCGTGTGGCCTTGGTTCTGACGGGACTGACAGACTAGTCAATCTGGTACGAGATATGCAACACAGGAAGATATCTGAAGGCGGAAGCCCTAGTCTATTTGGCGCAAAGATCACTGGCGGTGGCTCCGGCGGCACAGTATGTGTCATTGGGAAGAACTGCGCCAGGAGCAGTGAAGAGATTGCAGAGGTAGCTTCAAAGAGTACATTTTTTTTTCAATTGGTGTTTGAGTTTTTGTCACGGTAGATTGACAGAGACTGGTATATTTGCCTGCACCTTCAGATTCAGCGCAGATACAAGGCTGAGACCGGGTATCTGCCCATTCTTTTCGACGGGTCGTCTCCAGGAGCTGGGAAGTTTGGTTACCTGAAGATCCGACGCCGTTGCCCCTAGTATCTGATTGGCAAATGAAGAGTTTGGGCTTTGTTATTGTTTTACAGATGACATATATCACTCAATTGTTAAGAACCTCAGTCCAAGCCATTGGTAGAAATGAACTTAAAGGCATATTGCCAGTATGGAGTTCTTTTCACACACAAAAAATATTTATCAGGTGCTGTGCCAATTCAGGAAGTTACTGGAGGAAAATGTGTGGAATAAGAAGCTGTTTTTGAGCAGATGTTGCCGTCCCATTTGACTCTAGTGGTCTCCTTGTACCATGATAATAATTGCCTGACAATACTAGATCATAGTACCATGACAGCCTTGGTGATCGAGGCCGGCGCATATATATAGTGAGATGGCTGGGTGGTCAATGCATACATGCGGTTGTATTGGAAGCTAGCGCGCACTGAACTTTATTGTTTGCTGGCAAGGTGGAGGCTGGAGGTGGTAGTCGTGGTTGGGGTTGGGCCGTCCATCCATGCATGCACTTCGCGCGCGAAAGCGAGAGCGAGATGGGCTGTACGTGTTCGTTCCCACCCACTCGTTTGTGGCCTTGTGCAAAGAACTCGGCCATGTCACCAATATATATATATTCCTTCCGTGTGTGCGTCCATGCATGCATGAGTCATCGACAACCTACCTTTGCCTTGGACAACCACTCACGAAACCACACGTACTCTACATGCACTTGTAGCCATCAAATAAGATCCGGCCGGTGGTGCCTGTACGTAGACCATATCTCCAAACTTTCATGCACGTCCCCTCTTGCATGCCCGCCAAAAAACGGACACGATGACAGCGACACGCTCGATCCTACGCTGGTGTCAACTTCTGCTTGGGGCCGTGCAGCCCTCGAAAGATTATTCGGCCTGCCTGATGAATCCCTCCGGCCGGCCGGCCCACAACGTAACTCTCTACTACAGTAGCTTGCTTCGTCAGAATGCATGGAAGCCGATCGACGTCCAGATGAGCATCTAGCGGACGATCCAGCAAGTGTGCGAAAGCGCTACGAGCCTACGACGAGCGCTGTTTCTTTATTTGTAAAATTCACGACTAATTAACTTTGTCGCAAATCAAGTTAATTAGCAGGCAAAGTGTTGCACCGCCTATAAAAAAGTGTTGCCAACAAATCAGATACCACATTTGTGGGGAAAAAAAATGTAAGTTTACCATCGAAATGAGTCTCGGCGACATATATACAAAGCATCATAGTTGTGACATGAATAGACCTCGTACGTTTTATTCACTTAGCTAATCAGCCGGTAGTTTCCATGCGAAAAAGCTAGTGGAGTGCAAGCAAGGATCGGAGAGAGGATCCATGTCCATTCATCGTCAAAAGAATGCAATTCTCACTTATCGAGGAGTCAAACAGTTTAAATTTTAACTAAATTTATATAAAAAAACACTAACATTCGTGATATGAAATTAGTACCATTAGGTTAGTCATAATATATATTTTTATAATAAAATTATTTAGCGACATATTCCCTCCATTTCAATTTATAATTCGTTTGACTTTTTTGACCTCAACTTTGACCACTCGTCTTATTCAAAAAAATTATGCAAACATAGTCAAATTTAATTCATTCATGTAGACTATTTATTAAATAAGTAAGTCACACAAAAAAAAATGATATTTTGCACAAAAATTTAAATAAGACGAGTGGTCAAACTTATGGTTGAAAAGGTCAAACGAACTATAATTTGGAACGGATTAAGTAAATACTGATATTATTTAATATAAAGTTGGTCAAAGATGAGAAACCTTGACCGACACGTTTCTCATAGTTACATTCTTTTAGGGACGGTGGTAGTACTAGTTACTGTACTGATGACGATGTGTCGGAGCAAGAGGGGCTCTCGTGCAGGGAAAGTTTCTTTGTCCGTACGTGTGCTTAGCTAGGAGTCTCCCAGCAACACCATGCAAAAGAGACGCCACATGCATAGGAATTGAAGCAGTTCGCTCGTCCCTCCAGCACAGATCGATCGAGGCCTGCATACTTACTATACTCCGGAGTGAGGTCGTGTCCAAACTCCGGAGTCGGTCTTCAGGGTTTTTTTTGTTGGATCGTGCGTGTATTCTCTTTCTCTCCATGTTGGGATTGGGCTGTTTAGACGATGGAAATGTGGTGAAAAAATCATGTAGCACTTATCGCGTCATACGGTAGTAATTTTATTTTTATTTGGTAATAATTGTCCAAACATTGATTAATTAGGCTTAAAATGTTCGTCTCGTAAAGTACAATAAAATTGTGCAATTAGTTTTTTATTTCATCTATATTTAGTACTCCATATATGTGCCGGTATTTTGATGCGACGGGGAATAGGAATTCAATGTGATGGGGAATCTTGTAAAGTTTGGGAATTTTGGATGGATTCCTGGAGAACTAAGGCCCTGTTTGGTTGGGTTGTGGCTTTTGGAAAAACAGCTGTGAGTTGTGACTTTCTGAAAAGCAGCTTTAGAAAAGCACTCGTCACAAAGTCGAAAGCCCGTTTGGTTCAATTGGTCTAGCTTTCAAAATGTAACTGTTCACTGACGAGCGGGCCCCGCTTGTCATCCTCTCCCCTCCTCTTCTTCCTCCTTCCTGTGAGCGTAGGAGAGACAGCCGCACAGGGGGGCTCGCCGGCCTCCGCCGGCGGCCGCGCAGAGCACCGCGTAGGGGGACCTCGCCGGCCTTGCCGCACAGGAGGCGCCACGCCAGGGAGGCCCGACGGCACAGAGCACCGCGCAGGGGCTCGCCGACTGCGCCGCGCAGGAGGCTCCACACCAGGGAAGCTCGTCGTGTGTGCGGGGAGGAGTCTCGACGCCGGCCGCGCAGGGAGCTCGCGCCCACGGCGGAGTCCACGCCCGCGGCGGGGATCTCGCGCCCATGGCGGAGCCCGCGCGTGGTTGAGGGAGAGGCCACTCCCAGCGGAGCTCGTCCGCGGCGGAGCCTGCAACCGGCGAGCAGTCCAGCGGAGGGAGGAGAGGTCTGGGGGCGGGACTGGGGCCGGGAGGAGTCGAGCAGAGGGAGGAGAGGACCGGGCAGGGGAGGCGCGCGGACTGCAGTAGTTCGCCGGCGAGGTCGTCCCGGTCGGAGTGGAGGAGTGGACCGACGAGGTCATCCCAGGCGGAGTGGAGGAGAGGACCGGCGGGCTGGACTAGTTGTAACACCTCTGGTGTTAATCACTTAATTAAAACTTGATTATGTCATCATATGCATTAAGCATTATTCATTTGTTTGAAAACCTGGATATGTATTGAACTAAAATGAGTTTACTTGTTTATGTTTGATCCATGGTGTGAATGCAGGGTCATCTTTTCAAATTCCAAAATTTAAATTTGAATCAAAACCCTAATTCCGAGAGGGGGTGGATTAAACCCTAAACATGATTTTCAAAATCTATAAAGAATTTGCATATGGTTGTTTAAGCAATGTGATAGATCTCTGTTTGAATTACATTTGTTGTGTTTACAGTTTTTCAAGTGTTACTCAAGTTTTTAGAGTAATTGAAAAGGGGATAAAATTTTTTTAAAAGGAGTTTCAAATTTCAAAAATGCATTTAAATTTCTAGGCCGAATTTGAAAATGTGTATATGACCAAAAGTGTAGATCATGAAATTTAGAGAAACTTTGGTGTTCTGCGCCGAACGGATCCATGGCGCCGACACCTGTCCGGCCAGCTGCCGACGCCACCGTGCACCTCCTCTCTACGACGCGCGCTCCATCGCGTGCATGGCATCGTCACGGCTCTGTTGCCGTCTACAAAACGGGACGTCGTCCTCCCCTGCTCTCTTTTTCCACGCTCGACGCCGCACGCTCTGCTCTGTTCCGCCGCCGAGTGTGTGTTTCGCGTTGCCAAGCTCGCGCGAGCATTCCAACCACCGCCAAGCTTCCAATCCACTGCCTAAGTCTTCTCCTTGATCTCGCGCATCGTCTGGGTCGCTTGGTTGAAGCAGACAAGCACTGGTTTGACCAGCGCGGCTTCGTCTTCCTCGGCTCCGGCGAAAGCGCCGCCTCTCTGGTCCGCCGTCATCCGGGCTAACCAGGAGCCACATTGTTTCCTTCTTTCTTGTTTCATTTTCTCCGTTCATCGCTGATCCTCGTCAGCTTCGTCGTTCCTTCTTTGGTGGACTACAGCTCCGGGAACGCCTTCGTTGTCGCCTTGTTCGCCATTTCCGTCGGCTCGGTCTTCGTCGACTGGTCGTTCTGCTTCATCTCCGGTCGCGCTAGCAAGTGTTCCACAACCGGGGTAAGCACCTCAAACTATCTGCGCGGTTGTTTTTTCCTGAATCGAGCCATAGTGCTCTGGCCACAAGCGCCGCCACGGTTCATGGCCGTCGCGACGGTGTGCTCGTCGGTCATTCGCGTTAGTTGATTTTTTTCGAGTCGGAGTCTTGCGCTAGCTTCGCCTAGTCGTCCTGAGTCTGTTCGCGTTGTTGGTTGATCGAGCGCGTGCGTGTTTTGGCCGGCGCACGCCACTTAGATCTTCACCGTCCGACATGGCCGTCAGCGAGGTCGTTTCGCTAAGGTTTTGCTTCGTTCTTGCTGCAGTCCGCGTTGTTTGGGGGCCGCTAAGCATGCTGGGGTTGTTGGTTGAGCCGATTACGGCTTGTGCTCGCCGGCGTTCGAGCGACCAAGCTCGGTCCGCCGCGGATGTCGCCGGCGAGGGCGTTCTAAGGGATGGAAAGGACTCTACCGTACCTCGATGGGTTCGGGATGACGAGTAGAGTCCAACGCATGAGTTGTTTGAGCCGCTAAGTAGCCGCCGGCGACGCGTGTAACACCCCGGGTGTTAATCTCTTAATTAAAATTTGATCATGTCATCATATGCATTAAGCATCTTTCATTTGTTTGAAAACCTGGCTATGCATTGAACTAAAATAAGTTTAATTGTCTATGTTTGATCGGTTGTTTGTATGCAGGCCATCTTTTCAAAGTCTCAAAATTTAAAATTTGATTTCCAAACCCTTTTCCCAGAGGGGGTGGATTAAACCCTAAACACAATTTTCAAAATCTATAAAGTTTTTGCTTGTGGTTGTTTAAGCAAAGTTGTAGATCTTGAAGTTTTGAACGTCTTTCGTGTTCAAAGTTTTTCCTGAAAACCCTTGGAAGCTTGAGCATTCTGCAAAATAGCCACAGGGTCAGTTGAGTCTTTTCTTCGAGCAGCTGCATGGCAGGGTCGTTCTCGACGGTGCCCGACGCCGACACCTGTCCAGGGACTCCTGTCTTGTCGTGGGTACGTGGCGATCTTGCGGAGCACGTTGCCGTCTTTAAAAGCGGGACGCCGTCCTCTCTTCTTTCCTTTCCACGCCACTGCTCCACTCTTCTCCGCTCTACTTCGCTTTGCTCTGCCTTGCTTCGCCGAGCGCTTCACCTTCACCATTGGCGAACTCGTCCGAGCTCGTTAGCTGCTGCCAATCACTCGATCTTTCGTCATTGCCTTCGCCTTGACCTTGCGCATCCTCGGGGTAAGTCGGTTGAAGTCGTCGAGCCCGCAATCGTCCAGCGCGGATCCGTCTTCCTCAACTCCGACGCAACCGCCGCTGCTCTGGTCCGTCTTCGACCGGGCTACGCAGGAGCCGCATTGCTTTTGTATCTTGTGTTTATTGCTCCTTGTTCATCTCTGATGCTTGTCGGTTCTCCGTTTTGCAAAATGTGGACCACAGCTCCGGGAACATCTTCGTTGTCGCGCAGTTCTTCGTCTCCGTCGGCACATTCTCCATCGACGGTCATCTCTGCTTCATCTCCGGCCACGCTTGCTTGTGCTCCGTGACCAGGGTGAGCTCCTCGACCTATCCGCTGTACTCGTTTATCCTTGTATCGAGCCTTCGAGCTCTGTCCTCGAGCGTTGCCGCTGTTCTTGTTCGGCGCGGCAGTGTGTTTGTCGTCTAGTCGTTGTAGTTGATCTTTTCGAGATCCAAGTCTTGTGCTAGCTTCGCCTAGCCATCCTGAGTCAGTATCGAGGGTAGTTGCCCTCGAGCGCGTGCGTGTTCTCTTCGGCGCGCGTCGCGCAGGTCCCCGCCGACCGCCAGTGCCGTCGACGAGGGTGTTGCGTTCCGTTCTGAATTCGCCTCGTGCGCGCTTCGCGTTGTTTGGGGTCCCTTTAGCTTGCTGGAGTTGTTGGTTGTTTCGATCGAGGGTAGATCGAGGTCTGATCGAGGCCTAGTGTCTCTGCTTGAGGCCTAGCTGTTTTGATCGAGGCCTGTGTCCGTCGGCATGTGTGTGCGGTCGAGCTCAGTTCACCGCCATGGTCGTCGACGAGGTTGGCTGTGTAGGTTTTAGCCTCGTTTCTGTGGGAGTTTTGCTCGCGGTTGTCTTCTGAGTCGTGATCGAGGCCTAGCCTCTTGATCGAGTGTCGATCGAGGCCTAGCGTCTCTGTTCGAGGCCTAGTTGCGTTGACCAAGGCCTAGCTTCTCTGATCGAGGGTCGGTCGAGGCCCAGTTTCATCGATCAAGGTCTTTCTTCATCGATCGAAGTCTCGTTCCTTTCGATCGAGGTCTCTCGTCAGCGATCGAGGGTAGTTCTTCGATCGAGGTCTGTTCTCGATGGTGTGCGATCGGTCGAGCCCCATCCGATCGTCAGCACCCTCGATGAGGTGTCTCTGAAGGTTTGTTTGAGTCGTGGCGTACCTCGTTGGGTTCGGCTCGGCAAGCCGAAGCAGGTTCGAGGGGTAGCCGTTCGGTTTGGTCATCGACGGCGGCTCGCCGCCGTGTTTTGTGGTTCTCGACGCCACCGCTCGAGCCTCTGTGCCGCTGATGGTCGAGTCTCAGCCGTCCGAGGGTCTTGAGCAGAGTTCTTCCTGTTTCATGTTTTTAGTTCTGTAACAATGCCCTGTTTAGTTATAAAATATTTAGAAACCCTAATACCTTTAGGCCTTGAGTGATTTTGGATTATTTGGTACATATGGTCATTGTCTAGTGACAAACACAAGTTGGACATGCTTGATGTAATGTTGCTTGCTCAGTTCTTTTGGATGTAATGATTAACTTAGATAATCCAGATAAATAGGGTTTAATTAATTTGCTTTCTAACCTAGTGTTGCTTTCCTTCATGAAGGGGAGTAGTGCTCAAGGTGTAATCTGTTTTAGTCTTCTCTTATGAGCATGTTTGTTGTGTTGAGCATCATGTTTACTATTCAAGCATCATCTGAAACATGTCATTATATCGTGTAGATTGTTCGTTGGTTGGGTTGGATACCTCCAGTGCAGAGGTTTTCTCTCTTGAATCTGAGCCCGAGTTCGTTTATCCCTCCAACCAAGGCAAGCCCCGGTGCATTCAAACACTTCCTTGTATTTAAAATGTTTGCTTTAAATACACTTATGTTATACTATTGCATTACGGTATTCAATCAAATTCCTACTTGATGCATAGCCTTACCTTGAATTATTTATTCCTGTACCTTGACACTGTTTTCAAAATACGGTTGTTGCTTTATGCTGCTTAGCAATGCTTAGACCGATATAGTCAGATGATTTCCTGTCATCTACGAGATTAGGTGTTAACCTGTTTGCTTCGGCAATGGTTCTGTTTTCGAGATGAATAGCGGATTGCTGCGGCAAATGGTTATGTCCTCTTGATGGAAGTAATAATCTGAGACCGGGCGGACACGGTGTTGGAGAGCCACCAGATGTGGATATCTGGTGAGCGGGTTCTTTCCGCCTGTGTCGATTAGAAACCGTCCGTTGATGCATGACTAGGGTTGTGACTTTGGAGTACTTATCACATACTCCGGGAAGCTGGACTCTGGCTATTCTCGCTTGAAGAACGGTTAACCCGCACTGGGAGTGGAGAGATGGCGAGAGTAGTGTGTACCCTCCAAGTTAGCGAACTGGATGGAGGTGTACTGTGCTCTCGGGTGGCGGAACCCCGGTCTTGGCGAGAGGATCCAGGGAAAGGTAGTCATATGCATGCTTTAAGCGGCTGTATATGTCGTGTGATAGGGAAGCCCCAGCTGGGATAAACCGGTTCGAATCGTCGTGTTCCTCGGATATGGAAACATGACCCTGTTTTCTTCTTCGTAGTAATACACTTTAACTGGATACTTGTTGGATCCCTTCGTGGATGTTTATTACCCTGTCATCGATCATACATCCAGGTCGATACTTGAGTAATCTTATGAACAACATAAATGATTTCAATTCTTTTTATAAATGCTCATTTATGCAAAATTCTTGATTCTTGCACACCACACCTTGAATCCTATGACTTGCATACTGTTTTGTCCACCAAATACTTTTCTTTGTCGGATAAGTCTTGTGGAGTACTCCCGTACTTAGGGTTTGTTAACCCCTGTTGCAGATGAGGATAACAACCCGGTTTGTGTGGCTTCTTGCTGCATGACCGTGGTCAGTGTAGATAAAGATGAAGAATAAACTGTCTTTGCTTGACTCTTGGGCAAGAGTACCTCGGTTGTTCGTTCTTTCTCTATCAGCAGCTTGATGTATCTTTATCGTATGACACTAAGTTATGTTTCAAAACTTATGGTTTGTAATATGACTTTAAATTTCCGCTACTTTGATGTAATATAAAAATTTCGTATTACTTCTGTCATGATTGTAATGAGGTGATCCTGTTCGGAAAGAGGTGGATGACCCGCTGCAAAGTGGCGACACCTAATGGGCTAATTAAGGTTTGGATCATCTGTTGGGATTAAGTGGTTAATCCTGACAAGTGGGCTCTATCTTAAGAGGTTCTGTCACAACGCGCCACCGTGTTTTGTGGTCACCGGCGCCGCTGCCCTGTTTTTTGTGCTACTGACATGCGGGACCCAGGTGTCAGTGAAGGGTTTTCCTATTTTTCCAGTTTTGCACAGTAATGTTTTTTGTTATTTTCATATGTTTAAATCTGTGGATGTTTAAATTCTGCAAAAATTTGTGAATACTCTCTGTGATGTGTAGTATTTAATAAAAATATAACATGTCCATGTTCAGTACATTTTTAATCCTGTAAAAATGCTCAAAGTAATTGAAAAATGACTTTTTCATAATTTTTCATGGTTTGTGTGTTACTCCAAAAATTCTGAGATTTTTTGTGTAACATTTATATACTGATATCTTGCTGTACAAAAAGTTTAGGAATTTTTGGATGAACTGTTGAACATGGCTATTTGTTTAATTAATAATAAAATGATTAGCAACCATAATGACTTTAGGTTTTGAGTGATTTTGGATTGTTTATGGTTAATGGTCAACTGTCCAGTGACAACCACAGTATGGACATGTATGATGTATTGTTGTTTGCTCAGTTCTTTTGCATATAATTTTTAGCTTAGTAATTACTTTAGTCGTGTTGTAAGTAAATTACTTTATGCTTTAGTGTAACTTTTCTTTCATGAAGGAAAGTTGTACTCAAGATGTTTAATCTGTTTTGTTCATCTTTTAAGTCCATGTTTGTTGTTGTAAAGCATCATGTCTATCATTGCAAGCATCATCTAAGCATATCATTATATCGTGTAGATTGTTCGTTGGTTGGGTTGGTTAATCCCTCTTTTGAAGGGGATTTCTCTCTTGTTGAATCTGAGCCTGAGTGTGTGTATCCCTCCAACTAAGGTAAGCACCAGTGCATTCAAACCCTA
This sequence comes from Microstegium vimineum, assembly GCA_022036555.1. Taxonomy (NCBI): domain Eukaryota; kingdom Viridiplantae; phylum Streptophyta; class Magnoliopsida; order Poales; family Poaceae; genus Microstegium; species Microstegium vimineum. The sequence goes on along the minus strand of CM039125.1, from coordinate 2,153,665 downwards.
CCTTGTATTTAAAAAGCTTTTCTTTAAATTCACTTATGGTTATAATATTGCATTATGGTACTTTATTAAATTCTACTTGATGCATGGCCTTATCCTTGTACTATTGTACCTTTACCTTGTCACTTGTTTAAAGATGAAAACTTTTGCTAAAAATGCTTAGTAAGCTTAGAGTTTTCTAGTCCAGTCACTTACACATAGTGTATTGCTTCGGCAAATGGTTATGCTCTTTTGAGAAAGAAACATTGTCATGCCCCCCAATTTCGGAGTGTAAAACATTTTACGCGTCGAAATTTTCTCTACTATAACTGTTCCCTCCAAGATAACTGCACGACTTCCTCGATTACTGTGCGTAAAAATCGCAATTTATTAACAAAATTCCGCGACTGCAGTATGAACAGTTGTAAGTCCAGTCATATCTCCTCGATTGTCGCGCATACCTCTCTACATTCCTGCTCAGTGCGAAGAAAATTCCAAAATACCCCTGACCAGGCTTAAAAATTACCATTATCCAATCTGTTCTTTACCCTGAGCCTACTTTCACTTTCACTTGCCCTCGTCTTCAATCTCGGCGGCGACTCCAGCGGCGACTCCGAAGAACAGTCCTGTGAACTCAAGCGGCGGCACCCTCTCCTAGCAGAACACGAACAGCACCAATGGCGATCCACTTCGATGTCCCCAAGGTAAATATGTCCCCTTCTCACTTCATCTTCTGCAAGTTCCTTTTCCGTATTGCTTTATAATCCCTTTTTCCCCTTTCTTTCTTCGATTTCTCCAAAACCTAAGAACTGTACAACAAGGTAGTAATCCCAATTGAGCAGTCCAATTTCAACTGTCTAGGCCCAATGGGACACCCTAATCCCACCAATCTGATCAATGTCGAGGCCAACCGCATCTCTTTCAAATCCGAGTGCTTTAGCCTAGGGTTATGGAAAGATGCCTTCCGTTCATGGCCTAGACCCACCAAGGGATGGAAGAACTGGTACCTCAGAGTGATCAGAACACAGCAAGTTTACTGGTCAGAGCGCAACCTGGACCAGTGCATTAGGCTCTCCATTGCCAATATGGAAAAGAATGAGAACATGATGATGGCGGCCTCTTACTTCTGGTCTGATACCATGAACTCCTTTTTATTTAGACATGGACCTGCCACCCCCACCCTTGCCGATGTGCATATGCTTACCGGCCTAGATGTCTCCTTTGCCGATACCCCTGCCCTGTTCAATAGGAAGGCTGAGTATAAGGTGAACACACGCAATATCGGCGGCTGGACCGGTTACATCCAGGAATACCAGAAGACTGGATCGGTAGGTCAGAGGGAGCACGCCACCTTGAACATGTGGCTAGAAAAAATCATCTTCTGTGGCAAAACTGTCGGACCTACCACAATGTACCTCCCGGCAGCATAACTCCTAGCCGATGGAACAAGACTCCCTCTCAGCCGATACCTCCTTGGATCGGTGTACCGTCTCCTACACCAAGTTTCCAAGAAACTTTTGTTGGGTGAGTCCATCGGTAACCTTGAGGTCCTTGGTGGTTCGTAAATATGTGGTTGAATGCACACATGTACAAGGTCCTCCAATTTGACTTATTCACTCAACAATTTCCGAGAGATATATCGGAAAACTATGTATTTGGTGATGATGAATCGGCAACTCGTCCCCCACTCAATTTCGGGGAGGCCATCATAGTGCTGCCAGGAACCGATGCAAATGCAGACCAGTTCGGCAGATTCTTTCAAAAGCTTTGTAACGGAATCCCTGCTGCAGAACGGCTTTGGTGGCCTTACATCGATGAAGATAACCGATTCCCTCTGCTGTTTAATCTTACCGATGGGAATGTGCCTCAGAATGAAGTTATCATGAAGGCCAGTATTGTTCCCCGAGCTATTCCAGTCAACATTTTTGGAACCAGGAAGAATGCTCCTCCATCCTTTGAGTTTTATTACCCATCGGCAACAGCAAGACAACTGGCATTCGGCCAATTACCGATCAAGCTCTGCTATGCCAAGGTGATAAAACCAAGACAAACTATCTCCAGTGCTATGGACTGGAACAAGGTGGTCAATCTCCCTCCCAATGCCGATACATCAGACATTGATCTATCTTCCTGGGCACCAACTTCTTTCATCACGGAGGAATATAAATTTTGGTGGCAAGAATGGAGAAATCAACTGTTCACCAAGTCATCGCACTATTATCGGCATTTGATTGATGCCGATTACGTCATTCCCGATGATGCAGTGAGTTTTTATTCCAATGTATTCCTTATTACTTACCTCTACCATCGGTATCTGACCTTTCACCTAACAGGTTGATGATCCGATCCCCAAAATGAGCAAGAGTGGCAAGCCCTTCCGCCTTCGAGTGATCAGCCCAGTATCAATCATCGGCAATAACGCTCCTACACTGGCTGCCTTCACTCCTCAGAGGGTCCCTAAGGTCACTCTGAAGCCAAGGTCGACGCCTGCAACAACCATTGCTACTCCATCGGCTGCCGCTGCCATTTTGGCGCGAGCTTTCGCAGTAAGTTTCACTTTTACTTATACCGATCACAAACTGTTCATTGGCAATATTTACTTTATGTAACTTGCACCAAATATTCTTCAGGCAGCGAGATCATCGGCAGCTGCTCCAGACGTACAAACTTCTCCAACTCCTGCTGCCGATGCCTCCCAAGCTTCACAGCTGAAACGGATCGGTTCACCAACCGCTGCTCCGAAGAAGAAGCGCCTGAGGCGGGCTACTTCAGTTGCATCACCATCCCCTGCCGATGTACTAATGACAGAACCATCATCGGCGTCTATTCCCGATCATCCACTAAACGACATCTCCGACCAGGAGACAACACCAGCGCCTACTGTGACGGCGGAGGCGACATCGGCATCGGTACCAGCATCTACACCGGATGAAAATCCGGATCAGAGGACGGCATCACCGCCACAGGAGCCATCCACCGCAGCAGAGACAGCACCAGCAACAGCACCGACTACTCCTACAGAAGCGTGTTCATCGGAAACTGTTGCCGATCTCCAGGATGAGGCCATGCCAGCCAACTTTCCAAGTCTTGGGCAAGAAATCCGCTTCAAGATGGTAAGCCGATTATCCAAAAACTTACGGTATAAACTTATGATCGGCAAATTTTAACTCTCTTCTTTTAGGCCCAAGACTCCCTCGATAGCTTGTTTTCTTTCGGCATCAACCTCCCTGAAGACAAAGACCAAGAAGGTTCTGCTGCAGCAAACATCTTGTTCTCCTTCGCCGTCAACCTTCCCGATGAAGACAAAGATGAAGATAGCTCCGCTCCAGCTCTATTGGTAGATGTCAAACTCAAGCTTGAAACACTGCTATCTCTACTGCAACAAGATACATCTCTTCTCATCCAAGATTCGACTGCAGCAAAGACAGCATTCAAAGACATCCAAGGTCACCTATCTGCCGATATAGAAGAAACACTCTTCCAAGCAGCGTTTCTTGAAAGCAAGCAACTTCAATATCAAAGGCTTTCTCGTCGCATAGCCAATAGGACTGCTCGATCAAAACTTGAAGAAGAAATGCTTAAGTTTAAACAAGTTGCCGATGAGAAGCACAAAGACATCGGCCAAGTAGAAGCTTCTGGCACTAATCTTGAGCAAGAGATCGTTCAGCTATCGGCAAGAAGGGAAGAGTTGCAGACCGAGCTAAAAAGGGTTGAAGAAGCTCTAAACACAGCCAACCAGAAGAAAGCTGAACTACCCGACACCATCAAAGCTCTGCGACAAGAAAGGGATAGAAACGTCTGACAAGCTATCCTGCTAAAGAAGAAGATCAAACCAACTGAAGGGTTTGCCGATGATGACGCTAGGGAGATGGAAGAAATAGAGCAAATTTGCCTGCGTGCGATATTGGCTATCCAATCCTTGTTGTAATCATATCGGCAAATGTAACAATAACACTTGTTTTCGCTTTGTAATATAACGCCAACACGTTTTTACCGATGTTTTATACAACCTTTTCTTTCATCGGCATCCGCACGAGTACTCTATGCGTCTACCCAAATACTAGGGTAATATTTCTTCAAGTATTTACCGTTGATTGCTCTGGAGAATGCAACTCCTTCGAGAGTTTCTAAAATATAAGCATTGCCAGGAGCAGACTGTTTTATCCGATAAGGACCTTCCCAATTAGGAGACCATTTTCCAAACTTAGAACTCTTAGTCCCAATCGGTAAAATCAATTTCCATACCAGATCACCATCGGCAAATTCCTTCGCCTGTCATCAATTTCATCGGCAGCGCTACTCCCAGTGCAAAAATTCTTCACTCAGCCTGCCGATGCCCCCAAGTATAACAATTGAAACGTCAGGGCTCCCCAAGCCAAAATGCCCAAGGCCATCGACTCCAGTTACACCATCGGCAATATATCGACATCTGCCGATGGATCTCCATCTTTGCGCTTTGGCCTTCATAGCTTGTCTGAAGATTTCCTTCTGGAAGGATTTTCCTCATGACACAAATCTTCTTGGAGTCCGCATTGGATTCTTCTTTTCTGAGTCTTCGTTAGACCCTTAGGACACCATCGAGGAAGCTTGGTCTTCCAAACAGGCTGATACTGCTTCTCACTGCTTGCACCTGCACTACCTCTTATGTTCAGATCCCTGGAGAAAATTTCTTCATCGGGTACCCTTGTATCAGCCACCTCTCCAAGCTCTTCTTGACAAATACGCTTGTCAAGCCTGTCATGTACGCTGAGCTTGCCCCCCAGCCGATCATGTGCTGATTCTTTTTCTCTGATCAGCCTGCCATAGCTTGATGTCCGATCGTCAAAACAAAGTTTCTTTTCTGACCGATTGGCAGGGTAGCACCCATTGCACTCAGGGCAATTATCAGCAGTAGGTAGTTTGATGCCTTCTTCCCAGCAATGAACAAAGAAAGGACACTTCCAGTGGTCCTTATGCCGAAGCCACTCTTGGCGCCTTTCTTCCTCTTGCAACCGATATCGTTCCTCTCGTAACTGCTGATACTCTTGCCTTGGTCATCTATGTGTGATTATAACACCATGAGATCTTTTGATGTTACTGCTTTCATCGGTAACCCTCTTGCCTTTCCTATCATCGGCAAACTTCTTCCATGTTACTTCATGCACAGCTATCTGATGTTCAGGGGTCTACCGATGCACTTTTCTTGGCAGCTTTCGATGTCAGCACTTTAGTTTTCCCACTAGTTTCCACCATGTTATTTGGAAACGGGTGCTGATTGATCTTCATCGGCTTCTGGGTCTTGTAATTTTCAAACTTAATCCACCCAGACTCAATTCCTGACTGCAACTGCTGCCTAAAGACTTTGCAGTCATTGGTATTGTGCGAAGTTGCATTATGCCACTTGCAATACCTGATTTGCTTGAGCTCTTTGGCCGATGGAATTACATGGTTAGGTGCCAGCTTAATCTTCCCTTCTTGGAGCAATAGTTCAAACACCCTATCGGCCTTGGTGATGTCAAAAGTGCATCTCTCAGCTTCCTTCTGATCGAACGAACAAGATATCGCCTTTTTATTTTCTACCGATTCAACTAAACCGATACTTGCTTCTTCGTCCGAATCTGTCTTCTTAGTTAAAGACACCTCTTCATCCCAATCCTCTCTAGGCTCAAAAACTTTGGTGTCTTGATTAGTAACCCTTTGCACAAGATGGCTCAAACTTTCAAACTCTTGAGACGCATATTTGTCTCTTATGTGCGGCAGTAATCCTTGGCAGGCCAAATCTGCTAATTGTCGATCATCAAATACCAAGTTATAGCACTTGTTCCTCACATCTCGCAGTCTTTGCACGAAGCTTTCTACCGATTCATCATCACACTGCTTCAGCTTGACTAAATCGGTAAACTTCTTCTCATGTGTGCCAACAAAGAAATACTTGTAAAACTGTTTTTCTAGATCGGCCCAAGTGATCACAGAATTTGGAGATAGTGAAACAAACCACGTAAATGTCGATCCAGATAACGATGACGATAATAATCTTACCCTCAGCTCATCCTTGCTGGCTGCCTCCCCACACTGGATAATGAAGCGGTTGATGTGCTCCATCATTGACGTGTCATCTTGGCCAGAGAACTTGTTAAAATCCGGCACCTTGTACCGATTTGGGAAGGGGATTAAATCATAAGCTGGAGGGTATGTAGTCCGATAAGAATATGTATCAACCTTAGGCTTGATACCGAATTGCTTTTTTGCCACTTCGGCAATCTTATCGGCTAAATATGCATCTTGACCTTGCAGATGCACTGGCTGGGCATTGACTGGTTGAGCAGATCGATGCACCTCTTCATGTTTTTGCGGTAAATAAACCGGGGCAATCGGCACATTTGTGACACCAGTCTGTTGAATATTATGCATCGGCTGATTGGCTGATGGGCAACTTTGAATGTCCACTGGGTGAGTAGGTTGATGTACTTCTTCAGGTCTTGACGTCAACGTGCTTGAAGTGATTGGTGCGTGCATAGTACTAGTCATCTGAACACTATGCATCGGCTGAGTTGTCGATGGGCAATTTTGCACACTCATTGGCTTTTGTGGCATTATATTCATCGGTTGCTGTACCGATGTCTCATTGCACACATTCACCTGCGAGTATTACGATGTAGTACTTATCGGCTGATTTTGAAGACTTGCCGGATGACATTACGGAGCTCTTGCCACTTGGTGCCCAGGCTGCACAACTTGTTGCTGAATCGGTAATTGACCGACCCAACTTACATTAGGTGTCATCGGCATATGACTTACCGATGGCTGATAACTAGCTGACTCTCGTAGTCCTTGTACCTTTGGATGATAGCCTTGATTTGCGGGTACCATAGGTTGAGCAGCCATTGCCGATACAGGCTGATTGACAATCGGCAAGCCTTGTCGTATCGGCCAAGAATTTGCCGATGGCTGATAACCAGCTGATGCTTGTCGTTCTTGTGGTGTCGGGTAATTAACAGAACAACTACCTTGGTTAACAGGTATTCCAGTTTGAAAAACCGTCGCTGTCATGGGTCGACTTGCAGCTGCTAGGCCTTGTTGTATCGACAAGTGATTTGCCGATGGTTGGGCGTAAGGCACTCTGGGTATTGTCATTTGAAGATTCCCTGTTGGCAACTGCACCGTTGGAGAAGATGTAGCATAAGGCATCACTGGAACCATCGGCTGCACAGGTGTTGCCGATGCCATGGGAATCTTCCACCCTGCATAGTTATCTTGGACCAATCTGGAATCAGCAGATGGACTTGGAGATATACCGTATCCCCACCAGTTGGCAGAAGTTGGCTGACTCTGGGTCACAGGTCCAGATATTGTTGAGGCCACCAAATTTGTATTCACCTGAGTGATGCTTGCTGGGCTCGATCTTGGTGGCATGATCTCATCGGGAGATCGGTTCATAATCGGTGAAGACACCCTTAGAACCGCCGATGGGATCGTAACAGATGTCGATCCGAGTTGACGATACTCCAGACCAACATAATATGGTGCCTGTCCTCCCTTGAAAGTTTGCTTAACAGCATTGCATACAGTATTGGACAACACATTGGATTGACTAATTAATACATTATTTAATGCAGAATTAACCATCTCTTGTAATTTACCAGAGTCGGCGTTGAAAGTGACCTGTCGTGGCGACGACGGATCTTGCTTCTGAACTGCTTCGCCGATTCTGTTTAGGCTGAAGGATTTGAGATATAACCGCTTGTACTCCTCCATAGCCTGCTCCATAGCCTGCTTCTGATCATCTCTCAGATTGGTTTCGGAGACTCCGATGATGTTCCTCTGGTTAACGTCGGAGTTATCACCCATGATAGATGTATAATTGGTCCCACCGGGTGTGCCAAAAGAGGTGTTGACACAAAAAGCGTTAGGATCTGCAAATACCTCGGACTATTACCCGAAATTCGATATCCAAGGTGTGCCAGTCGATTTGACCAGTTAATCGACAAGGACGATAACTAGAACAAGATCTGAACAGGACAACGGCGATACGCCCGGATGCCAAAACTCAGACTTGATCAGGATAACTAGAGCAGAGCTGAACGAGACAGCAGCGATACGCCCGGATGTCAAAGCTCAGATTACTCCCACGCGGAACTTACAAGGGTTTGACGGAGATCAAGGTGATGCAGCCCGTCGAAGCTTGAAGAACTCGTAAATATAGCTAAGACTAATGCAAAAGGGTAAATTGCAGTAAAAGTAGAATAAGAATAATTGATTTGATTTTGATAGATTGATTCGTGTTTACACGCAGCCCTTGGACACATATTTATACTCCCGCATGGAGAGTTGTACAAAGACACGACTCGTACCTTTCCTAAACAAAACTCTATTTCAAGGAAATAACTGACCCGCGCAGGAGTCGGACCCAAATAACAATACTATCTTCCTAAACAGACACTCCTATTTTAAAGGAAAACAAACGACTCGTGCAAGAGTCAGACTCAAACTTCCATAACAATACTAGTACGAGATCACTAGTTTCCTTATGTCTTCTCTTCGATGAAACTTTCCATCGGCAGACTCTTCAATCCGCAACTTCCTTCTATTGCCATCGGCAATCTTCTGCTGACGTCAACCGCCATGTTACCCTGTGTCCATCGGCACTCCATGTTCATCGGCATCGGCAATACTTCCCAATCGGCAACCTTGCACTCCTGGTAACTTGTCTTCACCAATTAATTCTTATCGGCAAGAGTTATTCAACTCCCATCGGCAACATCCTTATCGGCTTATCGGCAAGAAACGTCCAGCTTCCATCGGCAACATCCTTATCGGCAATACCCTTATCGGCAAGAAACGTCCAGCTTTCATCGGCAACAAACTTAACCTATTCGCAGCATCTACCCTCATCGGTAACATTGGCTAACGACCTCCCGATGCCGATGGAAAACGGCTACCGATCAATGCAAGTCTTAGTTCATTTGACACATGCCGAAAAACGGTGTCAACAGGAAGTAATAATTCGTGATCGGACGGGCACGGTGTTGGAGAGCCATCAGTGGTGTCTGGTGAGCGGGTTCTCTCCGTCTGTGTCGTTAGGGCCTTGCCGTTGTTAAAGTCTGAGGGTTATGACTTTGGAGTACTTATCACATACTTTTGGAAGCCGGACTCTGGCTATTCTCGTCTTAAGAACGGTCAAACCGCACTGGGAGTTGAGAGATGGCGGGAGTAGTGTGTACCCTCCAAGTTAGCGAACTGGATGGAGGTGTACTGTGCTCTCAGGTGGCGGAACCCCGGTTTTGGCGAGAGGATCCAGGGAAAGGTAGTCATATGCGTGCTTTAGTGCTGCATATGTCGTGTGTTAGGGAAGCCCCAGCTGGGATAAACCGGTTCAAATCGTCGTGTTCCTCGGATATGGAAACATAACCTTGTTTTTATCAACGTAGTTAATAAACTTTAATCAGATACTTAATGTTTTCCCTTTTATGGGTGGTTTATTACCATGTTATCGATCATAAATTTAGATTGGTACTTGAGTAATCTTTTGAACGAATTAAATGAATTTTAATTCTTTTTATAAATGCTCATTTATGCAAAATGCTTGATTCTTGCAAACCACACCTTAAATCCTATGACTTGCATATTTTTTGTCCACCAAATATTTTCTTTTGTCGGATAAGTCTTGTTGAGTACCCCGTACTCAGGGTTTGTTAACCCCTGTTGCAGATGAGGGTCCCAATCCGGTCTGTGTGGCTTCGTGCTGCATGACCGTTGTTTCAGTTGATGAGGATGAAGAGTAGTTGTCTTTGCTTGACTCTTGGGCAAGAGTACCTTGGTTGTTTATTTATTCTCTATCAGTAGCTTGATACTATGTTATCTTATGACACTTAAGTTATGTTTCAAAACTTATGGTTTGTAATATGACTTTAAATTTCCGTTACTTTGATGTAATATAAATTATCGTATTACTTCTGCAATGTTTGTAATGAGGAGATTATGTTCGGAGAGAGGTGAATGATCCGCTGTAAAGTGGTGACATCTGACGAACTAATTAAGAATTGATTCATTTGTTTGGGATTAAGTCGGATGGACTATTAATTCTGGCAAGTGAGCTCTTTCTTAAAAGGTTATGTCACACTAGTTCACCGGCGGCGGCGGAGGGAGCAGAGGAGACAATACCTTTCTTTCATCGCGTGGATGGGAATAGGAGAAGAAAAAACGAAACGTTATCTTCATAACCAGTGGCAGGTGGGTAATATTTTTTGTCAAAAACAGGTGAAAGCAGGGGTTAAGATGCTTTCAGTTTTGTACTACACCAAAAATAGTTTTTGGTCTAAAGCAGATGGTGTTTTTTAGGTTTTTGGTTGATTTTATGTTTTTGCAAAAACAAAAACAGGTTAGAAAGCCTAACCAACCGGCCTAAATACAGCTATGGAATAATTGGTGGTGCGTGAGGGAGGAAATTAGCAAGGACGATCGACGCTGCACCTACAAGGCGTGAAGGCGGTCACGGCTGGACGCTGGGATCAGATTCCGATGATGCCATGCGGCTGGTTGTTTTGTCTTGTCTTGTCCCTCGGCGGCCGGCCGGCGCCGGCGACCCATGGCCAGCTGCCCAGCTGCAGCTGCTGGTACGGTCAGGCCGTCGCCTTCCCCTTCCCTCGTCACCCATGCATCAGCCTCCCTGCTGGACTGCTGGCTGTTGGCTGCTGCCCGGCCGGCTCAGACGGAGACGACTCTGCTTTTTGGCCTCTTGCGCGTCACGCATCCGTCGCATCTTCCTGGTCCTGGTCTCCTCCGTCTCCGCGTCTCCGACCCGCTCCCCCTCCGTCCTTGCCTGCTGCCGGCCACGGAGGCCTCTGTCATGTCACGCTCGCACGCCCCACGTCATACAGTATATTCGGCCGAACCGTACGCACAGCCAGGACTGCCCGATTCCACGTACGTCCATGCAACTCTTATTCACGACGTCATCCAGTATCCGCAATGCCTTGTGATGCCAAATCGTGCCCACATTTTTCTTTTAACTAGGTACTACTGTATATATCAATGCTACAGTTTCAATCTATATACAATTAAAACTCAGGCTCTCATCAATTGTATTTCAGAAATACATACATACATACATATATATATATATATATATATATATATATATATATATATATATATATATATATATATATATATTATATATATATATATATTATTGTTGCCCACGTCAACACGCGCAGAGTATATATGCTTCTAGTTTAATACAGTTTCGATCTCCGTTTGTTGAGAGAATAACTTACAACATGTTTGGCCACTCGTATATGATGCCCCATCAGCTAATCCAGCCTCTCGGAAATGCAACATTGATGCCCGCATGGAGGCCTTAGTCTTCGTCCTATCCGACCACTGATGGTATATTTAGCTATTTAATTAATTGTGCAAATAAAAATATTGTACCATAATTAATAGGCCGAGTTGATAAAAGTTCAAACGTACAAGATCAAATCTTTGTTCAACTGTAAACAACAACCAACAAATGTACTATTCAGCCTTGTTCTTAGGAGTAATTAATGAACTAAACAACAAGCAATAATTGCATATGTTGAACATGTCCCTGCATATATATATAGCCAGCCATGCTTTGCTGAGCAGGAAACCACACACGTTATTAGTGTCAATAATCTTTGTACTATTTTCTATAATTTACTAAACTTCATCAAATAAAAGTTTAACTTAAGACAACTCTAGGATTATTAAGGCGTGTTTGGTGCCGTGAGAAATTTATTTGTCGTATCACATCAAATCTTTCGGCACTAGTTTAGTGTATTAAAAATAGACTACTTATAAAACTAATTACATGGTCATGCGGAACTTGACAAGACGATTGTATTAAGCTAAGTTAATCTATAATTAACAAATGTTTACTGTAGCACAACATTGTCTCGCGAAGTTACCTCCGACTGACAAATTATTTTTTTAATTAGTATATTTTAAATAGACCAAATTAGGGACGGGAGATTCGATGTGACGGGGGCAAAACATTTGCCCCCCAATCCAAATTAGTGTCAATAATCTTTGTACTCTTTTCAAACTCTAGAGATCACTTGAACTTTTCAGCTCGGCTTAGTCATGCATCATACAATGTTTATTAGCCGAACAAGTGTTTTCTAATTAATAGCAACATCAGTACTTAAAAAAAACAAATTTGAGCATCGTCTAATAGAATGGGTCGGAAACTCAGTTGTCACTCAACTGTTCCCTTTGAGCCTGGCATGATGCGGATATACGAGTCGTAAATAAAAATTTCAACAAAGGGGCGACACCCTGGCCAGCAAAAAACTAGGATCTCGGGGGCAGGTCCGGAATCTACGCCCTTTTTGCGCAGTTTATACCTGTACTGTGTGTACCGTACCTTTTTCATACCATATTTTATTATATTTATATAGTATATACAAATCCACTAGAAAGCTTTGCTTTTGGGACGCTAGACCCATGATGGGAATGGAAATGTTAAAGCGGTCGAAATGGGCGTGGCCATGCGTCATAACGACTCCACGCGCCTGCATATATGCTGCATGGTGTGCCCAGTGGAATGGAACGGAATGGAATTATAAAAACAGAAAAAAGCGCCGGTACCAAAAGAGACGTCAGAATAGTATTATCGATTCGGCGCCGTAAAGCCTGATTCCCACTAACCTAATTAGTGGTAGCTATAATGTAGTACCCCTACTACTAGCGTTAGTGTGAGGAGGAGCCCACACCAAGCAGCATTCCTAGAACAAAGAAGCTGCTTCTTCATATTCTTATACCTAGATTTAGAGAGAAGCATGAGCCATTTTAAAGGAGCCAAAATGGCTCTGACTCTTCCATTTATTAATAAAAACGGGGTTTTCGAAAAATATTTGGTAAGACTTTTTTTTGGAGAAGCCAGAGGTAGGGAGAAACCCTACCAAATAGATCCTTAGTATAGTATTGCTAAAAGCTTCAAATGAGCTCACCCATCTTTTGTTTAGCTTACTCTCATCACTAACACCCAATTCGATAATAAACACGAATATGCATTTATATGACCTAATATTAATAAATCTATTCAGACTTGACAAACAACAACTAAAGTTTTACTAAGATTATACAACACAAAATTTGTGTTCTTAGAAACACCAACAATATAGATATCATGAAAAAAGAGAGGAATATGATGGCCTAGCATGTTAAACGTTATGGACTCTATAAAAAACCATATAAAAAATATAAATTTGATGTTTGGATGCGAGGAAAAAACAAGAAATAAAATCGATGAGATAGAGTGACACAAATGTACAATATGGCGTCCTCTTTTTTAGATATATGTAATTTTCATAATACAATGCATTTAAATAAGCCAAAATTTCTTACAATTTAACAAGAATTTCACAGGAAAATTACATAGGAATTTCATAAGAATTAGATGATTTTTATAGAAAAATGTAAGAACATTAAAAAAAATCCTTGCGTTCCAATAAGTAGGGTCTGAAATGCATGGAGGAAGTACCATACATATTGAATCGAAAACCATATATGATGAAACAATCAATGTTCCGAATCCGACGTCCTGATATTCCTATGGATCCCAACAAGGTATATATATATATATATGCATGTATAATAATAACGCGATTATGAGGTCGTTCAGTTGAGTTGTTAATGTCAGAATGTTCTCTGTCTGCTGGAACTGCAATGTTAGCTGTCCTGCTTGCTTGCATTCTGCTACGCACACATACGAGTATACGAGCTCCACTATACAGACAACTGCTACACGACGGTGCAACTTGCATTGGCGGCGGCATGCAGATGCAGCAGCAAGCACAGGACCGGAACAAAAGTCAGCCGGGTGCACATGCATATGCATGGCTCATTGGCCCATCCTGCAGCAGCATGCATAGCTTGTGCAGGTTGGTTCATTTCATAATTCGATCTGTTGGGTTGGGTGGCATGCACATGACAGCTTCACATGCATGCAGTCTGGTCTGGAAAATCACTCATCACCCATCGTCTGGTGGCCATGCATGCATGCATTATAGTATAATATATGGTATACGGTGTAGAACATACTCCGTACTTTGTAAGGAGACAGTAGTATTCACTTCGTCCCAAAAAAAAAATACAATTCTACAGTTGTATCGTGATTTTATATATCAATTTCGACTGATTATAGATAGAAAAATTATAAATATTTTGTAATATCAAATACATATTATTAGATTAAACACAATAAATTAATTTAAAGTTATAAATATGAATGTAATTTGTTATAAACAAGTGAAATAATTTTCCTAATATGTATAATATAGTTACGTTATTTTTAGGACAGAGGTAGTAGCATACATACATTATATTTTGTTTGTATGCTATACAAGGCTACAAGTCGCATACACGTACAGACAAACACCTATAGGAGGGGAGGGCTAATAATACACTATTCTAGAACTATTCGGTGAGTATCGATCTGATAGGCATCTGTTGTCGTTTGCAACGTTTGGTGGTCGCATTATTAGGCTATATGGATCTTGATGGTACCTAGTGGTGGAGCTAGGAATTATAATTAGAGGGGCCCATAAAAAAGAGTAAACATGTAAAAATTAAGCGTGACTTAACTTAATAGGTTTCTTGTGAATATTGTTAGGATTAATTTATTGTGCGGTCAATTTCTTATATGTATCCTAGGATCTAGGCGCTATTTTTCAGTTGTAAGTGATATGCCCGTTAACACCAAGACGCCTAGAATGATTTTGTAAATCTGAAGTACGGATTCGATCCTCTTCATTGCGCTAATTTTATCATCTAGTTGTGTTTTGTTTGATTTTATTATTTAGAAGATATTAATAGGTATATATAACAAAAATTTATATAATCTTGCTCTTAACATAAAAAATATTAAATTATACTACTAATTTTTGTTGTCATGAAATGTTAAGGCAGCATATCCCTGCCAGCCATCCCTATCTCCTCTAGTGGGTACTCCTTTGTTCGAAATTATATTACTCGCTCTGTCTAAAAAAGCTGGATTTAGAGACTTGCATAACAAAAAATACCCATGCATCCTTATCTAATGAAGGTAAATCTTATTAATGCCTCCCTCCATTCAATTTAATTTACAAGGTGGGTGGTGAAATCATATGGTCTCCTAAATTATAGTTTGACCGTTTATTTATATGGAATTATATTATTTCGGCTTTTTATATGAACTTGTGGTTATTAAATATTACCATTGCTTGTAGTAGTTAACAAATGTCAGTCAATTTATTCCATTGGTCAATGTATTCAAAGTTTGAATATAGATAACAAACAAGGTAGTATGTAATAAGCCCCTTATTATTGAAAGAAACTTGTGGAAGCACCTCATGATAATAATATGGGTAGTTGAGGTAAACATGTTTGGATGTTAATGTATTCACCTTTATCCACGTGTGTTGATTGGTCATTAGTGTAGATTAATATGACAATACCCGAACAAGCTCTAAATTTGTTTTTTTTATATATAATCACATTGTTTTTTTTCCTGTCTCTCTTGAGCGGGAGGCGGTGGGTAAACATCTCTTTTAACGAAACTACTGCTACTACTTTTACTGTGATAAAATTCGATGTGTACCGTACACGTGGGTACGGCCTGAAAAATTTTCCTCTTCAAAGTTTGGCAGGGCGCGCGGCACCGGCCTGAAAAAAAGGTTCTGGCCTTTCGTCACTTCTCACTGCCGACAGCAGGCCTCGTAACCCGGGTCCCACGTGGTCAAACCCCAGCTGGGGCCTGGAGCCTGGCCCCACCAACGCGCGTTTCCGGGGAACACGAAAAGACACCACCACGCCCCCAGGCACACGGTCACACCATGGAAGGAAGGTCCGGCCGGACGGCCGAGAAGATGCCGGCGAGCGTGGATCGGACGGCGAGGAAGCGCTCGCGAGCAGATGATGCCCTCCTCACAGTCAGTCACAGGTGAGAAGAGAAGCACACAAGAAGAGGCCAAGGCCAGAAGCGAGAATGCACAGGGTTCTACTGTCCGGTGGGCCCGGAAGCCCGCCTACAAGCACTAGGCACCAGCCACGTCAGCAAAGTGCCGTTATCCTTCTCCTTCCGGACTGGATGGAGGAATGTGTTCCACCGGGACCGAACCTGTTTTGTTTGGGTTTGAAAAACAATGAAATTCGACCCCCACTGCAATCCTGGATGAACGAATGAATAAATTATACTAGTTACTAATATTCCCTAAAAAAGTTATATAAAAAATATTAACTTGTGAGCGAATTTTGGTGTGGTTCCTTGATCTATGAAACAGAGCAGTTTGAATGCCTTGTGTCTTGAGAATTCAAAAGGCAACTTGATGATGATGATGGATTTTCGGAACCAAAGTCATCTAGTAATACTATTTCCCCTCATAACTCTGAAAACAGGAGTGCCACGCGTCCCATCGAAAGAAAGCTGCACTACACTGGGCTACACATCAGACTGGAGAGAAAAATGCCGTGAGCATGCACAACGCACTCAGAAAAAGCAAAGCATATCGTGTGTTGCCAACGAGCAAAACGAGTTCCGCGTGAAACAACGACGCGGAGGGCTGCAGCTAATAAATTTAAAGCTTCAGCAAAAACTTTGTGCTAAAATATACCATATTATATGTTCATTGTGTAGATCTACACATGTGGAGTCCAACAAAATTGAATTTTCCATTTTACGATTTTTCTGTGATTTACTATGATTTTTCAAAGATTTGGTTACTATAGCAAAACCATGGTCACTGTAGCAAACTGTCGTCCAAAACTGCTCCAGGGGGTAAAGTAGATGGTTTTGAATAGTTCAAGAGGTAAATTAGACCGTTTGATACTTTGGGGTATGTGTTCACATCCCATAGTTGGGGGTGATCTAGACTTTTTCCAAAAATTTTTTTAAAAAAAACTCAGACCTCGTGCCAAACTATGTGGTGGTCAAATCAAATTAAACAACCAGCTGATTAGGCAGACAGGCCCTTTAACCCAACAAGAACCTGGTGACACTACTCTACTCTGCCTAGGGATGCTGTGTGATTATATTTGCCCTAGCTAGGGAAGCTGAGCCAGCTGGGCAATCATGCTCCTAATAATAATGCACCACTACTACTGCTATGCTCTCCTTCCATGGCAGCTGCAAGATACCATTTGTTTAACCAAAGGGCAAACTAGGCTAGCTTTAGTTTACTCCCAAGTGGATGGTTTGTGGTTAGTTTAAAGAGGAGAGCACATGGGTTCATCTTGATCTAGGTAGCGTCAATTATGGAGCTGGTGAGGTGAGGCCACAGGGGAAGGGGATTAGTTGGCCTGTCTGTGTAGATGCCCGGGTTTCCGGCTTTGTGCTTTGGTTGCTTGCTTGCTCTCCCCAATTATCGAGGCCCACGCCCTTTGTGTTGTGTTGCGTACGTGTGCATTGCCTGCCCCATCCATTCCCATTCCTATTCCCATGCATAGTACTCTACTCTGTTTTTAGGGTTTTAAATTTCTAATGGCATCGTCGTACTAGTAGAGTTTATTTAAAATAAATAATATAAATTGAGCATAGGTTTGGTGAACTACTAGTACTATATAAATAAATAATAACACGCGCTAAAAGTTCTCTAAAGAAACTATTGCGAGACGAGACAAGGCAAGCTCCAGATAACACGGAGTGTGAGTGTCTCGACTCTCAACTACTGTCAATCCTTCGGTTTGCGTGTATGGAGCAAGCAATGCTTGGGTTCCCTAGTTGATTTTTCTCGTGGTACCTTTGTCTTTTTTTTTTGTATTGTGTACAGTAGGATTTTAGGCAAACTGGTTACTATGGACTACTAATTTAGGCAAATTTTAGTCTCTATCACATCGGTCACTAATTTAGAGTATTAAATATAATTTATTTATAAAACTAATTACATAGATTGTGACTAATTTGCTAGACGAATCTATTAAGCTTAATTACTCCATAATTTGATCAATATAGTGCTACAGTGAATAAGTGCTAATGCTGGATTAATTAAGCTTAAAAAATTCGTCTCATGAATTAGCCACGACTTCTATAATTAGTTTCAAAACTATTTCATATTTAGTCCTCCTAATTAATATACGAACATTCGATGTGACACAGACTAAACTTTATCCCCTGATTCCAAACACCTCCGCCAAGTAAAGCTTGGAGTATTTACGGTATGCCGATTTTACTCCATTTCTAGTCGTGTTACTACATAATAACGCCATCACGGCATGCAAGTCCCCCACCTAACCATCCAACTCATCTGGTCCAGCCCGAGTTGATGACAGATGAAGCTTCCTCGGTATGGTCAATATTAGCGGCTGTGATTAGGAGTATACTACTACAAACAAGTCCTAGTCTAAGGGCTACCACTACCAGCACGGGTGAGTTTAAACTTTAGTTGCAAGAGGCTTCTTGTTTGGCGTCACAAGCACGGATTTATATTATTGGTTGTACTCCAGCTCATTCTTTTATAAAACACTACTTAATCCATTATTGGTTGTACTCCAGCTTATTCTTTTATAAAACACTACTTAATCCGTTCTAAATTATAGTTCGTTTGACTTTTTCAACCCTAAATTTGACCACTCGTCTTATTCAAATTTTTGTGCAAAATATTATATTTTTTGGCGTAACTTACTTATTTAATAAATAGTCTACATGAATGATTTAAATTTGACTATGTTTACACAAATTTTTTGAATAAAACGAAAGGTCAAAAAAGTCAAACGAATTATAAATTGGAACGAAGGGAGTACTAAATTATTCGAAATAATTTTGTTGGAGTGTGAATGGAACGTGTAAAATATCAGATCACTTTTAGCTTCACAGGATTCAGATTGTAGAGCTAGAGGCTCTGGAAGGACTGAAAGGGAAACTTCCAAGTCCGGTGTCTATTTTTTTGGGTGTGTCGACGACTGTACGTGCGCCACGTGTCAGTGTTGCCAACTGGAAGAGAGAGAACGAACGAACTGATGGACCAAGTACTAAAAAAGGTAGTATGCACTTGCAAGCAACAAAAGTCAAAGGAAAACTGGGCTGGGTCAACCACCCCGTGAAGATGAACTTCATCATACAGATGGTTCTTGTTCTTCTTTTTTTACTTTATGCTGATGAGCCGCCGCGCTTGTTCTTTTTTTTTTTTTACTAAACTGATTGGATGCAAGATATCCCATCCACTTATTAATTACCGGGTGTTCAGTTCGGCTGTGCAGCTTGAACTATGTATGTCTATTTTCTGTTTATTGAAAAACGGCACGATTTCTTCTAATCCTCTGGACTTAGGCTTTGCCAGGTTAATAATTTCTTTTCACTCGTGGGTCAAATTACCCGCTTAAATGAAAAATGTTGATATCTAGTAATCCTCAATACGCGCACCTCTATGTATTGGACACCCAATACACACATGTTTAGGAATTTAGCTCTAGGCATGCGAATTCTTTTTATGAAAAAGGCATGTGAATTAGATGTCAAATATGTAGAGAGGCGAGGGTCAAATGCTAAAATTTCTCTGCTTAAATGGATTAAGAGGTGAAAAACCCCGTCATGAATTGGGTGTATTGGGTACTCTCTTCGTCTCAAATTATAAGACGTTCCAAGAATCTTGGAGAGTCAAAACATATCAAGTTTGACCAATAATTATAGAGAAAACTATAAAGATTTATGATATTAAATAGACATGTTATGAAAATATAATTGATAACGAATATAATAATACTTATTTGACATCATAAATGTTATTATATTGGCATATAACTTTGATCAAAGTTGAGATAGTTTGACTCTCCAAGATTCTTGGAACGTCTTATAATTTGGGACGGAGGGAGTAATTGAGAAGATTAGATTGCTATCTCATGTGTCCATGTTACTACAATTTGGATGTAACGTATATGTTGATGATGTCACTATACGGTATTCCCGGACCTGTTTCCTTGTTAATTGTCACGTGTCGCCAATAAACGTCATTCTATGTTTTCTACGCTATAAATGTGTATCATTACTAGGTCAACACTGGAGTAGAACCACTATACCATCCATCGTTGGCTGCCTTAGCTTAGAATATTAGGCAATTTTCATGTCATTTTAATTCCGTAAATTAACATAATGATGATGATATATAAAAAAATATTTAAAGTTGAGATCATGATATCAACCGTATTAATAACTATATGAAACATATTGATATCAAAAGCATGTGAACATGATATATATAACAAAACATAAAAGCATGACATATATATCATGACAACAACTACTACTAGACTGCATATGATACGATGAAACAGAGCTACTGAAACGTAAACACGGCAACATATGAAACAACATAACAAAAATACTGAAACAGATATGCAGAGCATAAAACTAGCAGGAACAGAGAGCATACAAATTACGAACCGACACAACAGAGCATGTGAAACAGACTCGCTACAACTGATGAAACAACATGACAGAACTATTGAAACATGTAAAAACTGTACGACGGAAAACAGAGACATGATGAGATGAACATACCCGTTCATCCGCGCAGCGTCCGAGAATTCAGAACCTTGACCAACCTCGATAGTCATGACGTAGAGAACGAAGATGTACTGTCCACCGAGAAGAAGACGACGTCGACGATCACCGGGAGGAAGACGGCGGTAGCGTCACCTCCGGGAAGAAGACGATCGGCGACAGCGGCGGCTCCGGGAAGAAGACGACGACGGCAGCAGCGGGAGCGTCTCCTCCGGGAAGAAGAAAACGGATGGCGATGACGACAACGAACGGCGTCGACGTTGGGCAGTCGCGTAGACGCTCCCCAAAAACCTAATTGCCGATCCCCCGTGCAAGGTCTCGAACGGCAAGGGCTCCGGAGGCACCTGCCCTCTCGCTTCTCCGTGCGCACGGAGTTACGAGATGGAAATGCAACTAGCAGCGGAACGGTGTCTGGATTGTTCTCTGTGTTGTGTCACTTTGTCCCGGGAATGGAAGAGGGATATATCACGCATGCTCCTGCGCGTGGGAGACTAGGAGATGGGCATGCAGGGAGGTGTGTGTGAGAGGGAGAGGGAGAGGGAGAGTTGCATGCATGCATGCAAGTTACTAGAAGAAACTCCCTCAATTAATTGAAGGATGAAACTCCCTCTCATTAGTAGCAATTAAAAAAAATTACCACGTCACACTCGCCTGCCACGTCATGCCTCACCCTTTGGCTTCCAATCCAATACAAATAAAATATACACAATTATATACCCATAGAACTTATTGATTTATTGAATAAATAAATGGGACTGACCCATAAATAAATCCAACAACTACAACCAGCATTTGGTCGACCTTCTCATTGTACTAAGGTATCTCCAGTGTAGGGCAAAAGCGAACCATGGACAGTTAAAATCGAACCATATACACTACAGCAAACGAACCATGGTGTCAAAATCTGAAATTGGACTTCAAAGGCGTTTGAGTTATTGGAGAATTAAAAATATTAAATGAGGTGGGTAGACAATGAGAGCATCCGACATCATACACATATAAGGGTCTGTTTTGCAGGGCTCCTGCAGAGGGAGCCGGAACCGTTTTGGAGAAACCCCGATTTGGGGCTCCTCCAAAACTGGGGTTTCTCCAAAACGGTTCCGGCTCCTCTGCTTTTTGCTGAAAAATGGCTTATTCAGAAAACTGTTTGGCAGGGCTCCTCCAGAGGAGCCGGAGCCAGCGAGAAGCCCTGCCAAACAGGCCCTAAGTGGGGCTCCTCCAAAACGGCTCCGGCTCCTCTGTTTTTTTGCTGAAAATGGCTTATTTAGAAAACTGTTTGGCAGAGCTCCTCAAGAGGAGCCAGAGCCGGAGCCAACGAGAAGCCCTGCCAAACAGGCCCTAAGTGTTTAGATCCAAAATTTTGACACGGTAGCGTTTCGTTTGTATTTGATAATTATTGTCCAATCATGGAGTAACTAAATTCGAAAGATTTGTTTCGCAAATTACAAATTACTTATATTTTTTACTTATATTTAAATGCTCAGTGCATGCGTCCAAACATTCGATATAACAGAAAATTTGGAATTTTGAAAGAGATCTAAACAAAACCTAATTGTTTATTCAATGTGGGTCTAGAAATCGATCTTTACAATATGAAAACTGTGAGGAGTGCAAAAGTGAATCGAACTCTACTGCCATGGTTCGGATACCCAAGCCCATGCGGTTCCGAACAATATGGTGCGGAGGAGGTACGTCCAGGTTTTTGAAGGCTTTGCTTGATGGTTTCAAACATGGACGGTCTTCCCTGAAAAATATGTGGCTTTTGAAAAGTACCAAGAACAAATGCCCAGAAAATGCCATTCAAAATGCTCCTTTTGCGTCTACTCCATGAGACAAAGAACAAGAAGTGACGATGAAATGGAAATGGAGGGAGAAAAAACGAACCTACAATACGAACACACACATGACACACCTAAAAAGAAAGAAAGAAAAAAAAAAGAGGAAAATGCATTGGCGGTCCCTGAAGTTGGCACGAGGTGTCACTTAGGTACCCGAACTTTGAAAGTGATATCTACGGGTCCCTAAACTTGGCAAAGGGTGTCATATAGGTCCCAAACTTTTAAAGTGGTCACTGCATGTCCCTAAACTTGACAGAGTGTGTCATCCAGGTCCCAGTTACTGTAGCTATTTCGGCACAGAATTAAAAAAAAAAGGAAAGCTAAATTCGGGGTACTGTATATATATTCTGTTAAATATTCTAAAAAAATTATATCTTTTTAATACGATCTCGGATGAAGATGATTTTTATATAAAAATTGTAGCTCTCAATGAAACCTATAACTTTCTAGTTTTGGATTTTTAAATTAGAGGTCATTAAGACACTCAAAAAAATTAAATACATTTTAAGCAGTATATTAATCGCGTACAATCATTTGTTGCCTTGGAAAAATTATATCTTTTTTATACGCTATCATATGGAGATACTTTCTATATGAAAGTTGTAGCGCTCTGACACCTATAACTTTGTAGTTTTGAGTTTTTTAATTTAAAGTCTTTAAGATCCTAAAAAAATAAAAATGGAACCACTATGCATGAAATAAAATTAGTGTTTTAATATTTAAAAATGCAAAAGGTTACAAGCGCTCGTTATAAGAGCGTTGTATAAAATGCAAAAATTTAAAATCATAACTTTTAAAAAAGTTAAAATGCAAAAAACTAAAATGTTGATTTCAATTCATGTATAGTGGTTTTATATTTTCAAATTTTTAACATCTTAAATACTTTTAAATAAAAAACTCAAAACTAGAAAGTTATAGGTTTCATCGAGCGCTACAATTTTCATATGGAAAGTATCTCCATCTGATAGCATATAAAAAAGATATGATTTTTCTAAGGCTACAGATGATTGTGCGTGATTAATATACTGCTGAAAATGTATTTAATTTTTTTGAGTGTCTTAGCGATCTCAAATTTAAAAACCCAAAACTAGAAAGTTGTAGATCCCGTTGAGAGCTACAATTTTTATATAAAAATCATCTTCATCCGAGATCGTATTAAAAATATATAATTTTTAGAATATTTTACGGAATATATATACAGTGCCCCGAATTTAGTTTTTCCTTTTTTTAATTCTGTGCCGAAATAGCTACAGTAACTGGAACCTGGATGACACCCTCTGTCAAGTTTAAGGAATTGCATTGATCACTTTGAAAGTTTGGGACCTAGATGACACACTCTGTCAAATTTAGGGACCCGTAGATGTCACTTTCAAAGTTCGGGGACCTAAGTGACACCTCGTACCAAATTCAGGGACTGCCAGTGCATTTTCCTAAAAAAAAAAAACCCGGAAGGGCCCAAAAACCGGGAAGAAACAGAGGAGGAGAGGGAGGAGAGAAAGCGACGCAGCTGCCCTGACCAACCTCCATGCCTGTTGCCTGCCTCCGCTGGCTCCGCTCTCTCTCTCGCCTCCGCTCAAGACACAAGAAAAACTTTTACTTCCCCGAGGCGAGGGCCGCAGAAGCAGAGAGGAGAGACCACAACCAGCGAGCAGGCACAGCTAGCTACCCTACTACTCCTAGTCTACTACTACACGCATGCCCACGCCACCCTCATCCCCACCTCTCTCCTCTCTCTACTCCTACTCTAGCTAGCTAGCTAGAAGCCCGGTCGGGTGTGGCGGCCTAGACAAACAAAACAAGAGCGCCTTGGGTCTCCGTGCGGGGTAGTAATCCTGTTGGCCTGCCTGCTTGCCTCCCTCTGCCCTCCTCCCCCCCAAGCCTCTCCTGTGCTCGCTCGCTCGCCTGCTCGCTTGCTCCCCTGTCCCTCCCGTGTCGGAGGGGACACGCGCACGCGCAGCCGTGTGGGACGCCCGGCCGTGCCTGCTCCGGCGCCGGCCATGCGTGGGGCCCGCTAGCTAGCTAGCCGACCTCTCTCTCTCTTGCTCGCTCTCGCTTTCGCCGGCGAGCGAAACGAGCGTTTGGTTGGCTTGGCGGGCGGCGGTCCGGGACGCCGACATGATCAAGCAGCAGCAGCCGCAGGCGCCGGCGAGCTCCGCCGCGCCACCGGCAGCAGCAGCGTCGCCCAGCGGATGCGAAGGTATGTATGTAGTACCGATTGCTAATGGCAGTCTGTCTGTCGGTCGGTAATGGAATGCAATGGAATAGTGCCATGCCATGCCATGCCATCTTGGCTTCTTCGCCCTCTCTGCTCCTTGCTTTCTCTTCTCGAGCTATTCTTCTGCGTGGTGGCCGGTGGGATTGGAAAGCGCCTTTTTTTGGTTCCCTTCCCTCCTCTCGGACTTCTGGCTGCCGTTCGTTGCTGAAGGCGCGATTTTTTGCCAATGCTTTCGTAGGCGTATCGGGTTTTGTGATTTGTTGAGATTTCCGGTGAGTGGGGCTGCCTTTTTGTGTGCATCACTGGCTTGGCCGTCGCGATCGTCGCCGGCGACCGGCGTGGAACAAAAGCGCACGATTGTTCTGCATTTATGTCTCGAAAATCCCCGGAGCTCCCATCTGGCGAGCAGCTACGAGAGTTCTCGAGCTGCGACGGTGGAGTAGTAGTACTCATGATGCGGTTGGTCGTGTGTGTGTGTGCAGGGGAGAAGAAGGCGCCGCCGATCAACTCGGAGCTCTGGCACGCCTGCGCGGGGCCTCTGGTGTCGCTGCCGCCGGCGGGCAGTCTCGTCGTCTACTTCCCACAAGGCCACAGCGAGCAGGTACGGTGAACCCCTCTCTCTCTCTCTCTCTCTCCCGTGCTCCTCTGTGATTCATGGCTCCTTGCTTGGTTGCCCCCACCTTTTTGCTAGTTTTTTTTTTTCGTATGGCCGTCTGACTTGTTCATGTGCCACGGCTTTTTAAAATGCTTTCTAGTTGGCCAATTTTGCTTTGATGCTAGTATGCATAAGAATATTTTTTAATTCTAAATTCTAAATTCTAAATGGGAGGACGGGACCTCTGGGTGGGGTGTTGACAGATGACAGACCAAGATTGGTTTCTGTCGAATTTTAATTGCTAAAAGTACTTATCAGGGACGTGACTTGATTTGCTCTTCTCCATTTTGTTCAGTGATGATGAATGAATGGTGTGCTGCCAGTTAAGTTGATGGGATCTTTCTTTCGCTGTTTATAGTGCTCGTCACTATTTCTCTTAATTTAATGTTTAGTATATTTTTACAACAAAAAAATATTGTCTCTGTTCCAGAAAAGATGCAATTTTAGAACGGTGCTATATTGAATTAGTTCATAATATACTTATTTGTAGCCATAAACATTAATATTTTGTATCTACGTATCTATTTAGTCAACTACAATTGCATTTTTTGGTGGACAAAGGTAGTACAATTCTGTATCATATGCCTATTCATTTCTCAGAATGTTTCATTTATGACTTTTCAAAGCACATCTGTTCTGTACTTCTGAACTTTAGCAGACCCTTATTCTATCATATCTTGACTATTTCCTTTGTCTTGTAAGATTGATACCTTTTTTTTATTAAAACAATGAAGGAAATGAGATTTGGTATATCCGAAATAGGAATTCGATGAAATATGGACATGCTACCACAAAAAAAAGAAGATATGTTGTGCTTGTAATGTTTGTTCAGTTGGTTGGTAGTATATTTTGCTTTTGTTTGTTGCCGATTTTTAGCTTATGGCCAAAGCAGTTGGGAGTAATTGGGCCTACTACCCCGACTCTTTTTATGGGTTTCTGGTGTGCTGCACCATTCCCTTGCTTGCTGTTTGGTGGATCAAGGAACCAAGTACGATGGAATTTAGGTGATGCTTTCAGTAACCTCTGTCACAAATTTCATGGATTTGGCACCAAAGAAGCTTGTTTTGTTTGAGCAAGTTTAGGGGATGGGATGATCACATGTTCGGATTTGGATGAGATTCTCTGTCTGAATGCAAGTACTGGGAGGTGCCCAACTTTGTTTTTTCCTTGCCTTTTTGCTCGATGAAAGAAAATGGAACCTTTCCAGTTATGATTGGCTGGTGGTTTCGTCGCACATGGTGGCTATAATAGCTCTTTGATGCAATGTATCTACTTGTGTTATGTGCTGTCAAATCCCAACGACTTCCCATCACCACTTTCTCATGTGGCTTCTACAGTAGATATTAGTTTTACACTGTACTGGTGTTCAGGGATTTTCCAACCTGATTTACACAGTAGATATTAGTTTCACACTGTAAGACTTCAGTTAGTAGCCTCTTTATTGTTTTTTGACAACTATTTTATTTTTCCTTTGTTTCGTTCTTGATGGCTCACAATACTGTGGGAATTTTTATCTGTATTCTTCATAAGAAGATTTTTTTCATTCTTTTTTTTTTCTCAGGCCGTGTTTGAGTTGGAGTATGAGATTTAAAGTTGGTTCTTACTGTAGGTTGCAGCTTCTATGCAAAAGGATGTTGATGGACATGTTCCAAGCTACCCAAATCTTCCGTCGAAGTTGATTTGCCTTCTGCATAATGTCACTTTACATGTAATATTCTGCTGTGCCCCCCATTTTATCTGTTTGATCATTTATTCATTTACACTAAAAAAAAATTGTTCTGGGGCTTCCATAGGCGGATCTAGAAACAGATGAAGTGTATGCGCAAATGACTCTTCTGCCAGTTACTTCAGTAAGTATTCAGTGCCACCCCTTGGTTTGCCATAATTTTTTCATTCATTTCAGTATTTTAACACAAGTATTTGTATTTCAAATTGATTGTTTATGGTGATCAGTATGGAACGGAGGCACTGCAACTATCAGAACTAGCGCTGAAACAACACAGGCCTCAAACAGAGTTCTTCTGCAAAACACTAACTGCAAGTGACACAAGCACTCATGGAGGCTTCTCCGTGCCTCGTCGAGCAGCTGAGAAGATATTTGCACCCCTTGTATGTGAAGATTTGAGTCCACATGATTTTGAGCATTTTATTCTTTATTGCATTTAAATGTACTCATATCCTTTTGTAGGATTTTTCCTTGCAACCACCCGCTCAAGAGATCCAAGCCAGAGATTTACATGATAATGTATGGACATTCCGCCACATATTTCGAGGTAAACGATGCAGCATCATGGAAGTCTTTTTGGCTGAAAAATTTAGTATCAATGGCACAATGGATATCGACATGTAAATTTCTGTTTTATTGTCTTCAATACAGTTGTGCATTGTAGCTCATGTACACATTTTTTTTTAAAAGTTTCCATGCAATTTTTTTTCATGGTTCTATCCTTTTTGCACACATACAAACTTTGTAGGATGTTTGACCATCCCCATCTTTTGGAACGAACAGGTCAGCCAAAAAGACATCTGCTTACCACTGGCTGGAGTCTTTTTGTGAGCGGAAAGAAATTATTTGCTGGTGATTCTGTCATTTTTGTTAGGTACAGCTGTACATCACAACTTCTGAATCTATGCCTTCAAATTTTTCTCTAAAAGAGCTCATGAGAGATGATACCTCCTTTTTTTTTTCTGGTGTTCATTGTGATTCAACACTGACTATTCCTCGTTCTGTGTTTTTCTATTTTTAGGGATGATAAGCAGCAACTTCTACTTGGAATCAGGCGTGCTAATAGACAGCCAACTAACATATCGTCATCTGTCCTTTCAAGTGACAGCATGCATATAGGAATTCTTGCGGCTGCAGCCCATGCCGCTGCCAACAATAGCCCATTCACCATATTTTATAATCCTAGGTCTGCACTGAGTTGTGACTTAATGCCTAATATTTACTACACATGGGCTTACTTCTAGTGAATGCTAGTGTCCATCAAAAGCTCAAATTGAAAGCTTTCATTTCAGGGCCAGTCCTACAGAGTTTGTCGTGCCGTTTGCTAAGTGTCAGAAGGCACTCTATGGTAATCAGATATCTTTAGGAATGCGCTTTCGCATGATGTTTGAAACTGAAGAATTAGGAACAAGAAGGTATACTGTATCTCACTTTATTCTCACTTTATTTTTTCCCTGCTTCAAGTGTCTTGATTGTTGTTTTGCATTTCTCTTTCTAACAAACATAATGGGTTTTGCTGGTACTTCCATATTATAACTAGAAACCAAATTAAGATGTTTTAACAAAAATATCATATTCTGAATAGCTTTTCATATCTACATTTTTTCATATTCCTACATGTTATTTTGCAGGTACATGGGTACAATAACTGGCATAAGTGATCTAGATCCAGTAAGATGGAAAAACTCACAATGGCGCAACTTACAGGTTGGTTTTCTAGTTAATTTCGTTGCATCCTGCGTGCTACTCCTTTTCCTTTTTCTGTTGCTGATACAGATATTCTTTGTGACCTAAGGAGATTGTATTTTTTTCAATAGGTTGGCTGGGATGAATCTGCAGCAGGTGAAAGGCGGAACAGGGTTTCAATTTGGGAAATCGAACCGGTTGCTGCTCCATTTTTCATATGCCCTCCACCATTTTTTGGTTCAAAACGTCCCAGACAATTAGGTATGCTTTGGTGTCTACATCAGTACTAGTTACTTGGCAGGATTTTTTTTTCTAGATAGTTTGGTAGGTCAGTGATGCTATTCCTCAAGCTATACTAGTGAAGATGCTGGGTAATCTTATGAATTCTGTGTATATTTTGTGACTTTATAAGATTTAAGAGTAGTTTTGAGCTCTGATATAAAAATATATTTTTTAATGTATAGCATTAATGTACAATAAATGATCTCTGCTATGTACTTGCAGACGACGAGTCCTCAGAAATGGAGAATCTCTTAAAGAGGGCAATGCCATGGCTTGGTGAGGAGATATGCATAAAGGATCCACAGACACAGAACACAATAATGCCTGGTCTGAGCTTAGTTCAGTGGATGAACATGAATATGCAGCAGAACTCCTCGTTTGCAAACTCATCGATGCAGTCCGAGTACATACGATCACTAAGCAACCACAACATGCAAAATCTTGGTGCGGCTGATCTCTCAAGGCAGTTAAACCTGCAGAACCAGATTCTGCAACAGAACAGCATTCAGTTTTGTTCTCCCAAACTTCCTCAGCAAATGCAGCCGGTCAATGAGTTGTCAAAGGCATCACTTCCACTGAATCAGCTTGGTGTGAGCACCAAACAGCAAGAACAGACTCAAGATCCAAGCAATATGCAGAGGCAACAACAGTCCATGAACCAACTACTTCCATTGAGCCAATCTCAAACCAATCTTGTCCAGGCTCAGGTCCTTATCCAGAATCAAATGCAGCAGCAGCAGCAGCAGCAGCAGCAGCAGCAGCAGCAGCAGCAGCAGCATCAGCAACCACCATCCATGACTCAAAATCAGCAGCCAGCTGCCAGCCAATCGCTGCTCCTGCCCCAGCAGCAGCAACAACAACATCAACAACAAAAGTTGGCACATCAACAGCAGCAGCTTTTACTTCATCAACAACAATTGCAGCAACAGCAGCAAAATCAGCAACAGTTAAATAAGATGGCTGCGCAAGTGCCAAATCTGGTACCACATCAGCTACAACTGTCTGACCAGCAGCTTAAACTGCAACTGCTACAAAACTTGCAACAGCAGCAGCAGTCGTTGCTATCACAACCAGCTGTTACTCTTGCACAATTACCTCTAATCCAAGAGCAGCAAAAGTTGATTATTGATATGCAGCAGCAGCTTTCAAATTCTCAATCACTTTCCCAGCAACAAATAATGCCTCATCAAAGTACCAAAGTTCCATCACAGGCAACACCACCACCACCAACTGTACAACAAGAGTCACAGCAGAAGCTTCCACAGAAGCATGGGTTCACTGACTCATCACATACTGCCATTCCTCCAACTACATCAGCCAACACCATTTCAGCTGTGGGAAGTCCTTTTATGGCAACTGGTGCCACACATTCTGTACTTACCGATGAAATCCCTTCCTGCTCAACATCACCTTCAACAGCTAATGGTAATCATCTTGTGCAACCAGTCCTCGGAAGAAATCAACAATGCAGCATGATCAACTATGAGAAGGTGCCTCAGTCTACTGCTCCTATGTCAATCCCAAGCTCCCTGGAAGCTGTCACGACAACGCCAAGATCAATCAAGGAATTGCCAAAGTTGAATTCTAATGTCAAGCAAAGTGTAATGGTTTCAAAACTTCCAAATACAGGGCCTGTACCTCAAAATTTGGCTAACAATGCACCCCCGACGGACTATCTGGAAACAGCTTCATCAGCAACTTCAGTGTGGCTTTCCCAAGCGGATGGACTTCTACATCATGGGTTCCCCATGTCTAACTTCAATCAGCAGGAGATGTTCAAAGATGTGGTTCCTGAGACTGATATTCAGGGTGCAGATCCCAGTAATAACACACTCTTTGGAATAAATGGTGATGGTCAGCTGGGCTTTCCCATGGGAGCGGATGGCTTCTTATCGAATGGAATTGATGCTTCCAAGTATCAGAATCACATTTCAACGGATATTGATGGTAACTACAGGATCCCAAAGGACGGACAGCAAGAAATATCGTCATCCATGGTTTCACAGTCATTTGGTGCATCTGATATGGCATTCAATTCAATTGACTCTGGTATAAATGATGGTGGTTTCATGAACAGAACTTCTTGGCCTCCTGCTGCTCCCCTAAAGAAGATGAGGACATTTACCAAGGTTGGGTGATTTTTCTGATTCTTTAACTGACATCTAATCTTTCATTATGGGTAAACCGTAAACATAATAGTATAACTGTTATGAAACGAAGCATATGCTGCTTTCAGTTTCATCTTGTTTCTTCTGCTTAACCTATAATTTCTTGTAGGTGTATAAACGCGGAGCTGTAGGTCGGTCCATTGACATTAGTCAGTTCAATGGATACGATGAGTTGAAGCATGCTCTGGCTCGCATGTTTAGTATGGAGGGGCAACTTGAGGAACGACAGAGAATTGGCTGGAAACTTGTCTACAAAGATCATGAGGATGACATCCTACTTCTTGGCGATGATCCTTGGGAGTAAGTTCAGCTGTCTCCTACTTTAATATTATATTTTTAAAATTATTTGCTCTCGAGATTCTCTAAGAGGAATGCCAACAAAATTGGTAATAATGATCAATTTGTAAAACTGCTGGATATGTATGTTATTGAAACTGGTCCTGAGAATATGCGATATGCACAATAATTTGATGATGAATTCTGAATACAACATGAACAACCCTAAATGCTATCGCCTATAATATATGCAGGGAATTTGTCAACTGTGTGAAGTGCATTAGGATCCTGTCACCTCATGAAGTGCAGCAGATGAGCTTGGATGGGGATCTGGGAAACAACATTCTCCCCAACCAGGCCTGCAGCAGCTCGGATGGTGGGAACGCCTGGAGGGCTCGCTGCGATCAGAACTCCGGTAACCCATCTACTGGTTCATATGACCAGTTTGAATGACCTAACTTGCCGGATCACAAGTAGGCGTCTCCTGAGGGATGGCAGGTGCAGAATATTTGTAGATGTGTCGCCAGTTTTACTTCCGGTAGTGCAAATGGCTCCATGGATTGGTAGTGTTTTTGTTCATATGTGTAGGTTTTCTCACATGGAAGGAATGTAGTATAGAAGAATGGATGGGAAATGAAGCTTACCGTAGGTGAAAGATGATGTTGTACTCCACTACGAGGGGGGAAAAGACATGCTTGTAGTAGTAAAGACTGCTGCTTCTCAGTCCACGGATCTCAAATTTCTTCTCTGACCATTGCTGTTTCCTAGTGTTGTGTCCTGTTCATGCATTCTTCAGGAATTGAACGCAAGAATTCTTGTGCTCATAGGAACACTCATTTTCCTTTTTTCACTTTATTTTAGTGCTGAGGAAGTTCAGCCGACACGATTTTTTTGTTTTCTCCATAGATGCATCTGTGGGCCCTGCATATCAGTAGCAACATCTCCAGAAGGGAATCGACAGACAGGGAAAACTAGTTTTCCTAAAAAACCTCCAAAAACTCTGATTTACCATAACTGGTTTTTCCTAAAAACTCTTACTAAAACTAGTTTTTGTTCTGCAGATCCAAACAACCGCTTTGTTGATTAGTTTTGTCAATTATTGGTAAAAGTGAAGTTTTTTGAGGAATTTGGTAAAGTTAAGTAATTGCTAGTATCGCAGGATTGCTTACCAAATTGTAAGGCAGGCTGCATTAATCATATGCAAGAATTTGAAAGTCCTTGTTTCTTTCGTCCACTTTAATTTAATTCATATGTGTTGAAAATAAATTGGGCTTAATTCACTCCAAAACACGTGCGGACTCAGCGGATACAGATACACCTTAAATAAACCCTAAAACATTTACCCCCTTGCTATTTATTATATATAAACAGATACTCCACCTTAAATAAACCCTAAAACCCTGCGGCCGCCGACTCGAATCCTTCCTAGTGTTTCCTGCTCCTCGACCCGCAATGGCGGACTCCGACGTCAGCGGTCTGAAGAAGATGATGGGCGACTTCCTCGGCAAGATGGAATCGCTTGAGACCAAGCTGGAGACGGTCGATCGCGAGCTCTCCACCGTGAAGCTCGACCAACGGCAGCGAGATCTTCTTCAAACTGCAGCGGACCGAGGAAGACGAGAAGGTGTGTCTCGCGGCGTTCCACATGACCGGCAAGGCGCAGATCTGGTACTACGGCGTCGAGCGCAACAACCGCGGCGACGACGGCGGCGTCCCTACCCCTACCACCTGGCCGGAGTTCGCCGTCTCGGTGCGCCAACGCTTCAGCGACCCCAGGCGCGGCAACGCGTACGCCGACATCATCCGTCTGCGCCACACCACCGGCTCCGTCAAGGAGTACCGTGAAGAGTTCCTGGGGCTGGTGGACAGATGCAACGGCATGAGTGAGCTGATGCAGGTGGTCATGTTCACCAACGGTCTCCGCGATTCGCTGCGCGCCGGCGTGGAGCTGCGGCAACCGGCCACCCTGAATGACGCCGCGTGGATCGCCAGTGTGCTCGAGCAGCAGCAGGAGGAACATGGTTTTGAAAATTGATCAATTTACTGATCACCAAGCTATCGTTTTTAAAATAAAAAAAATTATGGTAGTTATGCTTTCGTCGAACCTATTTGTGCTTGTATAAATTATTATTATGCTTTCGTCGAACCTATTTGTGCTTGGATAAACAGATGACCCAAATTCAGCATCTTCTGAGGAATTGAGATAATTTTGTCCCTATTTTTTTCCTTGTTCAATTCACAATTCACTCGTGCTCTTTTTCAGAGTTGATGAATTGAGATAATTTTCTGTCCAATTTTTTTTCCTTGTTCAATTCACAATTCGCTCATGCTCTTTGCCAGAGTTGATCAATACAGTTTTGGAGATACTATTAGATTGTTGATGGTAGTGGGTTAACACTCTACCTAGTCTTTGCAGCCACAACTTAGAATGAATAAAGCTGAATTAAAAAGAATCCTACATCCCCATAAACAAGCTAAATATTTTAGTTGCTTCTGAATTCCGGTTAGTCTGTTACAATATTCTAAATATAATAATAATTAAGTATATAAATAAAATGTCCACCGAGATTTCTGTTGATTCTTTACGTCATCGTTGACACATGTCTGGTCCTCAACGACGCACGGTGCCTCTGATTTCTGAAATAAGATCAGGGGCATAATGGACCGTTCGCATGAAAACAACCCATTGTACAAGCTAGAGCATAGCTGCGTGCCAAACACTACCACCTGCTCCACGAACTCCACGGTGGAGCAGCTCCATGGTGGAGTTTATAGAGCGGAGCTAGAAAAACGGGAGCGGAGTAGTCCCAAACAGGCCCATAATGCATTAGTTAAGTATATGTATATCAAAATATTTTTCTTGAGATTTCTGCTGATTCTCCTGTCATTGTTGATCCCATGGCTGTTTGTGAAAGAAGATCAGGATTATAGAATAGTTAAGTACAGCAATAAAAAACTTCATTGAGACTGTTGATGAATCCATACCCATGGCTGGTGCCTGGTGCTGAACTGTTGATGCACGGTCTTTAGCAGTAACAGACTACAAGGAATTCAGGTTGCTTGTGGAAATGTCCGATTCCTTTTTGTTCAGCTTTTTTCGTTCTAAGTTGTGGCTGACTAAACAGAATGTTAACCTACTGCCATCAACAATCTAAAATTTTCACTCAGATTGTTGATGAACCCATGGCTGCTGCCTGGTCTTCAAATTTTCCCTTATATTTATTATTATATGGTAATCCTGATCTTATTTCACAAATCATAGAGCGTTATTACAGATGGTACAGTCCAATACCAATGCATTTCCTCCAGTCCAGGAGAATGACTAATCAGCAGCCAGCAGATTGCAACTCTCTAACCCTCAACCTGGGTCCCCGGCGCAGGCTGTTCCTGTTGTTGCATGAATGACTCGTAGGTCTCCACCCGGGTCTTTGATTCAGGCTGTTCTAGCTCATCCATGAAACCATTCGTCATTGCAAGGAAATCCTTCATATGCAGTTTCTTCCACTCCTGTGGACAAGAGGGTAATCTTTGTAGTTAGAAAGCACAAAGCCACATATGCACATATGGGCTATGGGTGTACTGGAAACAGATAGATGAGGACGTGGAAGACGTATTGATAAAGAGTAGTTGCCGGAATTAGGCCTCTGTTTTCAAATATTATATGCTACATTCACAGACTGGATGCAGTGGACTTTCAGATCCTGAGGATTGCAATAGCTGTTAGAGTTCAGTATTTAATATGATCCTAATGTTGCTGCCAAAGGATCAAGTGTCGGGATTAAAGAACCAGAATAATCACATAGCGTTAACATCCCCATCCCAGAACTGTAGGGGAAAAAAAAGTCTGCTCGATCACCTCAAAATCCCATTCGCCATAAAGATTAGGATCCTCTGCATCGCTCCATACATAAGCGTCAGCCAGCATTTTCTCCGAAGAGTCCTACAATGCAAAACCACCTTTGTTTTAGTAAAACACCTCTAGATGAGAAATCAGACTCCAAATAGTGGGGCAACTATTCTAGGTTAAAATAAGAATCAAACACAATGAATGATGCCTTCCCAGTTAAAATTATCTACGATGGCATCCTAAGGACGAACAAATGAGGGAAAGCATGAATAATATTGATGCGAAGTTTGTGGAGAACAAGGCGTTCGTAACCAACTTGATACCATATCGAGGATGTGATCTCGTACTGAAAATAATGGTGACTTAAGAGAAGTTACTGCTCTAAGGACGACTAAAGCAGAAACAGCGACACTGATTGGTTTTATCATGTCAGTTAGGCAGTTTGGAAACAACTGAACTACTACTATAGCTCGTTTCATTGCTTCACAAATCACCATACATAAAGGCTGAGATGTGCTAGATGTACTTACAGTCAATGATATCTCAACTCTTGTCCTCGTGTACTCCACATCTTCAAACGCATCCAGAATTTGGAGCTCTTCGTCAGTGACACCCGTGATAACCTGCAGTGACCAATCTTTGTATCAGTGTATATACTTTTTGAGGCTTGAACTCAAACTGTCCTATCCTATGTGAGTATGTGTGACCGTGTCAGTAATAACCAATAACAGACCATCCCAGCAACTTTCTTGCTTTCAACGGGCAGGATCGCCGGGTAAATACGGCCCTTGATGTTGAACCGGTGGCTGCAAAAAATAAAAATAATAATAAAAAAAAAATGGCCGTAGCGTGTGCGTGTTAAAACTGAACTTGCAGGTCGAAAGCGAAAGTAAGCAAATGCATATCTCTCGCTGTTGGCGTGTGTGGTGCGCACACAGATATAAAATCTAGGGTCGTCCACGCGGCACTCTCCATGAATCGGTGAATCATCGCATGATCGCAACTTGCGAAAGAAATAGTAATAATATTCATCTACTAGTCCAACTGACGCAGTGACGAGGAAGGTGGGGAGAGCATCTCGTCACGTTGGCCCCGCTAAAAAAAACAAACAACAAGGCAATGTAATCGGCACGGCGGCGTTTGCGCGCAACAGCGCCGGCGCCGCAGCAGACGACGACGGGGAAACGGAAGCGACGCCCGCCCCCACAGGGAACCGAGGGGCGAGGGCCACCACGTGCAAGACGGGGAAGGCGGAGGGGCAAGTGGGGAGGAGGAGGATCGAGTTGGAGGGAGGGAGGGGAGGGGAGGGGAGGGGCGGGCGGGCGTACTAGTTTGGGAGGAGCGCCGGGGCGGCGGGCGGGACGCGCTTGAGGATGGTGCGGACCACCTCGTCCGCCATCAGGCTCCCGTAGACGAAGACGCTGTGCGCCCCGGCCGCGGCGGCCGGAGCAGGGGGAGGAGGAGGCGTCGCCATGGTGATGGTGATGGCGATCGAGGTGGGGACGACTTGGGAGGCGTCTGTCTGGCTCGGGTGCCCGTTGGCTGGCTCCGCGGGCGCCGCTTGTCGAGCGCTGTTCGGTTGCGGGCACCTGCTCTGCTCTGCTGCTTGGTGTGTCAATGTGATTCTGATTTCTGAACTGAGGAAGCTGCTGCGTGCGCCTTTAAATGCAGAAGAAGAGGAGGATAGAGAGTAGCGGTGGAGGAGCGTGCGTCAAGATTAGTACCGTGTGGAGATTCGAGCGCACGCCGTCGATCTCTCTCGGAGACCGAGAGGCGAGAGTGCACACATACAGGTGACAGTGGCCTGTTTGGATCACTCTAGCTCGGCTCGGCTAGAGGTTAGAGTTAGTTTGTAAACTAGCTAAAACTAACTCTAACTAAGGAGGTGTTTGGATTCAAGGTTATTTTGAGCTAGTTTGATAATAAATTATTTTTACAAATCATCGAAATATATCCATGTGAGATCTTATTTTAAAATATTTATTGTAACGAATTCAATGATGTAATCAGAATTTTATTTAGATATTTGGTTTGTTAGTTATAACATTTTTTTTATAGTTGCATATGAGGTGGGTCTCACGTTCCACTACAACCAGCCCAAACTAGTTCAAATAATCACCTCTTTGGGGAGCTAGTTTTTTGGGGTGAGCTAGTTCCAACTAGCCCAATCTAGCTCTCATGTTTGGATACTTTTAGACTAGTTGAGTGTAAACTAGCTAAAACTAGCTCTAACTAAGAAGATTTTTGAATTCAAGGTTATTTTGAGCTAGTTTAATAATAAATTATTTTTACAAATCATCGAAATATATCCATGTGAGATCTTATTTTAAAATATTTATTGTAACAAATTCACCGATGTAATCATAATTTTATTTAGATATTTGGTTTGTTAGTTATAATATTTTTTTTAGTTGCATTTCCATCCTTAAGGAAGATGAAGCTACACTTTGGCTTGCTGTTACTACTGCACTTGCATTTCCATCCTTAGACGCCATTTAATAAGCTTATACTCCTTCTATCCCAAAAAAAAGAGTCGTTCTCGCTTCCAAAAAATCAAAAGATTTTAACTTTGACCAACTATATTTAACAAAATATTATTATTTATGGTACACAATTAATATCATTAGATAAATCTTTTAATATACTTTAATAATAAACTTATTTAGAGATATAAATATTGTACACATTTTTTACAAACTTAGTTAAAGTTGAGAAAGTTTGACCAGCACCCTTCCCATAGCGACTCTTTTTTTTTGGACGGAGGGAGTAAGTTACAAAACAATAAAAATAAATTAAATTATGAATATAGGTTTAAGCTGTTACTACTGCTACAGATTTATGATGGCCTCGATCTTTCACGAATGTAGATGAAATGAGAATCTACAGCTACGGATCTATGACACCTTCTCCAGGAATGTAGTACTAGTAACTTTTTGAAATTGAAACGGAACGATAGTGACATTCAAGGACAGATAAAACATGTTTCACTAAAATGAGAGTTGTAGCATTAATGTTGAGTGTTGACAACGATTGCGTAGCAAGGTTCAAACGATTTATTATGAACATTTAAGCACCATATGGATCTGGGCTAACTAATCAAAATATCTGGAGTTCTGATTGGCAAAGAAATCAGTCTAGCGGATCCGAGTCGGAACTGAACTCCCGATAAGAAAAGGATCCGATAACGTCTAGGGTTGCGGGGGCTGCTGGCTATATATATATATTATATTGCGACCCCCGGCTCCGGTCCGTCCCTGTACCTACCAACACAGCCTGCAACCGTCGTGGGAGCAAGAGGCAGGTCGATCCAGAGCGCGTGAGAGGACGGCCATGGCGGAGGTGAAGATGCAGCTGGGCACCGAGGGAGGGGTGGCGCTTGCGACGACGTACGAGATGGCTGCCGGCGAGATCGGCGTCACCACCAAGGCTTCCTGGAACAAGCTAGGAGGCGGATGGCAGCTCCATCAGCGAATCTGCGTCACCAATGCTGAGCCGGGGAACAAGAAGGATGCGGGCGACAGCTCCACCGGTGAGATCGGCGTCACCAAGTCTGAGGTGGGGGCGGCCGGGAAAGGCGTGGTGACATAGAAAGACTGGATTGAATTCGTCTTCCTCGTTAAGACGTCAGTGTGATAAGGAATAATCAAACAAGATCGTACACGAGACATAAATTTTACTGGAAAACTTTTGCGGGAAAAATCACGGGCGCCAACCGGCGATCTTCGGCGATCTTCACTATATGAGGAAAGTGTTTACAGAATGCAGGGAATACAATGAGTCGTCTGCTCTTCTCGTGTGGCTTACAAGATGTATTTATAGGACGGACTGACTGCAGTCCAACACGAAAACAAATCCGCTAATAAACATAACCCGAACCATGGGCCCTCCAGGCGTCCCCACAAGACTCACGTTATAATTCGGATCATATTCCAACAAACTCCACCTTGAGACGAATTCCATCTTATAGCAAATGAAGTATCATCAATCAACTCACTTCAATAATAAATAATCACCGGCGCCAAAAGTCGCTAGGACTTAAACTGTAATACCAACTAAGCGTGAGCATAGCTCAAACTTAGCTCGAGGGAATAACACCTCGAATAAAATGATATCTCACATCGATGTGCTTAGTCCTTTCATGAAACATCTGATCTTTAGTCAGACAAATAGCACTCTGGCTATCACAATGTATAGTAGTGCAAGAAGTAACCCCGCAAAGTTCAGAGTATAAACCTCTCAACCAAATATCTTCCTTACACGCTTTAGAAATAATCATATATTCAGCTTCTGTAGTAGACAGAGCAACAGTAGCCTGTAAACTTGCTTTCCAGCTAATAGCACAACCACCAATGGTAAAAACATAACCTGTGAGAGACCTCCTCTTATCCAAATCACCAGCATAATCAGAATCAACATAACCAACAAGTCCATCTCTAGATTTCCCAAATTGCAAACAAGCATTAGAAGTACCTCGAAAATATCTAAAAATCCATTGAATAGCCCTCCAATGCTCCTTACCAGGATTAGTCATGAATCTACTGACAACACTCAATGCTTGAGATAAATCAGGACGAGAACAAACCATGACATACATAAGAGAACCAACTGCACTGGAATATGGAACTCTAGACATGTACTCAATATCAACATCTGACTCTGGACATAAAGCTGAGGATAATCTGAAATGTGTAGCTAATGGAGTACTCACTGGTTTTGCATTATGCATATTAAAACGACGAAGAACCTTTTCAATATAACCTCGCTGACTGAGGTATAACTTACCAGATTTTCTATCTCTAGTAATTTCCATACCAAGAATTTTCTTAGCTTCACCTAAGTCCTTCATCTCAAATTCTTTACTCAATTGTGCCTTTAATTTAGCTATTTCTGATTTTTCTTTAGCAACAATCAACATATCATCAACATAAAGAAGCAGATAAATAGCTGAGCCATTAACAATCTTCAAATAAACACAGCTATCATAATCAGACCGCTTAAAGCCACGAGAGAGCATGAAAGAGTCAAATCTCTTGTACCATTGCCTAGAAGATTGCTTCAAACCATAAAGCAATTTCTTTAACTTGCAAACAAGGTTTTCTTTTCCAGGATTAACAAAACCTTCAGGTTGGCTCATATAAATGTCTTCTTCCAACTCCCCATGTAAGAATGCAGTTTTAACATCTAGTTGCTCAAGTTAATAATCATGCATGACAACAATACTAAGCAAAGTACGAATAGAACTATGCTTAACAACTGGGGAAAAGACATCATTAAAATCAATACCTGGAATCTGGCTATAACCTTTAGCAACCAACCTTGCTTTATGCCTTGCTGGCTCACTTGGAGAAATACCCTCCTTTCTTTTGAAAATTCATTTACAACGGACAGGCTTCTTATCCTTAGGCAATCTTACTAAATCTCAAGTAGCATTCTTTTCAAGGGACTCCATCTCATCTTGCATAGCGGTCATCCAATTGTTGCGATCAACAGAAGTAATAGCCTCAGAATAATTAGAAGGTTCTGAATTACCTTCGATATCTTCTGCAACACTCATAGCATAAACAACATTGCATTCTTCAATATACCTTTTAACTGGTTTGGGCTGCCTTCTAGTTCTATTAGCAGCAATAGAATGTTGTGGAGACTGCACAACTGGAGAAGAATGCTCAACAGTAGATGAATCATCAACAATTGGAGAAATTTCAGCAATAGGTGCATCTTGTACAGTAACATTATCAACATCTGATGTATCAATCAAGTGCTCCGCCTGCACACTTATTTTCTCTCCCTCAATAGGAGCATCAACAGACAAGTTGTCATAATACATAGCAAATTCATTAAAGATAACATTTCTGCTAAGCACAACTTTACGAGTTTGGGGATTCCACAATTTATAACCTTTAACACCAGGTTGATGACCAAGAAATATACATTTAATAGCTCTAGGCTCCATTTTACCATTATCAACATGAGCATAGGCAGAACAACCAAAAACTCTCAATTGTGAATAATCAGCTGGAGAACCAGACCATACCTCAATTGGAGTTTTCTTATCAAAGGGATGTAGGGTGAACGATTAATAAGATAGCAAGCAGTGGAAGCAGCTTCAGCCCAAAAACGCTTATTCAAACCCGAATTTGACAACATGCAACGGGCTCTGAAGATGATAGTTCTGTTCATACGCTCAGCTACACCATTCTGTTGAGGCGTATAAGGAATAGTGTAGTGCCTAACAATGCCTTGTGACTTGCAATATGCATTAAACTCATTAGAACAGAATTCCATCCCATTATCAGTGCGAAGCTTTTTAACTTTCTTCTCAGTTTGATTTTCAATCATAACCTTCCACTCTTTAAATGCTAAAAATGCTTCTGATTTATACTTCAAGAAATAAGACCATATCTTACGAGAATAATCATCAATGATCATCAACATATAACGTGAACCACCATTAGAAGGCTTGCGTGATGGTCCCCATAAATCAGAATGCACATAATCAAGAATACCTTTACTTTTATGAGTAGAGGTATTGAAAGACACCCTTTTGTGTTTGTCAAAAATACAATGCTCACAAAATTTCAACTTACTGATGCTATGTTGATCAAGAAAACCTCTCTTGCACAATTCATGCAAGCCTTTCTCACTCATATGTCCAAGACGCATATGCCAGAGATTAGTAGCATCAGAATTAGATGATGAATCAGAAATTACAGCAACATCACCTGTAATTGTAGTACCACGAAGACGATACAAATTTGGAGATTTCAACTCACCTTTCATCACAATAAGAGAACCCTTTGACACCTTCAAAACTCCATCTCCACCGGAGTACTTGTACCCTTTACTATCAAGAGTACTCAGAGAAATAAGATTCTTGCTCATAGCTGGAACATGCCTCACATCAGTAAGAGTTCTGACAATTCCATCATGCATCTTGATCTAAATATATCCAATGCCAACAATATTACGTAGACTGTCATCACCCAACCTGACAGAACCTCCACCTTGGAGAGAATCATATGTGACAAACCAATCTCTATTAATGCATATATGAAATGAAGCAGCGAAATCAAGAATCCATTCATCACCACTATTAGCACATCCAGCAAAAGCAACTAGCGAGTCACCATCAGAATAATCTGCCTTAGAAGCAGCAACAGAAGCATTACCTTCATCATTAGATTTACCTTTCTATTTATATGTGCCAGCTCTCTTCTCTTTATTTTTCAATTTATAACATTCATCGATAAACTGATTATCCTTCTTGCAATACTTGCAAAATTTATCCCCCTTGCTTCGAGATTTCGATCGGCCTCTATAACCACTGGAACTTTTGCCTCTATTGCCACTCTTGGATTTATTTTCTGT
Source organism: Microstegium vimineum (assembly GCA_022036555.1). Classification (NCBI taxonomy): domain Eukaryota; kingdom Viridiplantae; phylum Streptophyta; class Magnoliopsida; order Poales; family Poaceae; genus Microstegium; species Microstegium vimineum. Next base: position 2,111,152 of record CM039125.1, on the reverse strand, counting down.
CCTCCCACGAACAGACAACGCTTCTCCATTGAAAGCAGAACCTTCAGAAGACACCATCAATTTTATCTTTTCCTTGGCATGCAACGCCTCAGAAACTTCATCAAGAGTTAGCGTATCATGACTGTATAACAGTGTATCTCTGAAGTTTGCATAAGAACTAGACAAAGAGCACAAAAGAATAAGACCCAAATCCTCATCATCATATTTTACCTCCATACCTTTTAGATCAGAAACGATCTCCTTGAATATCGTAAGATGGCTAATCACAGAACCACCTTCTTGTAGCTTGTGTGTATACAACTTCATCTTCATGTGCATTTTGCTTGTCAAATCCTTAGACATGCAAATTGACTCTAACTTGAGCCATAGAGCAGCTGCAGTTTTCTCCTGCAGACAATCTTGCAAAATATTATTTGAAAGATGAAGCTGAATTTAAGTCAAGGCCTTACGATCTTTTCTCATCTCATCAGCGGTCCAAGACTTTGAATCCTTGTTACCAAATTTATCAAGAGCATCATCCACATCAGCCTGTGTAAGAATAACCGTCATCTTGACTTGTCAGAGAGCGAACCTCGTATCACGATCAAGAGGTGGAAGATCATACTTCACTGTAGACATGGTGAAAAAATCACAGCAATAACCAGAATAAAATAATATAAACTACAGTATAACCCGTAGGCTTGATTAATCTATAGAGGAACCTGCAACCTTGATTCACGTGCAAATCAATTTCAATCTCTCACGGAAGAAAGGCAGCAGGACGTGATGTTGTCCTCCTAGAGCTGCGTGCGGTACAACAACAACAGCCCTGCTCCGTAGTACCTCACGATCAGGGCAATAGTAGCAGACCTTGCGTGCACTTCAACATGCAAGGGCAGGAGCAAAGTAGCATGCGGCTTTTGTAGACGGATGAAGCCGACAGCACCTGCTCCGTTTCAATCTCGGCCTGAACACAGAGATCAGAAGACTTGTCGACTTGAACTCGGTTGTGTGTCGCGTTGAGAACTCCGCCTTGGACTCGATGCGGATGCGTCGAGTCGCAGATGAATTCGGCGGCGGCGGCGGCGGCGGCGGTGGATGAACAGGGATGAAACCTTATTTTTTTTTAAATCTAATATCATGTCAGGCTCTAGATACCACTTGATAGGGAATAATCAAACAAGATCGCACACGAGACACAAATTTTACGTGGAAAACCCTTGCGGGAAAAACCACGGGCGCCAACCGGCGATCTTCACTATATGAGGAGAGTGTTTACAGAACGCAGGGAATACAATGAGTCGTCTGCTCTTCCCGTGCGGCTTACAAGATGTATTTATAGGACGGACTGACTGCAGTCCAACACGGAAACAAATCCGCTAATAAACATAACCCGAACCATGGGCCCTCCAGGCGTCCCCACAAGACTCACGTTATAATTCGGATCATATTCCAACACAGTGGAGCTCGAGCGCAAGGTCGAGCCGACGGGGGCCTTGATCACCAAGGAGAAGGTGCCTGACTGTATCATCGACATGCTCAAGATGAGATGTCCCTTCAAGAAGCTGCCTCCTATCGACGACGATATTTCTGATGTCTACATCATCTTCCCTGAGCTGCGGAAAGGCTATGTCTCCAATATGGTCCGTTGGAATTACTTGGTGGACCTGCACGTGGATGTCCTGAAGCAGAACGCAAACAAGGGTTTTGCTGAGGTCGGCGTCGATTTCACCGATGGGGTGAAGAAGATCTTCATCCTGGATCAGTATCAGGGGTGTGCACCATGCGTGTAGGGGTATCGTATCATCGGTGGAGCAACGAATATATTATCGTTTTGCCGGTAGTGATGCTATTAGTTTGTCTAATAGTTCACCCCTGTCTAATTATTATCTCTAGGCAAAAGGAATTGCTGTGTCGATCTCCACAACGATGTCCTGAGGCAGTACAAGGAGAAGGGTTTCGCTGAGGTGGGCGTTGATCTCACAGACGGTGTCAAGAAGTTGTTCGTCCTACCCTAAAGCATTATATTAGTGCATCATGAAGAAAGTTAGTGCAAGGGTCATCAGTACTAGATCAAAGGAATTAATTATTTATTAGTTGTTCTATCTAAATACAATTAGTTCGTCCCCATCTAATTATTATCTCAGTACTCTGTAGTCATCATGTCCAGTCGGTATGTTTATTAGTATTAGAATGTGATATGATATGTTGCTATCAGTATGAGATGACATTTATGTGATAAATAATTTTGGCTATTGGAATTGATGTTTATGTGGTGTTGGCTGTTAGTATGAGATTCTAGATTGATATTTATGTGATGATTATCAGTATGAGATTATAAGTATGAGATGCTGTTCTTTACTCTTGTATCCTGCTTCTGTTCCTTTTTTGTTTCCCCAGCACCATTGCAATGTTTGTTTCCCACAAAAAACACCATTGCATACCACTTACTGCATTCTTTTTTGTATAATTTGAAACCGAAGAATGAGAGCTTGCAGCTTATTTGCAGCAGGCACAGCCAGCAGTCTGTTCGGCTGCTAGGCTCTCACAAAATTACTGTAGTGCAGCAGCTGTGCTATAAGCAGCCCAACAACAGATTTTTGGAAACTCACATTTGCACCTTTTTAAGGCAAGTCCTATTGGTTAGCATACATGCAGTTGTGTGAAATGCATAGGATAGGGTCAGATTGGTAATCAAAAGTTCCAGCGAGCCTGAATAGCTAAGAAAATTTGTTTTAGGGTCAAGGAAGAGAGGCAAGTTGCAATCAAGACCAAATAAAAAATGTTCTCTTAATGAAATGACATGTTAACTTTTGGTTTAAAAATGGCACACAACTCTCATATGTTGTTCAAAAAAAATCAACATGTTTACATATGCTTAACATGACAATAATACTTAATCCAAAAAACATACAAGAATCACAAGATTTTGAATAAACATATTGCGCTATGAAGCTGAAATAAGTATAGTGAACTTCAGTGGCGGAGCTAGGTTTTTCGTAGAGCCTAGGCAAGACATAACACTATACTAATATTGACAAGAAAAAACAGCACACATAGTTATATAATATTTTAAATTTTAAATAGAATAATATTTTAGAACACAATTTTGTATCGCTCTCTGGTCTTTGGCACAACTTCAACCATTCTTTTAAGCGAATGAACAATATTTTTCTCTCATAATAAATTAGCGTAAGCATAAGCAAATAAAAACAAACTAAATTTCATCGAAGCGAACAGTGACTTGGCTCGGCGAAAATTAAAGACAAATTCTACTGCAAGAGTGGTCTGGAATCTGAAGTACTCTCTGTTAGTCTCTTTCTCTGCTGGGAAAAGTTGGTTTCAGCGTGACAGCGTGGTATGCTGGTCAAGCCGTAACACCCATACGACATCCGACGCCGATGGTTGGCAACCAAAGATTTAATGCTATGATTCTTTCATAGTTTGTCATTTTAAGCTGTGTTAATGTTAAAAAATGAGTTTTGCCCGAGTTTAACTTACTTTGACTTTGGTCTTCGTACTATTGAGCAAATGAATGAGCCTAGCGGAAAGATCACTCTAATTTAAAATTGGCTTTATTTAGATTTCGAGCAAACATGATCTTTTGAGTTTTTTTTCTTTTCTTTTCTCTCCTTTTTTTTACTCCATCTCTTAAAAAAACAATTCTCATTTTTGAAGGAGTTAATAATAAAAAGCTACTAACATTTCTAATATAAAATTATATTACACTAATTACGGAATATATTTTTATAACGAATTTATTTAGAGATAATAAATAACAATACTTTGCCTATAAAATTAATTAAACGTAAGCTTATTTAGCTGGAAAGAATCTTTTGACGGAACGACGAGCAGTTGAGACTTGAGGGAGAGACATAGGCCCAATTAAGTCTGAACTAAAAAAAGAAGAAAATAGCCTGACAAACCGATCGCCATGGCCCATGGGCAAACCGATCGAGGCCACATAATGTGTCCTAGCGGATCGGAGTCGGAACTGAACTCGGAAGGCAGAGTCCGGTGCGAGAAAGAAAGGACCCGATCGATAGCGTTAGGCTTGCGGGGGCTATATACTGCGATCCCCTTGTTCGCGTCCCTGTACCAAAACAAACGTCCAACATTGACGGAGAGAGGTTAGGGTTCGCAGGAGTTTAGGGTTCGAGGTAGGCAGCCGCAGCGCGATCGAGAAGAGGCCGGCCATGTTGGAGGTGATGAGGGAGCTCAACACTCAGGAGGGGTTGGTGCCTGTTCCTCTCTACTACGGGTACGGGGCCTGGGGCACAAGGCCTGCGGCGGGGAAGAAGAAGAAGACGGCGGCGACAAAGACAGCGAACGATCCGGCGGATCCGGATCCAAAGAAGGAGCCGGCGGCGGTGTCGTCGGGGATCACGAATGAGAGGGTGCCCGAGTCCATCATCGACAGGCTCAAGAAAAATCCGTCGCGGAAGCTAAAACCTCCTCTCCCCAAGGAACTAATCCAACTCTACAAAGAATCCTTCCCCGGCTTACCCGATAAGGGCATAAAACTGGCGAGTTCGAGCATCAGCCGTTGGGATTACTTCGTCGACCTGGAGCAGGACTGCCTGAGGCAGTACGAGGAGAAGGGCTACGCAGAGGTGTGTGTCTTCAACAACAACGGTATCAAGAATGTCTACATCCTTCCCAAGAACCAGCCCCAATTGATGATGCCAATGCAGGAGTGTCACGGCCGCTGTTTATTTGTTAGAGGTTTTGCGATGATATTTGCATTGTCAGCGGTTTTGGCGTCTTGTTTTCTGCCGTCTAAAGTTTAGTTAGCTAGCTAAAGTCTTGATCTATGGGATTGTTGGATTGTAACCGCGTGGCGACCTAATTTGTACTTTTTTTAATAGCGCGTGCTAATAAAGTTGGATTTGTTTAAATAATGACTTGTTTGATGTGTTTGTATTTAGAGTCCGTTTGGTTGACGCCCAGTGCATGCCAGGCCAAAGCTGCGCTGCCCCAAACTTGCGGCGTCAGTTTTGTTCGCCGCACTTGTGATGTGTTTTGGCAACAAAAAAGCACTAGCACGTGATGGCGAGCTTGTGGCATGCCGCAACCGCAGCAAACCAACCGCATGCCAAACATGCAGCACGGTGCGGCAAAGTCTGGGTGCCAACCAAACGGCCCTTTAATATCGTCGTACAAAATTGATGCCCCGCATCAAACAGGGGGAAAAGGGAGACATAGTATAGTAATGCATGATCCAATTATTCGCTTATATTGGCTAAAGCAAGGTTGGTAATTCTTTGCCGAGAGTCGGTCCTAGAGGCGCTCTACAAAGAAAATAATTCTTTTTTGGAAATTCTTTGCCGAGAGCGGCTTTGGGCAAAGGCTCTATCCAAAATCTAGTCCCGTCAATTTCACCGTCTAAGAACTTTACATTGCCGAGCGGGTAGGATGCACTTGGCAAACTACCCTTTGCCGGAAGATGATTAGCCGTGCGGCCTTTGCCGAGAGCGGCGCTCGGCAAAGGCTTTGCTGAGTGTCTTTTGCATTTTGCCAAGCGTGGACGGCGCTCGGCAAAGGTCCTTAATTCAGTAGTGCATGGCATGGATACGAGTTTTTAGCCTTGCACTGGAACATGAATGAAGCTATAATTACTTGAACAAAACTCTTCTTTCTCCTCGGATGGATGCTCTGGAAAGAGAGAAACACTAGGACTTTCAGCGCCACGTTCAGCTCGGCAACTACACTGGTAGCAAACACTCAGTAGGAGGCGGAGATTTGGTGCATGGCCGGGTTCAGGCATTTGAGCTTGCTGCTTGTCGTGCCATAGCTTATATCCTCCTATGATCCTAGTCGCCAATTTGTTGTTATGTAATCACAACCTAGTGTCTTTCTAATCTTTTTGGATGTTGGGGTGTTGTTGGGCTTGGGTAACTTCGGGTTACCGTCCCCGTATTTGTTGTCTTTCTAATTTCAAACTCTCTCTTGCTTAATGAAATATATGTGCCTCGACGTGTTCGAAAATTTTTTGCAAGAAAATGAAGTATATGCCTGAACAAGATCAATTGACGGCACGTCCCGTAAGAGACCACATGGTAAAGTATCTATAAAGGTTGCAACTTCAGTGGCAAAGTAACCCATGCAAATGACGACAAAGCATCCATCGAAAAAAGCGCAAGCGGTCAAGTATCGCTATCAAGAACCAAACGACTACGACAATACCAAACATCTTAGCTAGGCAGACCAAATCGAAGATTAAACTAAAGCAGACAAAACACACCCTAGGAGCAACTCCGATGAGAGAAGTGGGACTCTGGCATAAGTTCTCCAATCAAGCCTCCAAGAAAGGGATGACATCCACGGAAGTCAATAACACTGAATGAAGAGCACGATAAGACTTTCGTCCTAGGACCGCCCCAGCAATTAGTGCGACGAATAAAAACTTCAATGACACCTTCAACAAGGTAGATGTCACATGTTGTACCAATGTCGCTAGCCCGAAGCATCAAGTCGGGCAGAGTTTTCACCAAAGAAACTGTCCGAGCACAGTATTTGGGGCGTCCCACAGATGACCGACCACTGGCCCTCACCACCATGCACTACTACAGAAAACGAAAACAGTGCCGCTTCAAAATCCCCTATCACTGCCGGATTTTTAACTGGCACAACCACTTCGGCAGTGATGGATGTCCAGAAGAAATCGCATTTTTAAAATAGAAAAAAAGAATTAAATTTTGGAGCAAGCCCACTATTAAATTCGCCCGCCCGTCTTCGTCGTGCATTTTTTCGCGAACGCACTCTGTTGGGGATTCGAACCTCAGACCTCAGCCTCGCGCGGTACCTCATCTACCACTCCACCCATGACTCACTTATGTCTAGATTCCGTTTTACTTCCTCATATTCTGTACTAAACCGATTGTAAATTGATTGTTTGAGCCACTAAACGAATTCAAATGAAAAAGATGTGAACTACAAAGTTTCATAACTTTTCGAGACCTACAACTTTCATGTAGCAAGTTTTTTCATCCGAGGTCGTTTACAAAAATTTGAATTTCAAATTTGACACATTCAAACGTATTTTTCGATGACAAGATGATTTCAAATGAAAAAGTTGTGAACTACAAAGTTTCATAACTTTTCGAGATCTACAACTTTCATGTAGAAAGTTTTTTCATCCGAAGCTCCTCATCACTACCGGTTCGTGGCTGGAACCGGCAGTGAAAGTGTCCAGGTTATCACTGCCGGTTCCAGCCACGAACCGGCAGTGATGAGGAGCTTCACTGCCGGTTCATGGCTGGAACCGGCAGTGAAAGGGCAGAGACGCTGCACTGATTTTTCCAGCCACGAACCGGCAGTGATGAGGATCTTCACTGCCGGTTTTGCCACGAACCAGTGAAGATTCATCACTGTCGGTATTGCCAGACCCGGTAGTGATGAGCCGACACTGATTTGCAAATCTGTAGTAGTGATGCGCCCGCCAACAGAGATCAACGTTGGTTTCTTGGGGCGGCTAGCAGTCAGGCCACTATGACACCCCTGGCCACCATCGACTGGCTTGGGAAGGCTTGCCACAACCACGATCTTGGCCATTACACACCTACATGTGCCTGCAGTCGTCGTCTCCGTCGTGGTCAACGACCCTAGGCTGACGCAGCCACCCTAGAGTGCAAAGATCTAGGGCACTAGCTTTGGTAGCTGGAAGTCTGATGGTGATGAGGCATATATGCTTGGTGTCAAAGACCTGAGTATATATACTTCAAAATTAAGGGGAGAATGTTGCGGTTAACAACCCAGAGTACACGGTGACAGCTCGTGAAGCAGTGACGTGGATGGTGTAGTGAGGAGGCGAGAACGGGAGTTCAGTGGTGATCTCGCCCATACGACATGTTATTGCACTTATCATTTTAGTGCGTGTCATGCCTGTGTCTAGACATTTATCTTTAGTTTATTAGGGTTGTGTTTGTAAATGATGGTGGTATAAGTAGCTTGTGTGAGTGTCGTTTTGGAACTGCTTAGACCATTGTAATCGTCATGTACTGATCATACCAATGTGAGGAAAATAGCTGTGTCATGGTGAAGAATTTACAGTTGCTAGTAGTTCGAGTGTGTTGTTCAGTTTTCTTTAGTGTATTGTTACATTTTGGTCGATAAAGTTAGGAGTAGCCAATGCAGACGTGTGATCTGTGATCCTTAATCCACAGTCAGGGCGCCGTCCCGGGAGGACCATGGAGGCCCCCGCCGCTGGGAAAGGCCCACACGTACTGGAGATCAGGCCATGCATTCGAGCGGATCCATCCGAGTCGGAGCTAAACTCGATCTGAAGGCAGAGTCGTCCGCTGCCGAACTGCCGATAAGGAAAGGTCGACCCGATAACGTCTAGGGTTGCGGGGCCTGGCCAAGGTTTCTTTTTTACCGGTAGAAAAAAAATTTCGGCACTTGCCGATAAATGCGATATCGAAAATATCGCATTTATTTAAATAAATTTAAATTGTGTTTTTAAAAATTTGGCACCATTTTACTAGAAAAAATCTCTAATCCATTGTCTAACAAAATAACACAATATATCATGAATTGAGAGGACATGGAGAGTAATTTTAGTGTAGTTTGGTGTTATTTACTGGTATAAAATTTTTTCAGACCTCAGTAAAAAAAACGATATTTCAGAAATTTCGGCGATATTTCACTGAAATTGTAAACCCTGCCTGGCTATGTATTGCGATCCCCGGCCCCGGTCCGTCCCTGTACTGTACCTACTATACCAACACACAAACCGCAACCGTCTGGGAGAGGTTAGGGTTCTGCGCAGGTCCGGAGCGCGTGAGAGGCCATGGCGGCGGAGGTGAAGATGCAGCTGGACACCGAGGGATGGGTGGTGCTCTCGACGTACGGGATGGCTGCTGGCGAGATCGGCGTCACCCAGGCTTCCGAGGGATGGGTGGTGCTCTCGACCTACGAGATGGCTGCCGGCGAGATCGGCGTCACCAAGGCTTCCTCGGGGAACAAGGAGGCGGGTGGCGGCAGCTCCACCAGCAATGAGATCGGCGTCGTCACCAAGGCTGAGCCGGGGAACACGAAGGAGGAGGCGGGCGGCAGCTCCACCGGCGGCGAGATCAGCGGCAGCAAGGCTGATCTGATCGGGAACAAGGTGACGGAGGCATCCTGGGTCGACTACGTCCTCTTGTCCAAGAAGGAGTCCGACTTGTACATGGAGGCTCTAAAGCAGGGGCGCAAGGCCGAGCCGATGGAGGCTATGATCACCAAGGAGAACGTGCCCTACTCTTTTATCACTATTCTTTTGAACAGGCGTCCCTTCAATAAGTATCCTCCTATGACTGATGACTATTGCACCATCGTCTCCATGTACGATCCCAAGGTGCTTGAACTCGCCCAAGCGGATATAGACAGGAGGAATTGCTGTGTTGATCTGCACTATGATATCCTGAGGCAGTACAAGAAGAAGGGTTTCGCCGAGGTGGGTGTTGACCTCACAGGCGGCGTCAAGAAGTTGTTCGTCCTCAGTAACAGTGAAGGGAATTAATTATTAGTTGTTCTGTCTAAATACTATTAGTTCGTGCACTTCTAATTATTAGTACTCTGTTATCATCGGTGATGGTGCCAAGTCTGTTTATCATTATCGGTATGTTTATCAGTATCAGTATATGTTGGTTATGTTAGATGACATTTATGTGATAAGTAATGTTTGCTGTCGGAATGAGATGTTTATGTGGTGATGATAGATGATATTTATGTGATGATTATCAGTATGCATGAGATGCTGTCCTTAACTATATCCTGCTTCTGTTCCTTTTTTTTTTGTTTCCCAGCACCATTAATTGCAATTTTTGTTTCCCACAAAACACCATTGCATACCACTTAATTACTGCATTCTTTTTTTGTATAATTTGAATCCGAAGAATCAAAGCTTGTAGCCGGCAGCCAGCAGTCTGTTCGGCTGCTAGGCTCTCACAAAATTAGTGTAGTGCAGCAGCTGTGTTACAAGCAGCCGAACAACAAATTTTTGGAAACTCACATTTGCACCTCTCAGGCAAGTCCTCTTGGTTAGCATACAGTTTCTGTGAAATGCACATGGCAGATCAAGCGCGATGGGAGCACGTTGACGAGTGAAATGAGATCCTACGGCTACTGATCTATGCCACCTCCGTTCTTTCAGAAATGAGATCTGAGCACTTGTTTTGTGGGTTCACTATATAGCCAACTGTGTGGAGTTCTGTAAAAACCAAAATGTGTAAACCATCTAACGGTCCGTCTTGGGCCAATATATAAACCAAGTGGAGATATTCTCCTGTCGACCTAAAAAACGACAAATGTTGGGTCAGTACAGTAATCTTGCTTATCATCTCGATCAGATCAGCAGCCTAGCATAGTCCAAACCAATATCAAATAGTATGTACATTGTACAAGAAAAGAAAAATTAATCTCAATTTGATCTCAATAATGTTTAAAGGAGTAATTTCTTCTCACCTATTATTGTTGAATTAGACGGAGGATAGCGTACAGAAATTGACAAGAAGCAAAAATTCAGATCCTGACAAACTTCAGTTTCCCTGTCAATTACCTTGCACTTTTCTGCCATTGATCAATTCTTCCAAAAAAAAACATACAACTGAAACCAAAGGAACACATATTGAAATAGTAATCTAATTCAACTTCTTTTTTCCACTGGATCCACTTAATTTCAATCAAGTCAAAATAAAAAAATCGAAGATAATTCTTCCTTGAAAGAATCTAATAAGGAGGGGATACGAGAATAGACTAGAATAGACGATAGTAAAAAAAAATAAAACGAAAAAACCTACAAATCTTTCATGCTTAAAAAAGGTGAGCGTACATGAAAGGATCAAGATGCCCAAGAGGGGGGGAGTGAATTGGGCTTGTTTTAAATTTCTAAAGCAAATATAAAAACCTATCAAATGTCAATCACCCCTTAGTGCCTACCGTCTGTGTGTCCTAGCTAGAAAGCGGTAGCAGTTCAAAGGAATTAAAAACAACCTAAGTAATTCTAGTGGGAAATGTAAATACAAGATGGAAAGAAATGCGGAAATGTAAAGAGCTAGGGAAAAGAGAATCTCATTGCCGCAGCGATTTTTTCCCGAGGTATCAAGGTGTCGACACACTCCCCTAGTCCTCGTTGGAACACCTCGCAAGGTATCGCTCCCCCTCTACCCGCGCAAGGGTAGAGTGCTCTCTACGGGCTGATTCTTCGCCACTCCGGCTCGGTGAATCGCCCACAACCGATCACAAGAGCTTGGAGAAGAGCCGCCAACAATCTCCCGGCGGTCACTTCCTCCGATCACCACCAAACCGTCTAGGTGCTGTCGAACACCAAGAGTAACAAGCACAAGACCTTCACTTGACCCACTCAAGGCTAGGAAGGTGGATGGATGCACACAAGTCACTCCTAATCACTCTAGGAGGGAAGAACAAGATGAATTCTCTCTAATCTCTCCCTCACTAGCCTCTTGGCTCTCCAAAAGATTTCTCAAGGTGTCACCAGCTGAAGCAATGGCCAAGAAGGACTCTAAGGACCAAGGGGGCAACTATAAATAGTCCCCACCTCCAAAACTAGCCGTTTTTACTTTTTCTTCTCTCTGCGTAGCCACCGGACTAGTCCGGAGCTCACACCACCGGACCATGCACACTGGTCCGGAGCTCACTCTCGTTTCAAACTCAGGCACCGTCGGACTACTCTGCTTGGTCCGACGCACTAGTCCGACGCTCTGGTCCGGAGCCTCGGTGCTCTCTGAGTGAAATCCTTTCTCTCTTTTACACACCACCGGACTACTCTCCTTGGTCCGGTGCCCTGGTCCGACGCTCTGGTCCGGAGCTAGGGAGCTCTCTGCATAGACCCGAACCCCTGTCATGAGGCGTCGGACTAGCCGTCGGACGAACCGTCGGACTAGTCCAGAGCCTTCTATCTCTCTGAACCAAGCCACCGGACCACTCTCCTATGGTCCGGTGCTTTCCAGACAGGTGGTCCGGAGCTCCTCGAGCTGAGAATCTGCCTAAGTCAGGGACCGTCGGACCACTCTCCTATGGTCCGACGCCCACTAAGCAGAGTGGTCCGGAGCCTCCTTCTTCCTCTTTTTCAACCGTTTTCGCTGAGGTTTCTTAAGGGATTTTGCTCCTACCATTTCTAGGGTTTACCAAGGGCTGAAAGCAAGGTCTCTAGGACTAGTTGTGACAAGTGTGCATATACCCACTTTCCTAAACTCTCCTAGGTCAAGCTACTAACCTCATACCACCCTTTATAGTACGGTCAAAGGAAAAACAAAAGCCCTAGCTATACTTAGTGCCCTTCTCAACCTTATGGCACTAAGAACTAGCCTAGTCTTCGTCGTGTATCTCCATCCTTTGCAACCGAAACGATTTCCATCTTGGGGGCATGAATATCCGTAAAGCCCATTCAAAATGCATCACTCATGACCTAACATAAATGACTTTGTCTCTGCAAAACACACGTTAGTCATAGTGATCTAGTATTGTCGTTAATCGCCTAAACACAAGGGTCCATGATTCTACAGAACAGACTATAATATTGCTACGTTTCCAAACGGTATAAATGACATCTTAACTATCCAAGAAGCTAAAGCCAAACCTTCAGATTCTGACAATGGTTGTTGAGAGCACCATATGGTGCTGGGGTGGTGCTTCCTGCGCTCAGGCCTTTTTTTACTTTTGTGGCCAATCCTTTTTCTAGTGGGGCAATAGTGGGTTGTCCGGGTAGGGCTCTCTGCCTAACTCTTCTTTTCCAACCTTAATGAAAGAGAAAAATTCTTATTTGATCCTGATTGAAACTAGCCTTTCTTTCTTAGGCCTAAAACATTTTTTCTTGCTTATTTGGCCTCACCTTAACTTTTGATTTCCAATTCGGCACTACCATCTTATTTTCCCTCTAACACCATTAAGTGGTATGTGAAATGGCCAATTTACCCCTGAGACATTACGGGGAACCAAAGGGCACCCATGCAGCATACCAACATAATTTTGAGAAGTGTTCCTCATACAATTTGGATATAGATTTATTTTGATTAGATTAATAACAAACTTTTCAAAGATTCAGTTTACAATTTAATTAGTTGGACCATTAGTTGATTTAGGTTCTAATAATCATAAGTTTTAGTTTTTTTATTAAAACTACATCAACTACTTAGTGGTCGAAACAGTTTTTATTAAAAAAGTAAATGAAAATTTAATTTATCAATTACCTTTTAATAAAGGTTCTACATTCTCTAGTTTATAATAAAAAAAGAAAAAGGAGTAGTCAACGGTGGATGGAATGGAAAGGAAAAGGGGACACACCGGGAACTAAAAACCGAGGCGGTTAAGGAATACATATACACTTTCGTTGTCCCTAAACGTATTCTACTACAAGAGTGGTCTGGAATCTGAAGTACTCACTGTTAGTCTCTTTCTCTCTAGTTTCAGCATGTTCTGCTGCTCAAGCAGTGTAACACCATACCGCATCCGACGCCGATGGTTGGCAACCAAAGATTTAATGCTATGATTCTTCATGGTTTCTTTTAAGTTGTGGTTCAAAAAATGAGTTTTGCCTAAGTTTAACTTACTTTGACTATTGTCTTCTTATTATTGAGAAAACAAATGAACCTAGTGGAAAGATCACTCTAATTTGAAATTGGCTTTATTTAGATTTTGAGCAACCTGGATCTTTTTTTTTTCTTTTCTTCTCTCTTCCTTTTTTTTACTTTATATCCGATAAAAAGACAATTCTCATTTTTGAAGAAGTTTATTATGAAAAGGTACTAACATTTGTAATATAAAATAAATAACAATTATGGAATGTATTTTGATAATAAATTTATTTAGAGATAGTAAATTACAATACTTTGACTATAAAACTTAATTAAACGTAAGCTTATTTAGGTGGAGCGAATCTCGTTCTTGTTTTCTCCTTTGGGACGGAGCGAGGAGTACGTTGAGAGATCTAGAGAGAGGCCCAAAGTCTGAATCTGAACTCAGAGATTTTTAAAGAGAAGAAAATAGTCTGACAAACATGGGGAATTGGGGATGGAAGATGGCAACAAAGAAACGCATGACATCGCCATGAGCAAACTGAGGCCACAGAATTAGCAGCTTCTCCGAAATTCCCGTTTCGTGCTGTTGCGTCTCCCCCGCGTATGGCGTATGCATCCGAGCAGATCGGAGTCGGAACGGAACTCGGAAGGCAGAGTCCGGTGCGAGAAAGAAAGGACCCGAGATCGATAGCGTCTAGGCTTGCGGGGGCTATATATTGCGACCCCCGGTTCGTCCCCGTACCAAAACAGATCGACGTCCAACATTGACGGAAAGAGGTTAGGGTTCACAGGAGATAATATGGTTCGAGGTACGCAGCGCGCGATCAAGAAGAAGTGGCCGGGCATGTCGGAGGTGACGGGGTGTTGACTGATGAGGGGTTGGTGCCTGTCCCTCTCTACTACGACGGGATCTTCCCAAGGGAGGAGCCGGCGGTGTCTATGACCACGAAGGAGAGGGACAAGCTCAAGACAAATCCATCGCGGAAGGAGAGGGTGCCCGACTCCATCATCGACAAGCTCAAGAAAAATCCGTCGCGGAAGATAGAACCTCCTCTCCCCAAGGAACTAATCCAACTCTACAAAGAAACCTTCCCCGGCTTACCCGATAAGGGCATAGCATTGGCGGCTACGAGCATCCGCCGTTGGGATTACTTCGTCGACCTGGAGCAGGATCTCCTGAGGCAGTACGAGGAGAAGGGCTACGCAGAGGTGGGTGTCTTCATCAACATGGGTATCAAACATGTCTTCATCCTTCCCAAGCACAAGCCCCAAGTGATGCAGGAGAGTCACGGCGGCGGTTTATTTGGTAGATGTTTTGCTATGATATTACCATTGTCAGTGTGTTTTTGGTGTCTTATTGTTTTCTGCATTAGTGTCGTCTGCAATTGAGTTTCTATTAGCAGATTGGATTAGAACCGCGTGCCGGTCTGATATGTTCTTTTATTAATATATATATCGTGCTAATAAAGTTAGATCTGTTTAAGTAATGATTTGTTTGATTGTACTTAATATCGTGCAAAATTCCTGTCCCATTACAACTTCGTCAAATAGGGGAAAAGGGTACATAGTATAGTAATGATCCAATTTTTGGCTTGGCTGCAACAAGCCAGGTTGGTAATCTGACAGGGCAGGTCATAGATACGAGTTTGTAGCCTTGCACAAGAACATGAATGAAGCTAGAAATACTTTGAACAAAAATTTGCAAGAAAATAAAGTATATACCCGAACAAGATCAACTAGCACCACAATAGCAAAGCATCCGACCACACGGTAAAGTATCCATGAGCAGTCGGTGGAGCCAGGATTTTAATGTTGGGTATTCCCAATTGCTAAGAAAAAAAGTTCTATTTTAAAAACAATGTAAAATAGTTCACGGCGACATACTCTACGATACTCATAGAATAAAGGAAAATTACAACATAGAAATATTGATGAGAAAAAGTTTTTGTGTCGAAGACGAATCCTATCTGATGTTGAGAAGAAATATTAGGATAATATTAACAAGCTTAACCAGTTGTCTTTATCAAATTTTTTCCTTCATTCTACATACTCTAGGATCTACAAGAAAGATGTACGCACTAGTATATTAATTGAAAAGTTGTGATAATCATGCTACAAATAATAAATAAATTAAGGTAATAGGATTTAAGAAACATGTACTCACCACATAAAAAAAACTACTACTGAACCATCTCGGGAAATCGAAGCAAGGATTGGGCAGGAATCAACTCTCGTTCTTGCTTTCTTGGACCAGCAGGTAGGGGCTTTGAGATGGGCCATGCACATCGTACGGGAGTGGCATTTTGAGTTGAGAAATAGAGAATAAAGCCCACTATAACGTATATAATTGATGTATAAGTATTTCTTTGCCAACGTTGCTCGACTTCAATGACGAAGTATTCACCCATGCAAACAACAACAAAGCATCGGTCGAAAAAAGCAGAGCGGCTAAGTATCCACTATCAAGAACCAAACGACTGCGATAACACCAAACATCTGAGCTGGACGGACCAAATCAAAGATTAAATTGAAGCATACACATGCATAACATAGGCAGGACCAACTCCAGTGAGAGAAGATGGACACCGCCATATATAAGTGCTCCAACCAAGCTCAAAAAAGGGATGACATCCTGAAATGTCAAAAACATTGAACGAAGAGCAACATAAGACTTCCGTCCTAGAACTACCCTAGTGACTTGCATGATGAACAAGAACTTCAACGACACCTAGATGACACATGTTGTACCACTGTTCGAGCCGGGTAGAGTTTTCAGCGAAGAAATTTTTCGAGCACAGTCGCTGGGGCGTCCCATTGACAGTCGGCTATAGGCCCTAACCGCCATGCCTGCCAACAGATATCAACGTTGGTTTGCTTGGGTGGCTAGCAGTCAGGCGGCCATGACACCCCTTGCCAAAGTCAACAACCCTAGGCTGCTGCAGCCACCCCAAAGGGCAAAGATCTAGGTCACTAGCCGGCCAGAACCGGCCGATGGCCACCGGCCATGCGCCGAGCTGGCCCAAGGAGCCGCCAACCACCGTCGTGCACGCTCCAACTCGCTATAGGTGCTCCGACCACTAGATTTACCCAACGTTGGGTAGCAACCGTAACCCAACTGCCAACACATGCGGGTTGTTGCTGCCTCGGCTTGCTCGGCCATAATGGGCAACCCAGCCCTAGCTAACCACCGTTGAGGAGCTGGGCGGTGGGCGAGCGTGGCTAGCTAGGTGATGCTAGATCCGGCTGCCGATCGCTGAAACATAGGCGTACAGCCCCGACGCGACATTTGACTGCCCAGATGAACTAGCCGCCACCGGCCGTCGTCAATAAACAGAAAGGGATGGGCGTTTGGTTGCGTCTCCGGACGCTTGATCCGGTCGGGTGTTGCCGTTCGTTACCAGACTTGAAGGCATGAGGGGAAGGCGGGGGTGGGGGATCAAAGTGTGGACAAACTCCTTTTTTTGGGGATCTGCCGCTGGCAACCGCCGCATGCCAGAGGGCGGCGACGGTGACCGGAGGGGAGGCCGGGAGTGGGGAAGCTAGGGTGTCCTGAGGCGGTCGCCTCCAAGTCACTCGTTAGGGGCTCTCAGGGGAAGGGCAGCGGTTTTTGTTGTGCCTGCCTTAAACCGCAAGTAGAGGTATATTGAAGACCTTATTATTGATGATGATATGATATCTTGGGTTGGGTCTACCCGTTCCTTTTTTTCAACATTGCATTCAACACTTACTGCTAGTTCCTTCTTTTTTTCCAACATCACTCAACTTACTGCATGATTCTCGGTGGTTTGTCATTTTATTTATGCTGTGTTCAAATGGGTTTTGTCTGAGTTTAACTTACTTTGACTTTATGAGCCTAGCGGAAGGTTCCTCTAATTTGAAATTGTCTTTATTTAGATTTTGTGCAAACTGTATCTTCTTAGTTTTTTTCTTTTCTTTTTCTTTTTCTTTTTCTTTTTTACTCTATCCGTTAAAAAAGAAATTCTCATTTTTAGAGGAGTTTATTATAAAAGGTACTAACATTTGTAATATAAGAACATCTCCAAGAGATTATCCAAAAAAAAACTAGTTAAATTCACTGATTTTGTTAGATAATATTAAAGTACTTCAACAGACTATGTAAAATGAAAAGATGAATAGCTAGTAAAGTAGATTATCGAAAAGTACAGAGTGAATGAGGTGTGATGGAGAACTGCTAAATTTGGACAGTTATTTAGGATTGTTGCAGACGGTTTTTTCTTCAACAATAACTAAATTTTTAACTTTACAATGATTTAACTAGTCTATTAGAGATGCTCTAAAATAAATATTATTAGATCAACCACGGAATGTATTTTTATAATAAATTTATTAGAAAATAGTAAATGACAATACTATGGGGGAGGGCAGCCGGTGCGACCGCCGGGGGGCCTTGGAGCTATGGGGCCCAAGAGCAAATAGGTAATTAGTAGGTATATTTTCCTATTTGGCATAAGGCTTTGATAGCCCAACAAACATCAGCTTATGTTATCCCGTATGTAACAAGAGCAGGCCCGAAGCGAGTATCCAGCGATATTTCATTTTCCTACTGCATAGACCCTTCCTATTGTTGTCCATCAACGCAGATGTGCTATTCTCGTGAGGAGACGCAGACTTGCCTGATGCTGGTCGCAGACTCGAAGGCACACCGGCACACACCGCCGCGGCACCGCAACGGCGCGAGTTGCAACACAACTTTACCAGGCAATTGTATAAAAGTATCTGGTTGCCGAAGAAGCAATTGTATAAAAGTAAATAAAATTGTTTTATGTCAACCGTATGTTACAAAAAAATTGGAATAGATTGACTATGTACAACCTTGAAAAGTATGTTTTGCACAACATTAATCTTAATATTGTTCTTGAAGATTTTACATTAAAAAATTCCAATGACGATATTTTACAAGGCAGTGAAGCATTATATTTTTTATTTAAGCTAATCATAAAAGTTATTGTTGTTTTAATTTTTTTGTTGTTGTATTGCCATTACCTTTTATGAACTAAATATATGGTGCAAGTTAAGTTTATTATTTGTAATATGTATTAATCTTTACATTAAAAAATTAGTTTAACGAACCCTTATCATCTTACTTACCCAAAGGGCCCTTAAGATTATAGAGCCGGCCCTGACCGAGCCCGCAGGATCGGATTAGCAGCTACTAGGCCATGTCTGTGGAATCCATCGTATTGCATTGACGTTGCAGCTAGCTAGGCCATGGTTTCGTCCACCGTCTCCTTCTCCCCCACCAACGTTCAAATGCTCCAGGCGAGCGTGGGCACGGTTCAGCCTGGACACATATTCACCGAAAACCGAAAACCGAACCGAAATATCGGTTTTTCGGTTCGGCTTCGGTTTGCAGTTCTTTACTATTCGGTGTTCGGCTTCGGCTTCGGGTTTTATCAAAAACCAAACCGATCCACCGAGCAACCGATATTTCCCAACTGAGGCCGCCCACCAGCGCAAGTCGAGCCCACCAGCCCACCAGGCCACCAGGCTGAGGCCATCAGGCCACTGCGCACGGGCGGCTCTCCCCTCTCCCTCTCTCTCTCGGACTCTCTCTCTCAGAGTATCTCTTTCGGTCTCTCCACTCTCCTAACCTAACCCTAATCGACGGTCGGCGCCTCGGCGGATCGAGGTGGCGGCGCGGCGCAGCCGGCCAGCCGACCAGCTGGCGTGGGTGACGCCGGTCCAGCGCACGGGCGGCTCTCCCTCTCCCTCTCCCTATCCCTCTCGGACTCTCTCTCTCTCCTAACCCTAACCGACGGTCGGCGGATCGAGGCGGCGGCGGCGCGGTGCAGCTGGGCAGCCGGCCATCCGGCCAACATCGGTGGTGGGCGACGCGCCGACGCCGGTCGCAGTCATGAGGTAGGCAGCTGGCAGCGGCGGGTGGCGGAGCAGACGAGCAGTCGTGCTCGCGCGGTCGCGCCCCGCGCTGGCGAATCCCGATTCCGCCATTCCGGGGAGGCGGGGACTTGCCACTTCGGAGGACGATGCCGAGCTGGGCAGCGGTGACCGGTGGCGTGGGTGACGCCGGTCCAGCGCACGGGCGGCTCTCCCTCTCCCTCTCCCTATCCCTCTCGGACTCTCTCTCTCTCCTAACCCTAACCGACGGTCGGCGGATCAAGGCGGCGGCGGCGCGGCGCAGCTGGGCAGCCGGCCATCCGGCCAACATCGGTGGTGGGCGACGCGCCGACGCGGGTCGCAGTCATGAGGTAGGCAGCTGGCAGCGGCGGGTGGCGGAGCAGACGAGCAGTCGTGCTCGCGCGGTCGCGCCCCGCGCTGGCGAATCCCGATTCCGCCATTCCGGGGAGGCGGGGACTTGCCACTTCGGAGGACGATGCCGAGCTGGGCAGCGGTGACCGGTGGCCGGCGGTGAAAGGATCAAGATGCCCAAGAGGGGGGGGGTGAATTGGGCTTGTTTTAAATTTCTAAAGCAAATATGAAAACCTATCAAATGTCAATCACCCCCTAGTGCCTACGAACCGTGTGTCCTAGCTAGAAAGCGGTAGCAGTTCATGGAAATTAAGAGCAACCTAAGCAATTCTAGTAGGTAAGATATAAACAAGACGGAATGTAATGCGGAAATGTAACGAGCTAAGGAAAAAAGATTCTCAGTGACGCAGCGATTTTTTCCCGAGGTATCGAGGTGTCGACACCCCCCGTAGTCCTCGTTGGAGCACCTCGCAACGTATCGCTCCCCCTCTACCCGCGCAAGGGTAGAGTGCTCTCTACGGGCTGATTCTTCGGCACTCCGGCTCGGTGAATCGCCCACAACCGATCACAGAAGCTTGGAGAAGAGCCGCCGACAATCTTCCGGCGATCACTTCCTCCGAACACCACCAAACCGTCTAGGTGCTGTCGAACACCAAGAGTAACAAGCACAAGACCTTCACTTGACCAACTCAAGGCTCGGAAGGTGGATGGATGCACACAAGTCACTCCTAATCACTCTAGGAGGGAAGAACAAGGTGAACTCTCTCTAATCTCTCCCTCACTAGGCACTTGACTCTCCAAAGGATTTCTCAAGGTGTCACCAGCTGAAACAATGGCCGAGAGAGGTCCTAAGGACGAAGGGGGCAACTATAAATAGTCCCCACCTCCAAAACTAGCCGTTGTTTACTTTTTCCTCTCTCTGCGAAGCCACCGGACTAGTCCGGAGCTTACACCACCGGACCATGCACACTGGTCCGGAGCTCACTCTGATTTCAAACTCAGGCACCGTCGGACTACTCTGCTTGGTCCGACGCACTGGTCCGACGCACTGGTCCGGAGCCAGGGTGCTCTCTGAGTGAAAAACTTCTTCTCTTTTTCGAACCACCGGACCACTCTCCTTGGTCCGGAGCCCTGGTCCGACGCTCTGGTCCGGAGCCAGGGGGCTTACTGCATGAAACCAACCTCCTGTCTTGAGGCGTCGGACTAGCCGTCGGACTCACCGTCGGACTAGTCCGGAGCCTTCTCTCTCTCTAACACGAGCCATCGGACCACTCTCCTATAGTCCAACGCTTTCCAAACAGGTGGTCCGGAGCTTCTCGAGCTGAGATTTTGCCTAAGTCAGGGACCGTCGGACCACTCTCCTATGGTCCGACGCCTACTAGGCAGACTGGTCCGGAGCCTCTTTCTCCCCCTATTTCAACTGTTTTCGCTGAGATTTCTTAAGGGATTTTGCTCCTACCATTTCTAGGGTTAACCATGGGCTGAAAGCAAGGTCTCTAGGACTAGTTGTGACAAGTGTGCATATACCCACTCTCCTAAACTCTCCTAGGTCAAGCTACTAATCTCATACCCTCCTTTATAGTACAGTCAAAGGAAAAACAAAAGCCCTAGCTATACTTAGTGCCCTTTTCAACCTTATGGCACTAAGAACTAGCCTAGTCTTCGACTTGTATCATCATCCTTTGCAACCAAAACAATTTCCATCTTGGGGGCATGAATATCCATTAAGTCCATTCAAATTGCATCACTAATGACCTAACACAAATGACTTTGCCTCTGCAAAACACATGTTAGTCATAGTGACCTAGTATTGTCGTTAATCGCCTAAACACAAGGGTCCATGATTCTTCAATCTCCCCCTTTTAGGTGATTGACGACAATACAAGCTCGAGTAGAGAATAATGAGTGAATTTTGATAAGAGAAAACATGACTTGACATGTGATAGGCATGAGTTAGTGATAAGAAAGACAAAAACATGCCTAACCATTCACGCCATGACAAGCACAATAGATATGAATTGAGCATAGTACTTGATTTCATAAAGAATATGCTATAGCCAAAAGATCAGAGATTAGCGTGGAAGCAATATAGCATAAACAAGTGACATGATATATAAAGATGAATGTCCACACATGTCACACAACCATCAAGTCTCAAACATCACACATATCATACAATGCATAAAGACGGTAAACGTGATGCATGATGCGATAGAGTTAATTACACATCAAAAGAACGAGTCCTACTAGCTCCCCCTGAAGCTAGCCCATCTACTCGACTCTTCCTCTCCCCCTTTGGCGTCGAAGCACCAAAACTAGGCGTCTGGAGGCGGAGTGGAAGCAGCCGTGGAGCGGTCGAGCACCCTGAAGGCTGCCAAATATGTCTCATCATCTGAGTCCTCCCCCTGAGTATCTGATGCTGGAAGTGAAGCGGTCTGGGGGTCGGAAGCTGACAGGCCTGCTAGCGCTGCTGTCGAAGACTCTGGAGCAGTAGCTGGGGTAGTAGTAGGATCCGTGACCGGTGCCAGTGTCGCTGCGGGAGCCTCAGGAGCTACGGTGTCCGGTTGTGCCTCATGCACGGACTCGACTGGAGTCTGAAGGACCGAAGACTGCAGAGGCTGTACTGGAGTGGAAGTAACAACTGTAGCATCGGTAGCAACTGCAGCTGTAGGTGGAGTAGACACGGCTGGAGCCCGACTATCGTGTGTAGCCTCTGAGGAAGCTACTGAGGAACAGTGCTGATCAGCTGTCGGTGCAACAAGCTCTGCCTCAACCTCTACTGCTATTTGTGGACCAGTGGGGGACGACTGCCCTGTAATATCGCTGAACGACGTAGATAGATCTCTAGCAGTAGCACCCATCGTAACAGTAAGCGGCGTGAAACCAGTAGTGAGAGGGGTGAACTGCTGAGTCGGGCCGAAAGTGTCCAACCACTGTGTCATCTGAGTCGCCGGTGACTGGAACAGGGTGGTCAATCCTACACCCTGAAGTCCACTGGACTGTACGGCTGGGGTGGGAGTGACTGTCTGACCGACAGAACTCGTAGGGGTCACTGAAGGGCCGACTGAGGGGCCAACTGAGAACTGTGGTCCTATCTGCCCAACTGACTGAGAAGGCTGTGAGGTACTCATCATCTGTATCTGAGGGCAGCTGGAAACTCAAGAGGAGGGGCGCCAATCCACTTCATCATGTGGGCCATAAAGGTCATGTTCTGCTGCTGAAGCTGCTGAGACTGTAGCTGGAGGCGCTGTGACTCTAACTGCATGGCTAGCATCTGTCGCTGCATCTCAAAGTGACGCTCCTCAGACTGCCTTTGCATCTCATCCTGTCGCTGCTGAACCTGAGTAACGATAGTGACTAGGGAGCTCTGCTGCTCATTGAGACGGTCAAGGATCTTCAACATCATCGTCTCTGTGGCAGAGGCAGAGCCGCCAGCCTCAGTGTCGTGAGCCCGTGGGGGCATAGGTGGAACTGGCTGGAAGTCGGCGTCTGAGCTGTCTGAAGTAGTGTCCTCAGGAGTCACATCAGCTCCAGTATCTAATCCATGGAGCTCCTGCTGCTCAACACCTCGTATCGCCTCATCCTGAGCATCAACATTAGCTCTGTCAGCTGGAGCAGTCCTCTCTCTGACCAGACGAAGCACCCGGTTCCCAAACCGGTTGTCAAACGAACCAAGGACTCGGTAAGCTGGGAAAGAGGTCGTTGACTGATCCAGCAGGGCGCGGAGTCCAGGGTTGGCTCCCTCAAGCTCAATAGCTATGATCGATGAAATCCAATGAGCATAGGGAAACTGACGTCGGGTCCTCATACCATCTGCTATCACATCCTCAATCTGTGACACAAGAAAGTCGGCGACGTCGAACGGTGTCTGAGAGACTAGTGCCTGAAGGAGTAGCTGCTGCATGTTGGTCAATCCTTCCTTGTAACCCGTGCGAGGCAGCAAGGTACGACGTAGGACCTCGTTCAACCTGTGAACGGTGGGTCGGAGCTCTGCTGGGCTACGACGGGAGCCCTCTGAGAAAGGTGGCTTGAAGAGAGGAGCCACCTCCTAAACTGACAGTGTACGACCACCTTAAGCACGACGAGGCACTGAGGCTCCTCGGTAGCAGTCATAGTGAAGATCAAGCTCTCCACCGGTCTGACGAAGGTGAAAGATCTCTCTGAGTCGAGTCAAATATAGCCTGTATCGCTCGCCTCTGAAAGTGTACTGTAGAAACTTGTGCTCTGGATCAACCCACACTGAGGCGTAGAACTCTCTGACCCATCTCTCAATGTAGTTTCCGGAACAGCCAAGTAAATCAGCAAGTCCCGGAAGGTACGTGATAAACAGTCGGATCTCCTCACCAGCCAACTCAACTATGCTCTCTAAGGAGCAAACCCTGTGTGGTCGGATCTGGATGCTGGTAAGCTGAGCTGCTCTGTAGAAATCCTCCATGAGAGGTGTGTGCCATCCTGGTGAGGCTCTGGGGTCACGCTGATCCGGGCACCACTTCTCAAGAGCGACGAACCGTAGCTTCTTCACCTGCTTGGCTGTGAGATTCCTCAGATCGAGGTGAACAGAAGCTGAAGCTGCTGTGGGAGCTGCTGACTGAGGTGACTGGGCTGACTGGGAACGAGTAGATCGCCCCCAGGAACGAGGTGCCAACGGTGCACCCAAAGCTTCAGTGACAAGCTCTGGCTCCTCTGGAGTGTCCTCTGTCTGTGACCTAGTAGGAGGAGTAGAAGGTAGATCCCGCGGAGGAGTGCCAAGACGCACTGAACCTCGGCGACCGCCTCGCTTTACACGGTCAGCTGCATCTGCCACTGCTTCGGCTTTCTCAACCTCTGTGAGCTTTCGTTTCTTTTTCTTTGCCTTCTCAACAACTGGCTTCTTGCCCTTGTCTCTGGAAGGACGTGGATGAGGAGGAGTGTCATCACCTGACCCAGCAGTGCGAGCACGAGAACCACGAGCCATATGAATCAATCAAAGAGTCACTGCTCACTGACTAACACAAGAGCCACTGCCAACTGAAAGAAAGCCACTGACAGATCACAAAGAATACTGCCTCAAGAACCACTGATCTCTGTCACAAACAACTGCCAACTGCCAGAAACAACTGAAAGAGGGGCCTGCAAGCCACTGGAGTGAACCTCTGAGGCTTTGCCTCAATCCTTACTCGCGAGCTTTGCCCCGAGTTCAAAACTGCCACTGACTGCTGCTAGATAGAATAGACAGGGTATATATAAGCATATATAAAATCTAGAGATAAGAATCCGTATAGAAGCAAGCATCTAGATAAGTAAAGGAATGAAAAGCTGTCATGATACCTGAGGTAAGATAGCGTATCTAATCAGAGCAATTCAAGTACCAAATCACACTCCGAAAGAGATTTGCCAGCTGTGAATTACAATTAACAATTGATTTAGTGAATTGGAGTTGATATGGTTAAGAGATTTTCAAGGAATAATTCTAGGTCATGACTCTATCGACGACTCGACAAAACGCGACGTCGAAGATGAAAACCATACCCTAGCGAGAAATGGCGAAAACGACGACGACGAAACGAATTCGTTCAAGGACGGAGCCGTCGAACGCCAACCCTAGGGTTAGGGCTAACCCTAGCTTCTTCTGATCAATGGCAAGTAGAAGGGGGAAACCCTAGGTGGCACTAGCTTGGAAGGGATGTGGAGGTGGAGCAGTTCGCCGGCGAGGGGAGCGTCGACGGCGAGTGGAGGAGGAGGTGGCAGGGTGGAGCTGGGCGGCAGCGCGGCGGTGATGGTGGAAGGCGGCGCTGCTGGACTGCACGGCGAGGAGGAGAGGCGGCGGCGCACGGAGAGGGGCTCACCGGCGGCGGCTGTGGTGGTGCAGGGAGCAGGCGCGGTGGAGGAGCGGCGGCGGAGCTGTGGCGGCGGTGGAACAGCGGCGTACGGTCGGCACAGGAAGAGGAACACTGCTGAAACAGAACCGCACGCGGGGGGTTATCCGCAAAATTTGAAAGCGTCAGACTACTCTGCTTAGTCCGGAGGCTGGTCCGACGGGTGGTCCGACGGTACCAGAGAAAGGAAACAGGAGCACCCGACCATAGGACCAGTGCGTCGGACTACTCACCGGACTGGTCTGACGGTGCTTAGACAAAACTGACAGAGGCACCGGACTACTTGCCAATGGTCCAGAGGAGCGTCGTACTGTGGTCCGACGGTTTCTGTGGCTGGAGAAATTTTATGCAGTGAGGAACAGGGCGTCGGACCACTAGCGTCGGACCATGCAGAGTGGTCCGGAGGGTGGTCCGGTGCTTGATTTTGCTCTGAATTTTCCTATTTTTCTCTCTAATCTTTTCTCTTAGCCAAGTACCAACACAAAAGAGCAAATAGGAGCACTTGTTGGACTTAACATAAGAACCATCTCTCAAACCCTCAATTTTAGAAATAATTTGCCATAGGCTAGGATTAGTTTTCATAAGAAAATAGTTCAATAAAGCTCCAAGGATCACCATAGGGGCACTAGAGGGGTATTAGCTGAAGCTAGAGCATTGAATTGCTCCCCCTAAGTGATGAACCTAATGATGACCAAAAAACTTAACCGAAAAGAAACTAAGAAGCAACACTCATGCATATGCAATGCAAAACGGAATTTGAATCTAGGTTGCTTGCAAATTTAAACCGCGGTTAAGCTTTGTCACATGCTTTGAGGGCGGTTATCTTAACCGCGTTAGCCAAGCCTCTGTGCATTACTAAGTTAAACATGTTATATTACATATGAATGCATGGTTCACACAAGCTCATCTTTTAGTGAAGTTAGAGTGATCAAGCACATTCAACTCGCTTCTCAACCTACAAAAGGTTGTTTCATCGAGTGGTTTAGTGAAGATATCCGCCAATTGATCTTCGCTCTTAACTCCAACTAGTGTGATGTCTTTTCTAGCCATATGATCTCTAAGAAAGTGATGGCGAATATCTATGTGCTTGGTGCGAGAGTGTTGAACCGGGTTGTTAGCAAGCTTTACGGCGCTTTCATTATCACACAAAAGTGGAACTTCTTTTAAAAACACGCCGTAATCAAAAAGTGTTTGGGTCATGTATAAGATTTGTGTACAACTTGCTCCCATGGCAATGTATTCCGCTTCGGCAGTTGACAATGCCACACTGTTTTGCTTCTTTGAGGACCAAGAAATAAGTGATCTTCCTAGCATGTGGCACCCGCCGGAGGTACTCTTCCTATCAACCTTACACCCGGCATAATCCGAATCAGAATAGCCAACTAGTTGGAAGGGAGCTCCTTTGGGATACCAAAGACCCATGCTAGGGGTGTGCCTTATGTACCTAAGGATTCTTTTAACCGCACAAAGATGCGACTCCTTAGGGTTTGCTTGAAACCTAGCACACATACACACACTAAACATGATATCCGGCCTAGATGCGGTGAGGTAAAGTAAACTACCGATCATAGAGCGATAAAGAGTTTGGTCAATCGGTTTACCTCCCTCATCGAGATCGAGATGCCCATTAGTAGGCATTGGGGTCTTGATTGGCTTGCAATCCTCCATCTTGAACTTCTTAAGTAGATCATAAGTGTACTTTTCTTGAGAGATGAAGGTCCCTTCTCTCATTTGCTTCACTTGAAAGCCGAGGAAGAAGGTTAGCTCGCCAATCATTGACATCTCGAACTCCTTGGACATCAAGTCACCAAACTCCTTGCAATGATCTTGGTTTGTTGACCCAAATATAATGTCATCGACATATACTTGGCAAACGAAGATCTCTCCATTAAGCTTCTTGGTGAATAGTGTAGTGTCGACGATCCCGATCTTGAAGCCCTTCTTGATTAGGAAGTCCCTTAGCCTCTCATACCAAGCTCTTGGAGCTTGCTTCAATCCGTAGAGTGCCTTGGACAACCTATACACATGATTAGGCAAGTTTGGGTCTTCAAACCCGGGAGGTTGTGAGACATAGACAAGTTCATTTATGAAACCATTTAAGAAGGCGCTCTTCACATCCATTTGAAAAAGTTTCATTTTGTGATGTGAAGCATACGCCAAAAGGATATGGATGGCTTCAAGTCTTGCAACCGGTGCAAAGGTCTCTCCAAAATCGAGTCCTTCTACTTGAGAGAACCCCTTTGCCACCAATCTTGCTTTGTTCCTCACAACCACGCCTTGATCATCTTGCTTGTTCCTAAACACCCACTTGGTGCCAATGATTCTTGCATCCTTTGGCTTCTCTTCAAGTGTCCACACTTGGTTCCGGGTGAAGTTGTTGAGTTCTTCATGCATGGCATTCACCCAATCCGGATCCACAAGTGCTTCTTCTACACTAGTAGGCTCAACAAAGGAAACAAACGAGTGATGTTCAACATAAGATGCAAGTCTAGAGCGAGTCATTACTCCCTTTGATGGACTCCCTATGATTTGATCATGGGGGTGAGCTTGAAGGATAGATGTTGATCTTCTATTTGTCTCTTGAGGAGGGGGATGCGGTGCTTCAACATTGCTTGCTTTGGCCTCGGCTTGATCTTGAGGAATGTGAGTGTCTTCTTGAGCTTCCCTCACTTGATCTCCTTCATCAACTTGAGGCGTGTGGGGTGGGAAGGATCTTGATTTGCTTCATCTTCAACTTCTTCCACCTCTTGCGAGTTGATAGCACCAATTGGCATATTCTTCATTGCCTCCCTCAAGGGTTCATCACCTACATCAATATCCTCAAGCGCTCCTTGGGAGCCATTAGTTTCATCAAACTCCAAGTCATACGTTTCTTCAACTAAGCTGGTGGCTTTGTTAAATACACGGTATGCCTTGGATTTAAGTGAATAACCAACAAGGAAACCAATGTCACACCGCCGTTGGAATTTACCCAAGTGTTGGCACTTCTTGTAGATGTACACCTTGCAACCAAACACCCGGAAGAATGAAATATCCGGCTTCTTCCCATTGACAAGCTCATAGGGGGTCTTCTTTAATAGCCTTTGGACGAAGACACGGTTTGCCGCATAGCAAGCGGTGTTGATTGCCTCCGCCCAATACTTCTCCGGAGTGTTGTACTCATCAAGCATAGACCTTGCTAGAGTTATGAGCGTCCGGTTCTTCCTCTCTACGACACCATTTTGTTGTGGAGTATATGTAGCGGACACCTCATGCTTGATCCCAACTTCATCACAATAATCTTCAATCTTTGTGTTCAAAAATTATGTGCCATTGTCACTTCTAATCTTCTTGATCTTCACATTAAATTCATTTTGAGCTCTTGTAGCAAACTTCTTGAAGATGCCTTGTGTCTCTCGTTTGTCTTGAAGAAAGAACACCCAAGTGTATCGAGAGTAGTCATCCACTACCACTAAGAAATAGAGATTTCCTCCAAGACTAGCATAGGTGGTAGGGCCAAATAGATCCATGTGTAGCAACTCTAGAACTCTTGAGGTTGACATGAAAGCTTTGGTTGGATGAGTGTTTGCCACTTGCTTGCTGGCTTGACATGCACTACAAAGTTTGTCCTTCTCAAACACCACATCCTTGATTCCTCTAACCATTTTCTTCTTGACAAGCTTCTTCAAGGTTGACATGCCCACATGAGCTAATCTTCTATGCCATAGCCAACCCAAAGAGTTCTTGGAGAATAGACACACTTGCAAGTTAGCTTCATTTGAAGTGAAGTCCACTAAGTAGAGGTTGTTGTGCCGGAACCCTTTGAATATCATTGATGAATCTTCAATCTTGGTCACAATCACCTCATTTTGAGTGAAGAGACAATGAAACCCGAGATCACAAAGTTGACCAACCGATAGCAAGTTGAAGCTCAATGATTGTACTAGCAAGACATTGGAAATTGATTGATCTTGGGAGATAGCCACTTTGCCTAAGCCTTGAACTTTTCCCTTTGAATTATCCCCAAAAGTAATCTTGTCTTGATTTGCACAATCCTCATCAAGTGTGGTGAACATCCGAGAATCGCCGGTCATGTGTTGAGTGCAACCACTATCAATTACCCAATGGCTCCCACCGGTCTTGTAGTTCACCTACACACAAGCAACTTTGAGTTAAGCTTGTTGTTTGGGAACCCCCTTGGTGCGGGGCCCCATTGCCTTGTCAACCAACTCCTTAGCAACCCAAAGAACCCTAGGCTTGTTCTTCATTGGTGGTCCAAGAAACACCACAAGTGGTCTACCCTTGGAATCTTTGTTGATGACATAGTGAGCATCATGAGCAAATGGCCTAGTGTGCTTGGGCACGGTCTTGGGAAGTGGAGTCTTGCATTGAAATGAGAGATGACCAATTTGTCCACATCCAAAGCACCTCTTAGGCTTGGGCTTTGGCTTCTCTTGATTGTAGCCATTGTACTTGTTCTTGTAATAGTTCTTGGCTTCAATCTTGACCTTGGCTTTCATCACTTGGTTTTCCTTGTACCCAATACCGGTCTTGTTATTCTTCATGATGGTGCTCATTAGAAGCTCACTTTGGAGATTATGGCCCTTGGTGAACTTTTCAAGGCCACCTGTAAGCTTGGTCTTGTCATTCTTGAGCTTGGCAATTTCTTCTCGAAGAGAGTTGATCAAAGTGATAGAATCTTTGTCTTCTTCTTGAGCCGGCTTGATGGTGAAGGGCTTGTTTGCCTTGAGGTTGATTAGCTCTTCCTTGAGCTTTGAGTTCTCTTCCCTCATCTTCACATAATCATCATACTTGTCGGCTTCTATAACTCTCTTGCCCTTGCACTTGGCACTTTGCTCAAGATCCATATCATCAAGCTCGATTTCATAAGAGGTAGCACTTGCACACTTAGCACACGGGTTAGTAGCAACATGTGTAAGATCTTGAGTAAGCAATTCATTTGCTATCACTAGTGTGCCATGATCACTTTTCACTTGGTTGTAGTCATCTTTTAGCAAGTTAAACCTTGTGAGGAGCTCTTGGGATGACCTCTCAAGCTTATCATGTTTCTCATTGGCTTGCTTAAGAGAGGCTTTTGAGATTCCTAGTGCTAGATGTGAGAGAGTTAATCTCAAGCTTCAAATTATCATTAGCACTAGACAAGTTGTCAAGCTTATCATGCAAGTTTTCTTTGATTTCAAGAAGTTTGTCATTTTTACTCTTATACTTCCTTATGATGCTAGCGTACTTGTTGCAAATTTTAATTAGCTCATCATAGGAAGGTGCTTCTTCATCATCACTATCAGCACTAGAGAGGTCATCACCATCATCCTCTTTTTGTACCTTCTTGTCACCTTT
The DNA here is from genome assembly GCA_022036555.1 of Microstegium vimineum. NCBI lineage: Eukaryota > Viridiplantae > Streptophyta > Magnoliopsida > Poales > Poaceae > Microstegium > Microstegium vimineum. The sequence continues at coordinate 2,080,236 of CM039125.1, read as the reverse complement.
AGCCATAAGGCATAGGTGTGTAGAGGATGAGCCCGGCGATGAAGGAGGAGGTGGCGGTGGAATAGAAGAACCAATCACCAATGCGACCACCTTCTCTTCTTCATTCTCATCATCGGAGGAGTCACTTGAATCATCAATATCGGTGAGCCAATCACCCACAATGTAAGCCTTGCCATCCTTTTTCTTCTTGTGGAAGTTGAAGTTCTTCTTCTTCTTGTATGGCTTGTCTTGCTTCTTGTCATCATCACTTGAGTCATCATTGCCTCCCTTGTTCTTCTTGAAGTTCTTGAACTTGTTGTTCTTGAACTTGTCTTTCTTCTCTTCAGGACACACATGGGCTAGATGACCAAGAGTGCCGCAATTGTAGCACTTCATTTGGGAGATTGGCTTCCTTGAAGAGCTTGTAAAGAATTTCTTCTTCTTTGAGTCAAACTTGACTCCATTCTTGTTTAGCCTCTTCAACATCTTGGCGGTCTTCTTCACCATGAGAGCGATGTTGTCTTCATCATCATCATCACTTGCACTCTCAACGACATATTGAATCTTGCACTTCTCCTTGGAAGATGCCTTGAGAGCCAAGTCCTTCTCCTCCTTCTCTTTCTTCTTGGAGGAGGATGAAGTTCCATCATTGATCTTCATGTACATCTCATGAGCATTGATCTTGCCCAACACTTGTGTTGGTGTAGTTGCGGAGAGATCGCCTTGATGAAGAACCGTGACGATGTGGCTATACTTGTCTATTGGAAGGACACAAAGTATCTTGCGCACCACATCGGCCGGTGTCATTTGAGAGAGCCCAAGGCCATTCAACTCCTCTACAAGCACATTCAAGCGAGAGTACATTTCATTAGCATTTTCATGAGATAGCATGGTGAAAGCATTTAACTTAGCAATAATGAGGTGATAACGCTCTTCTCTTTCACATTTAGTGCCCTCGTGTAGAGCACAAATGTTTATCCAAATCTCATGCGCGGTTTTGCAATTTCACACACGGTTGAACACATCCTTGCAAATGCCACGAAAAAGAATGTTCTTTGCCTTAGCATTGTTTTCTCAAAGTATGGGTCCTCGGCGAACACCGATCCACCTTGGGTGGCGGCTTTGTGAACGCCGACGTCCACGACCTCAAGGTAGGCCTCCATCTGCACTTTCCAATAAGGAAAGTCATCCCCATCGAACATGGGTGGCGGTCCATCCCCATGGGACATCTTGCTCGATGAAGCCTAATTTAGAGCAACAAGGCTCTGATACCAATTGAAATGATCAAGATGCCCAAGAGGGGGGGGGGGTGAATTGGGCTTGTTTTAAATTTCGAAAGCAAATATGAAAACCTATCAAATGCCAATCACCCCCTAGTGCCTACGAACCGTGTGTCCTAGCTAGAAAGCGGTAGCAGTTCATGGAAATTAAGAGCAACCTAAGCAATTCTAGTAGGTAAGATATAAACAAGACGAAATGTAATGCGGAAATGTAAAGAACTAGGGAAAAAAGATTCTCAGTGACGCAGCGATTTTTTCCCTAGGTATCGAGGTGTCGACACCCCCCTAGTCCTCGTTGGAGCACCTCGCAAGGTATCGCTCCCCCTCTACCCGCGCAAGGGTAGAGTGCTCTCTACGGGCTGATTCTTCGCCACTCCGGCTCGGTGAATCGCCCACAACCGATCACAGAAGCTTGGAGAAGAGCCGCCGACAATCTTCCGGCGATCACTTCCTCCGAACACCACCAAACCGTCTAGGTGCTGTCGAACACCAAGAGTAACAAGCACAAGACCTTCACTTGATCAACTCAAGGCTAGGAAGGTGGATGGATACACACAAGTCACTCCTAATCACTCTAGGAGGGAAGAACAAGATGAACTCTCTCTAATCTCTCCCTCACTAGGCACTTGACTCTCCAAAGGATTTTTCAAGGTGTCACCAGCTGAAACAATGGTTGAGAGAGGTCCTAAGGACGAAGGGGGCAACTATAAATAGTCCCCACCTCCAAAACTAGCCGTTCTTTACTTTTTCCTCTCTCTGCGAAACCACCGGAGTAGTCCGGAGCTTACACCACCGGACCATGCACACTGGTCCGGAGCTCACTCTGATTTCAAACTCAGGCACCGTCGAACTACTCTGTTTGGTCCGACGCACTGGTCCGACGCACTGGTCCGAAGCCAGGGTGCTCTCTGAGTGAAAAACTTCTTCTCTTTTTCGAACCACCGGACCACTCTCCTTGGTCCGGAGCCCTGGTCCGACGCTTTGGTCCGGAGCCAGGGGGCTTACTGCATGAAACCAACCTCCTGTCTTGAGGCGTCGGACTAGTCTGGAGCCTTCTCTCTCTAACACGAGCCATCGGACCACTCTCCTATGGTCCGACGCTTTCCAGACAGGTGGTCCGGAGCTTCTCGAGCTGAGATTTTGCCTAAGTCAGGGACCGTCGGACCACTCTCCTATGGTCCGACGCCTACTAGGCAGACTGGTCCGGAGCCTCTTTCTCCCCCTATTTCAACTGTTTTCGCTGAGATTTCTTTAGGGATTTTGCTCCTACCATTTCTAGGGTTAACCATGGGCTGAAAGCAAGGTCTCTAGGACTAGTTGTGACAAGTGTGCATATACCCACTCTCCTAAACTCTCCTAGGTCAAGCTACTAATCTCATACCCCCCTTTATAGTACGGTCAAAGGAAAAACAAAAGCCCTAGCTATACTTAGTGTCCTTCTCAACCTTATGGCACTAAGAACTAGCCTAGTCTTCGACTTGTATCATCATCCTTTGCAACCGAAACGATTTTCATCTTGGAGGCATGAATATCCATTAAGTCCATTCAAATTGCATCACTAATGACCTAAACACAATGACTTTGCCTCTGCAAAACACACGTTAGTCATAGTGACCTAGTATTGTCGTTAATCGCCTAAACACAAGGGTCCATGATTCTTCAGGCGGCAACAACCTCGACCGCATCCGAGCATCCTGATGATTCAACTCTGCCTGTGTTCAGTGCTGTGTTTTTTTTGTGTAATCGATTTATTCGGTTTAAACCGAAAAACCGGACTAAAAAATCGAAACCGAAATCGTCGGTTTCTGAGATTTTTGCAAACCGATCAGTACTCATTTTGTGAAAACCGAAGTTTTGAGAAACCGAACAAACCAAACCGATCCAGGCTGAGGCACAGGGCCATATGCGGCCTTTGGGAGCTGCTCCGCCGCCCCCAAGATCGAGTCGGGCCAAGGCTGCGGTCCACGGCCATCATGGTCAGCAGAGAGTGCGAGGCCGACTCGGGCGCTGGGAAAGGTCCCTGAAGTTACACGTACCGGAGATCAGGCCCCTTTTTTTTGAAAGAACAGGAGGCTCCTACTGAGATATTATTAAGAAAGCAAAAAGGAGTACAACACGAGTTCAAAAAAAAACAGAAGAGAAAAGGAGACAGGAAAGGGAGCCCAAAAACAAAAATTACAAATTAGAAGAGAGCCAAGATTCGAGGGCAAGAGCTAAACTAGCCTTAACTCTGAGCAACAGCAAGCTAGATTCAGTAGCGATGTATCTTCTGCATTCTTGAACTTCTGGAGCTTTGTTCCTGAAAATGACATCATTTCTGACCATCTAAATTCCCCAGCAGAAGAGGATGAAAATGTCAAGAGCAAATTGGACTCCCAGGTGAGTCTTCCAAACTTGAAAGATAGAAGTGATGGGAGAATCATCATCAAAGATGAAGTTGAGGATCCCCCAACATTGCTTTGAGAAGGAGAGATCAGGCCCCTTGTGAGCATTCGAGCGGATCCGAGTCGGAACACGAAAGGCAGAGTTCGGTGCCGAGAAGGAAAGGACCCGATAGCGTCTAGCCTTGCGGGGGCTATATATTGCGACCCCCAGCCGGTCCATGTACCAAAACAGACGTCCAGCACTGACGGATCGGAGAGAGGTTAATTAGGGTTCACAAGAGTACTTTACGGTTGGTCAGGTAGGCAGCCGCAGCGCGAGAAGCGGCCATGTCGGAGGTGTTGAACAAGACGACGGCTCCAGGGAGTGAACCGGCGGATCCAAAGGAGGAGGAGCGCAAGGCCGAGCCGGCGGTGGCTATGATCACCAAGGAGATAGTGCCCGACTGCTTCATCGACAGGCTCTTGACATATCCCTCGCGGAAGCTGCCTCCTCTCTCCCAGGAAGAAATCGAATTCTATGACGAATTCCTCCCCGACGACCCCGAGTTCGTAGAACTGGAGCTTGCGAACATCACCCGTTGTAATTACTTCGTCGATCTGCAGCAGGACTGCCTGAGGCAGTACGCGGAGAAGGGGTACGCAGAGGTGGGTGTTGACTTCAGCAAGGGTGTCAAGCAGATCTTCATCCTCCCCCAGCACCAGCCTCCAATGGAGCAGCAGCAGAACAATGCGACAGGGTAACGACGCCGGTGAATGGTGGGAGGAGTAAAAAAAACGATTGCAGTATATATTAGTAGTGGTTTTATTTGCTGTGTTTTTTTTTTTTGCTGTAGTACTCGTGAGCGTCGAAGTTTATAGTTAGCTAAAGCTATCTTCTATGTAATTGGATTAGAACCGTACGTCGTACTGCGTCGGCCTTGTGTACTTAATATTGTGCTAATAAAGTTGGATTTGCTTAAATAATGTTTTAATTTGTTTGATGTGTGTACTACTTAATATCGTACAAAATTTCTGCCACATTATAACTTCGTCAAAAGGAGCAATATTTATGCACTAGTAGCACTACGTACTAGCAAGCAATAGCTAGCATTACTAGCAATTAAGCAAATCAAGCAATTAATGCATGATAGGGGGGCATAGTATAGTAACGATCCAATTATTCGCTTGGCTGCTAACAAGCAAGGTTGTTAATCTGACAGAGCAAAGCATAGAAATACTTGAACAAAAATTTGCAAGAAAATGAAGTATCTGTCCGAACAAGATCAACCAGCAGCATGGCGGCAAAATATCCATTAGAGCATCCGCAGTGTTGTTGGGTGCATAGCCGGTGCGATACATTTAATGCAGCTTTAGCACCCGGTACATAACACTGCGGGCTTGGTCCGATGGAGCACTCGCTCCCAAATATCGAACCGGTTACGATAGCACTGTGTGTGGGGTCCCACTGTAGGAAAAAACGACACTTCTCTTTCTTTTTTGTGTGCGCGTCCCACTGTCGAGCCGGGTCCGGTTCGATACACTGCGAGCGGAATTGCAAGACCCGTGATGTCTCTTGTGGGGGCCACGAAGCACCGACCCCGGTGCGAAACACTACGGGTGCTCTTAGAGATCACGTGGTAAAGTATCCTCGAGAGGGGAGCGATCGACTTCACACTAGTAAAGAACAAGCCTTTGAACCGAATGCAAATTTGGCTTTAGTCTCGGTATTTTTTGCGGCCGAGACTAAAGGTCTATTTAGTCCTGGTTAGTAATACCAACCGAGACTAAATTCCTTGCTCAACGGCTAGTGTAGCAGCCTTTTGCAGGTGGGGCTCTTTAGTCCTGGCTGGTAACATCAACTTGGACTAAATGGTCTCCTTTAATCACGGTTGGCGTTAAAACTGGACAGTTAGTAATACCAACCTGGACTAAAGGTACACCTTTTAATCTCGGGACTAAAAGTATCTTGGTTCAAAAGGAAAATGTCTCATTCATTGTTAGATGTGTTGTGTAGGTGGAGTGGTAAGTTCCACACAAGGCAATGCTTGAGGTCTTGGGTTTGATTAATTTTTTTTTTGCTGGGAGGAACTTTAGTTCCGGGATTTTTTTTTGCTGGGACACAACCGGGACTAAAGGTCCTCCCCTTTAGCCCTGGATTCTTGGTCTCGGTTGGGAAACCGGGAGCTGAACAGACCAATTCGAAGATTAAATTGAAGTACACACAGACACAACACAGCCAGGACCAACTCCGGTGAGACAAACACGACACCGCTGGCAGAAGTGCTCCAATCAAGCCTCCAAAAAGGGGATGACATCCACAGATGCTAATAGCAATGAACCAAGAGCACAACAAGACTTTTGTCTCAGAACTACCCCTATAGTGATGGGTGCGACAAAAACTTCAACGACGCCTTCATGACGGTAGATGGCACATGTTGTACCACCATAGCTGGCATGAAGCATCAAGCCAGGCAGAGTTTTCATGAACAAATTGTTTGAGCACAGTCGTTGGGGCGCCCCATAGGCAGCCAGCTATAGCCTATATATAGGCCCTACTGCCGCTGGCGGAGCTAGGCATGGGCCATGCCCCCCCCCCCCTTGCCTCCGTATATTTTCAGAAGAGCTCATAGTCTATTGAGTCCAAAGCATAACAAGTCAATAGGCAGCAGCAACCAACACTCTTTGAACCAGCAATTATTGTGCTTATATACATATATGATATATTAATACAAAAATGTGATGGTCTTCATGAACAAAATAGCACATACAGTCGACCTGATTATATAAGTAGTTGTAATTAATAAGACTATTTTTTCATTACCAATGTAATTATGAGTTTAATTGACAAATTGCCCCCCCCCCCCCTATATTTTGATTCTGGCTCCGCCACTGCCTACCGCCATGCCCGCCAACAGAGATCGACATTGGTTTGCTAGGGTGGCTAGCAGTCAGGCGGCTGTGACAACCCTGGCCATCGTCGACTGTCTTAGGTAGGTTGTCCATGCCGATGGTCTTGGCCGATAGACAACTACAGGCGCATGCAGTCGCCGCCCCGGTCGAGGTCAATGACCCTATGCTATTGCGGCCACCCCAAAGGGCAAATATCTAAGGCACTAGCTGGCCAGAACCGGTCGATGGCTAACCACAGCGCGCCCAGGCCCAAGGAGCCCCCAACGGCCGTTTTGCACGCTCCAGCTTGCTGCAAGTGTTGGGTAGCAGCCTCGACCTAGCTGGTGGCACATGCAGGCAGTTTCCGCCTCGACCTGCTCGACCATACTGGACAACTTGGCCCTAGCCACTAGGTGATGCCTGATCTGGTGACCGCCCACCAAAACATAGGCGCACGGCCCGGATGTTGCGTCTGGCTACCTAGATGATCTATCCGTCAGCCGTTGTCAAGGAGAAAGGGGTGAGCGGTTGGCTGCGACTCTAGACGTTTGATCCGGCCGGCTATTGACATTTGTCACTGGACTTGAAGGAGGGAGGGGATGGTGGGGGTGGGGGAGTGCGGACGAGCTCATTTTTTGGACCCACCGTTGGCAACCGCCGCCTGTTAGAGGGTGGCGACAGTTACCAGAGGGGAGGCTTAGAGTGGGGGAGCTAGGGCGTCCCAGGGTGGTCATCTTCGAGTCGCTTGTTAGGGGCGCTCGGGTATACTTGTCCATGAGGCACGAGGCTCGATGTCCCGGCCCAAGCACGGCACGGCCCGGTGGATGGGCCGTGCCTGGGCCGCCACCTAAGCACGTGGCACGGCACGGGCACGACCCGATCTAAGAGGCGGCACGGGAGCGGCACGGTGATTGTGATTCCAACGACTTATTCAGTTAAAATAAGTTATTAAAATGATTTATGATAACTAATAATTAAATTGTGACATGTTAAAAATGATGAACACTTGTCAAAAACTGAAATGATGAATACTTACGAAAATTTTGAAGTGTTTCTCGTTTGACGGGCCATGGGCCGGCACGGCACGGCAAAACGGCCCGTGGGCCGTGCCGTGGACCGACACCCAGGCACGAAGCACGACTAGGCGCGGCACGGCAGGCACGACGGGCCGAGGAGACACGGTACGGGCTGGCACGGCACGGCCTGATGACCATCTATATGCTCGGGGGGAAGGGAAACGGTTTTAGTTGTGCCTAACTTGAACCACAAACAGAGGTATATTGATGACCTTATTATTGATGATGATATGATATATTGGGTTGGGTCTGCCTGTTCCTTTTTTTTCAACATTGCATTCAACTTACGGCTAGTTTCTTTGTTTTCCAACATCACTCAACTTACTGCATGATTCAACTTGCTGGAGTCCTGGCGTTGTATAATTTGAAAAAAGGTATTTTTATAATAAATTGATTTGGAATCATAAATGTCAATATAATTCACTAGAAAGTTGGACGTTGGAGCATTTGAATTTTGTGTCTACATTCATTGCTTTTTGCATGCATCTGGACCAGTTTTTGTCTATATTCACAGAATCTCTGGCCTACCTCAGCAGCAGCTCAAACGTCTAGCATAAAGGGACAGAGGGAGTAACCCATAAATATATTCTTTTTTAGACCGAATGAGTAAATAACCCTATTCATTTTGCTGAAATTTGCCTTATGTTGAATGTTTATACTAAGGGCAACTCCAACAGTTTGACATTTAGACTTGGCATATCTAATTTTACCAAAAAACTAAAAAACTGATGGCCAACAGTTTAACATTTGAGCTTGGCATTTTTTGTCAAAGTTGCAAATAAGAGCCCGCACTTGGCAATTTGGAGACCTTGAAAAGGGGGAGGCAATTTTTTTTCCTTCTTTTTTTCACGGCTTAACACTAGGCGGCGCCCTTTTTTTTGTTCTTTTTTTCCTTTCTTTTTTTTCACGGTGGAAGGCGGCGGCTTTTTTTTCCTTCCTTTTTTCCCGTTTTTGTCAAGTCATTATGGAGAACTGTTGGAGATTACATATTTTTTTCTTTAGCATATCTATTTCAGAGTTGGCAAATTTCATGTTTTGCCAAACCAAAATTGTCAAATTGTTATGAGAGAAAAATAGTATTGCTTCGCTAAAAAGCTATGCTGTACTAGTGATGATGAACAGGGGCAATATGGAATGTGATACATATACTTTCCTAAGATAATGAAGGAGCGAGGAGTTCTATATACTGCCATGACTATCACAGACCATACGGACACGTTACAATAACCTTTAGCTTTTCCCTTTTCTTTTCTATATATAATTAATACAATTCTAATTCGAACAGCGGATCGGGAGTCCGGGTCCGAACCGACGCAGAGATCGACAAGATCCATCCGAGGCCAGGCACATATATAGCGCACGCGCGCGACGGCGACGCCCTGGGTCTGTCGTTCTCCATATGCAAACACCTCAGCGCAGCAGTCCGCGTCGACCTCGGATCAAGGCCGCAGTCAGCACGATGTCGAGGAGCAGTAACGTCGTTGACAGCGAGATCGCGCTGGGGAACAAGGAGACGGCCCGCCGGACAGGCATGGAGACGGTGGCTGAGGTGGTGAACGAGGAGGCGTCCGGCAGCATCACCGGCGAGATCGACATCACCAAGGCCAAGGTGGCTACCGGGCCTGGCGTGGTGACGGAGAAGACCTGGATCGAATTCGTCTTCCCCATCAAGGAGACAGAGCCGGATTGTGTTGCAAAGCCGAGCAAGGCTAAAGCCGAGGGGGCTCTGATCACCAAGGAGATGGTGCCCGACTCTTTCATGGATAAGCTCAGGGGGAGACGCTCTCCATAATTCTACTGTGGTGTTTACGATAAATTTCCCGAGATCCGCGACATTCTCCTCGCCAACATAGCTACGTGGAACTATTGCATCGATCTGCACGAGGATGTGCTTAGGCAGCATGCTCAAAAGGGTTTCGCAGAGGTTGGCGTCCACTTCATCCGGTTGGCGTCCACTTCACGGATGATGGTGTCAAGAAAATTTTTATCCTTCCCCAGCTCTAGCCGCACACAGCCGCAGAGTGATGATGACTCGCCGGTGGGCTTGAGCGCCCTCGCGGCCTCATCTTAGCTGCCGCCGCTGCCGAGAGAGGAGGAAGAGGGAGGAGAGGATGCACGAGAGAGAGCTAGGGTTTGGAGGCTGTATATATATGGCATGTGAGGACACAGCAGGACCGTCGATCTCCAATCCAACGAGAAAAAAATTCAGACGACGTGTCCATGCTGAGGCCGAGTTGAGGCCGGCGCTTCTAAAGAAAGTAAATGCAGCAGGGTAACGGTGGTGGAGTGATGAGTAAAACGACACTAGTATTTGTTAGTGGTTTTGCTACCATGCATGCATGTTTGCATTATTAGTGGCTTTGCTATCTTGTTTGACGATGAGTCGTGTGAGCATGCAATTTTAGTTAGCTGGCCTGTGTATGGGACTATATTGGATTAATTGAAACCTCCAGCCTGATGTATCACTGCATGTCTTACTTTTATTATCATGATAATAAAGATAGATATGTTAGAACGCTTGAGGTTCCTAGACCGGTTGGTCAAGGCTTTCGGTGGCGTCTCGGAACATTGAAAAAATAGATCATGTTAATTCAGGTTTGTAAACGTGCTGAACAATAATAAATAAAGAGGGATGCTTAGTGTGTGGTCTATTTGGAACCATAATTAATAAATAATAAATAAAGACGGATGCTTAGTATTTTTTTAGGATAAGGGATGCTTAGTGTGTGGTCTATTTGGAACCATGCATAATTTTCTAGAGGGTGCAAACAATGTCGAATGACAAACGTGAAAAAGTCAAAAAAAAAACTCTCAATCTAGATATGCAATTAATGTTTTTAAGCATATTAACAATCTCAAATGAAAAAACTCGAAACTACAATATTTGTATAAAAATTATCTTCATTTGATTCCGTACAAAAAAAATATAATTTTTCTAATACATATTAATAAAATAATAATATCAAAGCATATATTTTTTATACGGAATTAAATGAAGATAAACTTTATACAAAAATTGTAGATATTGTTGAGATATACGACTTTCTAGTTTTGAGTTTTTTTTATTTAAGATCATTAAGATGCTTAAAAAACTAATTGCATGTTCAAAATTGAGGGTAATTTTGACTTTCCACACCATAGTTTAACACCGTTAGAGTCAAAATCTAACGGAAGTGACGTGGAAGGCAAAAGAGTTTAAGAACACAACTTTTTTAATGGCTCATGTGTAATGACAACTTTTATAATGATACATAGGTAAAAGCCTCTGCTTTTTAGTGCGCAAATAGGGTGATTGGGCACCTCTTCCCTTCTATCCTGAAGTATATTTTTGCCCCATATTATTACAACTTCGTCAAAAAGGCAAAAAAAAAAGAGCACGGCTAATGCACCGCTATATATAGCAAAGCTTTATAGGGACCAGAGTACGTAATAATGGGATTGTGTCTATGGTCTTCGTGCGCCGGAGTCTAGGAGGACACTGCTACGACGTGGATGGACCCTGGTGTTGTCGTGGAGTCGGGGGAGCCTTGGGCGCCGCCTGACACAGCTGGCCTTGACGCTCTGACCGCCGGGGGCTATCCTTCTCGAGGCTTCTTGGTGGCGAAGGCGTGCTGGCTCGGGAGCTGATGAGCGGGCACATGATCCCCAGACCTCGAGATCGCGTGACGTTGTCAGAGGAGTGCCCAGCGCCTCGTGTCCGTCGATAAGGTGAGTGCCACGGAGCCCCCGAAACACTCTGGTGCATTGGATGCTCAGGTGTGGTGATCCTCGGGGCATTGGATCCTGGCCCGTGGTCCGAACATTGGCTCGGGCTGGAGTTAAGCTGGGAGCTAGGCTTGGGTCACCGTCGGCCAGGAGGCTGGGACCTAGCGAGCCACCGAGCCCCTGAGGAAAGGCCATGAGCATGCTCGGGCGGGAAAATACAAAACACAATGGGTTAACGTTGTTCCGCCATCCCACATCTCTGGTCATCCGTTTTGCTTCAAAATTCGTGCGTTAATGTTTTTCTGTTAATTTTTTTTATCCCAGTGCTATCTTCAAGCAAACAAGGCCGTAGGATAAGGGGTGGGCGCCCCATCGTTGTGGAAATTACAAGTTGATGCTCAGGCTCTGTTTGACCCTCTTGCGCTTTGTGCGTGGTTAGGTGTGCGTCCTACCCTCTTACTGGAGCTGGAAATCTGCATGGAACTTGTAGTTTCCTCCGGTTCATCTTCTTCATAATCATTTGTCCATTGAGATGATTCACCTTGTTGCTCAGCGTGTGTCATGCTGCGTGTTACATGTTGCCCTGCAAAACTCCTGCGTCCTACCATTATGTCTAGGTCCACTGTTAGATTTTTGCACCTATACAGCTTAAGCCTCCCACAGGGTAGTGAGATCCTAACTATATGGTTGCGAAACATGTACTAAAGCGATTCATTTGGACCTCTTGCTAGAAGATGTGCTTGCACAAAATAAGCCTTGTTTAAGATAATTCTAGGTGTGTCTAAATAGTGTTGATAACCATGAGCAGACACAAGTTATCGACAATTTTGGTGATCATAGATGTAAAGTCAAAGGGTCCTTTTCTTGTGTGGGCTGAGCACCAGTGAGCTACCAAAGCTTTGGCAGGTGATACAGGAATCTTATTTACCATGACATAGAGCAATCTTCACAGGAGGTTACTCGGGAACGTGCCCTATTTGTATAGCACCGAGCCATCCTAGAGGGATCAGAAGTCTATCTCCCTAGGATTTGACATACATATATGTTTGACTCTAGTTAGCCATTGTTTTCCTACCATTGTAAATGAAATAAGAACGTTTCTAAAAATTCGTTGATCTTTTTTGGAGACCAAAATATTCATGATTTATAATTGTGAATGCAACCCTTCTTCCGTAGTAATGCGCGGATATATTTCCTAAAAATTAAATAGAATATGTACTTATTTATTTACTTTATATTAAAAATAGAAAAAAAATGTGTTGCAATTTGAACTTGCAATTAGATCAATTAGCCAAAATATTTCCAATTAATGTGTTACTTTGACATGTTAATATGTTGCATATTGACATGTTAACACGACGTTACGTACATAGATCAGAGGTGACCTTTTACGTGGTTATAAGCAGGTTTCACTTCTTTTTTTTTATTATTGTTTTGGAACGTAGACATGCACAGGTGACCGTACAATAGTAGGCAGTTTACAGGGAAGAGGCGGGGAGAAGAATTGAATCGGAGTCGGAGCACACACACAACGGCCGCAGTCCGAGTTCAGAGTTCGAGTCGGACAAAAATCGATCCGGGGTAGCACGCGCTACGGCAGCGCCCTGTGTCTCGTTCTTGTTCTCGACAATTACAAACAACGCCGCAGCGCAGTCCGCCGCACCTGCACCAAGGCACACCTTGCGATCGAGACCCCCGGACGCAGCTAGTCCCGAACACTAGCGGGCCCGATCAAAAAAGGCCGGCCGCACGCACGGTCGATCAGGATGACCAACAGTGGCGGATCTAGGATTTCAATAATGGAGTACGGATAAAAACAACATAATTCAAATACTGTTGTGCAGTTTGAAATTGTGCTATCGTTAACTCTAGAAATTGGGCTAGCAATTGTATTTAGCAACGTACTACACGTATACAATATATTAAAAAATACATATACTTAACATTTTTTCAAAAATTTTGGGGGTACTTGTACCCCCATGCACCTACACTACATCCGCCACTGATGACCACGAGCACCATCGTCGATCAGGCGGTGGCGGCGGCAAAGGCGGCGGATGACGAGTTCAAGGCCGCCACCGCCGCTGATTCGACTATGCTTATAATCACGAAGGAGAGGGTGCCCGCGTCTTTCATCAACAGGATCACGATGCGTCCCTCGCGGAAGCTGCGTCCTCTCACCAAGACAACATTGACTTCTACAACGAGTTCTCGCCCCTGGAGTAAGTTCGTAGAACACGAGCTAGAAAACATCACTCGTTGGAATTACTTGGTGGACCTGGAGCAGGACTGCCTGAGGCAGTACAAGGACAAGGGGTACGCTGAGGTGGGCGTCGTCTTCACCGACGGTATCAAGCAGCTCTTCATCCTTTCCCAGCCCCAGCCCAAATTGATCACGATGATGCAGCAGGATAACGGCAGCGGTGGAGGAAAGAGTAAAACGACACTAGATGGAGGGAAGAGTAAAACGACGCTAGTATTTGTCAGTGGTTTTGCTATCTTGTTTGCGTTACTCGTGGCGTTCTGCTGTCTTGTTCGCTGTTGAGCATGCAAGTTTAGTCCGCTAGCCTATATATGGGACTGGATTGGATTGGAACCGCCGGCCAGTATGGTGTGTCGTCGTACGTACTTATATATTATCGTGCTAATAAAGTTGGATAAGTTTCAATGCATGATTTATTTTTGGTTCATGATCATATATATAGTCTTGTACATATGCACGTGCTGAGCCATGATATAATACGTTAATTGTCGTTTAAATAATAGATTGATCATGTTAATTCAGGTTCGTAAGCGTGCTGAATCATCACCCAAAAAAATGAGGGATGCTTTGATTCTGCATTCTGTATTTCTGTTTGCAATCTCATTTTCTATGGGAGGTATATGGGGTGATTGAGGCACCTCTTGGCTCTTGCCCTTGTGCCCGGCCCTGAAGTGTTCTTGCCCCCTTATTAGTCTATATCTACTATATGTGGAATTGGGTTGGATTGGTGCAGTCTGATGCTACCTGTTATCTCGTGTTATAAAGTTGGACCTGTTTACTTTAAATTATTCACATCTGTGTGATTATTGGTATTAAATCCAGCTCGTCCTTGTGTGTTGATTATAGTGGTGGTTTTAGATGGGCCCTTCTATCGGTCTATGGAGCGGCACAGGATGAACAAACAGAAATTTTTTTATCAGAATTAGTACGGGCGTGCTCGGGCTGTGGAGACCTACCTTTCATTGTAGGAGGTGATTTTAATATAATTTGAAACCCATCTGAGAAAAATAACTCTAGATACAATGACAAGTGGCCGCTTCTTTTTAATGCTATTATTGAGACTTTAAATTTAAGAGAACTGCAAATGACAGGTAGGAAATATACGTGGGCCAATTATGCGGAAAGTCCGACCTATGAAAAATTAGATAGAATTTTAGTGACTGCGGAGTGGGAACTCAAGTTTCCATTGGCTAATGTCCAGGCTCTCACGAGGGAGATTTCTGATCACTCTCCACTTTTATTAGAGGTAGAACAATCTTCTCACAGGGGCAATGCTAAAAAATTTAATTTTGAGTTAGCATGGTTGTTAAGAGAAGGTTTTTTTGACATGGTAAAATAAGTGTGGGAATCCGAAAATAGAGGTAGCACACCATTGGGAAGGTGGCAGGCTAAAATTAGAAGGCTCCATCGTTTTCTGAGAGGCTGGGCTCAAAACTTGGTCTCTCAAGTTAGGACTCAGAAAACAGAATTATTCGCTAAACTGGACGAGTTGGACCGAAAAGCGGAAACTTCGTTGTTATCATCTCACGAAGTAGAACTTCGTTTTCTACTTCAAGGGCAGTTAAGGAAGTTACTAAGGGACGAGGAGACATATTAGCTCCAATGCTCCAAAGCAACGAACTTACTGCAAGGAGATAACAATACTAAGTATTTTCATTTGTTGGCTAATGGGAGACATAGAAAGACAAAGATTGTACAGTTAGAGCATGACGAAGGGGTTATTGTGGGAGATGCAAATTTACAAGATTACATAACCAATTATTATAAGGGCATGTTTGGAGCTCACCCTCAGAATTCTTTTTCCCTAGATGAGACTATGAGGGATGATATACCCCAAGTATCAGAGGGAGAGAACGATGAGTTGATAACACCATTTAGTGAGGATGAGGTTAAAGCGGCAATTTTTGATATGAAAAATAATAAGGCACCGGGTCCGGATGGATTTCCTATGGAATTTTTTAAATTATTCTGGGAAATAATCAAACAGGATCTGATGGGTCTTTTCCATGAATTCCATATGGGGAGGTTGCCCATACATAGCCTGAATTTCGGCATAATTACTCTCCTACCCAAGGTTGCAGAGGTGACCCGCATTCAGCAGTACAGACCAATTTGTCTTCTAAATGTGTCGTTTAAAATTTTCACGAAGGTCTTTAATAATAGAATTCTAAAAGTTGCGGATAAGGTAGTTGGCCCGACTCAGACCGCTTTTATCCCAGGGAGACACATTATGGAAGGGGTTGTTATACTCCATGAAACAATCCATGAGTTACATAGGAAGCGGAAAGATGGGGTTATATTTAAAGTGGACATTGAAAAGGTGTATGACAATCTTAGGTGGCCGTTTATTTTGCAAGTCCTCAGGCTGAAAGGCTTCTCACCAACCTGGTGTGAGTGGATTTTAAAGGTTATGTCTAGAGGAAGTGTAGCGATAAAAGTTAATGATGATATAGGTCATTATTTTCAAACAAGAAAAGGAGTGAGGCAAGGGGACCCACTATCGCCTATCTTGTTTAATATAGTGGTGGATATATTAGCGGTTATAATTTCTAGAGTGAAGGATGTGGGACAAACTCAAGGAGTTATCCCACATTTGGTGGATGAGGGTTTGTCAGTGCTACAATATGCGGATGACACTATCATTTTTATGGATAATGAATTAGAGAGGGCAAAAAACATGAAGCTTTTGCTTTGTGCTTTGGAGCAGTTGTTTGGTCTCAAAATCAATTTTCATAAGAGTGAATTGTTTTGTTTTGGAGCAACTGAGGCAAACCGATCACTGTATACTCAGATTTTTGGTTGTAATGTAGGTTCCCTTCCCTTTAGATATTTAGGAATCCCTATGCATCATCACAAGTTATTGAATAAAGATTGGAGACACGTGGAGGAAAGATTTCAGAAAAGACTAAATGGATGGAGGAGCAAGATGCTCTCAGTAGGAGGCAGATTGGTCCTTATTAATTCAGTTCTAAGTAGTCTTCCTCTGTTCATGCTATCATTTTTCGAGGTTCCTAGAGGGGTCTTGAGAAAAATGGATTACTTTAGGTCTCGCTTCTTTTGGCAATGCGATGAGCATAAGAAGAAATATAGGTTGACAAAGTGGAAAATTGTATGTACACCAAAGGATCAAGGTGGTTTAGGGGTTTTGAATTTAGGGGTGCATAACAAATGTCTTTTGAGCAAGCGGATCTTCAAGTTACTAAACGGAGATGGAATTTGGCAACAATTGCTTAAGAATAAGTATTTAAGAAATAAAACGATGACACAGGTTGAACATATGCCAGGGGACTCATAGTTCTGGACTGGCCTTATGAAGGTCAAGAGGGAGTTCCTGTCTTTGGGTAGGTTTGACTTAGGGGATGGAGCAGAAGCACGTTTCTAGGAAGACTCGTGGGTGACACCGCAGCCTCTCAAGAACCTATTTCCATCTTTATATAATATTGTGAGGAAGAAGAGCGCTACTGTTAATCTTTATATAAATGTTGCTTTCAGGAGATCTTTAATCGGGATTAATTTAATTGCATGGCATAATATTGTTGTCATGGTGGCAGATGTTAATTTGGCTAATCGTCCGGATCGATTTCTTTGGGGGCAACGTCAGGACGGGTTGTTTTTCGGTTCACTCTATGTATAGGGCGTGTCTAGACACGGGCGTGTCTAGAGACAGTTGCGTTACCTCATAATTCTTTAATTTGGAAATTAAAACTTCCCTCAAAGATTAAGGTGTTTCTGTGGTACCTGTACAAGGGAGTAATTTTAACCAAAGATAATTTAGCTAGAAGACAATAGCAAGGAGACAGGAAGTGTTGTTTCTGTTCGTCTAATGAATCTATTCATCATCTGTTCTTTGATTGTCATTATGCCAAATTTATACGGAGATTGATTCAATTCTGTTTCAATCTAAAACCCCCAACAAATGTGCAGAACTTGTTCTCAGGTTGGGGGAGTGGGTTGAATAGAAATTTAAAGTTACAGATGCTTGTGGGAGCCAGTGCGATGTGTTGGGTGTTGTGGTTATCTCGAAATACATTTGTGTTTGACAAGGTCATAGCACCATCTTAGTTGCAGGTTATTTTCAAGGGGACGTATTGGATACGACACTGGACGCTACTACAGAAGGAACAGGATCGCCGACCCATGAAGGATGGATGTAGGTTCCTTGAGTCAGTAGCGATGGAGTTGTTTGCTCAGCATGGCTGGAGTTTCAGGAATAGACTTGAGTGATAGTCAGCTTTGTTTTATCGGAACTTTTCTAGCTTTGTTTTAGAACTTTGCTTTTATGATTCCTTGGACTCTGTGTTAATCCGTTGCTCTGTAATTTTGAACTGTCATATGCATTAGTCGATGCAGAGGCTGAGATATTAATATATTCTCTTTTTAAAAAAAATGATGGATGGCCGGCCGATGGCTGCTCGCCTACTCTATTCGTCAGGGAACCGCAACAGAATACTTGAAGCTGAAGGAATTGCATGAGTTGAGCGGGGTGGGGGTGGATCGGTGTGTTGTTGCCTGCGCCAGGCAAGCATCAAGCATCTCAGGCGTTCGGCCAGGCAAGCATCTCAGGCCCGTTCATTTTCATACGTCTGCGGCTGAGCGAGCTGTCTGGTCAATTAACCTCCCCAGGCTAGTATTAGTAGTATACTATATCGTGTCCGTGCGTTGCTACGGGATAACAAAAAAAATACTTAAAAACACGGGATCGCACTCATACGTTGCTACGGAATAACAAAAATTTTTTACTAAGAACACGGGATCGCACGATAATATAACATATTGTAAAATTAAATATACAAATATTAAAGTGACAAATCAATCACTTATCCATTTAGGCCCCCTTTGGTGCAGCTCCGGACAGCTCTGACTCCCTCGCTCTCCTGCACCATTATCCATGTAATGTGTATATATTGTTCCTCAAAGCTATTCTCTCTTCGTTTCCTCTCACGGAGCTGTTGAGAGGGGGAGGAGCTGGTTTTTTGGCTAGCCGGAGCAGGCAAAAGCCCCACCAAAGGGGGCCTTACACTACGAGGTGGGAGCTAAAAAACTTGCTTCACTCTGCTTCCTATTAAATTATGGTGGGGTCAGCAGATAACCAATTCCCATCAACCCTCCACCCTGCCCCCTCGTAGGAATTCAAAGGAATCACTACTCGGAGAATCAATGAGCAGAGCTAAAGAATAGGAGTGGAGCTCTCCCACAAATAGGGCCACACGACACAATGGGTTATGAGTTCTGGTTCCACTCTTTAATATACTCAGCTCATTCTTGCAGTTGATGCCACATTTTGATATATCAATACCGGTTGACTCGGGTGGTGAATGAATCAATCGATACGAATCCAGAGCAGGGAAAAGATGGATGCAAGGAGAATAGTCCATACAACAATGGTCGACGTGTAGTTCTGCTTCCCCATGGGGCCCTAAAGGAAGGGGTAAAAGTGGACAATCAGCCAGAACGCGAAGAGCTTCCCAAAAAGATGTCCCCATGAGTGATAACCACTAATGATCGCATAGGAAGTGCAAGCAACCACACTAACCCGGTTGATGATCAGAATCCACTTGAACATGTAGAGCTCGGCAAAATCACCTTCTTCATAAGTGGCCTTAGAGGTGATAGTGAAGCTCGTCAATACCAACAAGTACCTTTAGGAGACCTGGAAGATGGCAAATAAATGAGCAGAAATACCACCAATAACCCAAAACTGCTCATTCCTCCACCATTCATCAATGCCAACACCACTCCACCTCATCTCAAGGATACCAGTGTCAAAGATTAAGATAAAAAGCCATACAAGTTTCATTGAGGAAGTTGGCATCATTGTAGTGGGTTCGAAACAGTATTCCACTGGCATTTCACCATCATTATTTGTGCCTATGCTGCTCTTGACAAGTTGGCATCATTGTATAGACCTTCAGGGTGGTGCGCTCCAGAATTGAATAGGATGTGGAGAGAGTTAAAATGGTGAGTGCACAAATAAACTATTTGTAGACTTGTTTTGATTCATGAAAAGATTTGAGAGTTGATTGACTCACTCGTATTGTGTGGTTCATAAGGAGAGTATGATCAAAGCCTAGCTGGTGGGAGATATGCATGAAGTCGATGCCAATGATAGACATTGTTCTCACAAAAGCAATGATCATGTCAACTTCTATTGATCATTTGAAAGGAAGCTTCAATATTGCAAATCTTAAAAGGAAATATAGAAAAGAAAATGATAGGGACTGAAGATCTATTTAACCAACTCAAAAGAGCTTGTTCCATATTTTCAGTTCATTGACTTTCAAGCATTGATGAGTTAGCAAATCAATCACATTCACGGTTCTCTGAAAAGAAAATAATCTGAAAGTTTCCACTCGTTCTCGAAGCAAATTACGGTGTTCTCAGGCTAAGAACAAATTATCATCGTTCTACTGTTCTAGACAGCATAAGCTACAATAAATTTCATCCCAACCCAACTACTATTTATAGTAGGTAATAGAGTCTCCATACTTACCTGCTATTCTAATCTACTTCCCTAAAAATAGTGTCATATAACAGATCCGACCTAGATGCAAACATCTATCTATTTGCTACTGATAGAGTAGATCATCTCGTCTAGAACTTGTAGAATGAACATGTAACTCAGTAACTCACCGGGTATGAAAGATTATAGATATTCTGCCTATTTGCTCTGCGTGACCAGTGACAGTAAATTGGAAAATCCTTTTCAAATTATCATACATAAACTTCTATCCATTTATAGGTATAGTCTTTACTTATGGTTTTGTTGGAAAAGCTCAAGCAAGCTATTGAACCAAAATTACTTTCTTTCAGGTTCAGATAGCATTCAGGTGCAGCAAAAGCCAAATACACTGGCTAGCGAAACACTAAATTGTAAACACATGGACATGCATATTGCATGCACATTGTGTCATGGGCCAATATAGCCATGACGGGCTAAAGAGGTGTCGGGCTCAAGTCGGGCCAAATGGGCCCAACGTGAACAGTAGCGCGGGTATTGTAGCGTTTCGGTTTAGGAAGAGTCTAGGAGCTAGGTTTATATATAGGTCAAGTCGAGTCGGGTCCTCCTTATGTATATATAAAAGGAGATGCATCCTTTAAATCTTAAACGAGGAATAATGAAGAAACAATTCTAGTCTTCCTCAATCTCTCAATCTCTTGGCAAAGCATAAGACCTAGTTATTTCAAAATACAATAAAAAAATCTCAAAACTCAGCAAGAAATTTATATCATACAAGCAATCAAGTGAGACCAACATAATGAACATCTAGAGTAATCCAGAAAACTTGAGATCTAGTTATCAATGTGCATTTGTTAGATAACCCTTTAACATCGAGAATAACAGTGAACAAACAAGATGTGTCTAAAAAATATCCAGCAAACCCAAGATTCAAAAACATCCTGTTGCACCCACAATGTCTGATTGTAGCATTCATCGCATTGTGCTACTACATCCACTCATCATCCTATTTTTTGTGCTTTCTGTTAACTATCAGTTCAAAAAAATCACTACAACACTAAATTGCATCAAACAAGAAAATACAAAAAACTGGTTCTAAGAGCATACTCTTAGATCAGACTTTTTTCAGACAAAAAACATGTCTAGCATGAGAATAGCCTCTATTCATCTGAGTTATAGTTGACATTTTCAGTCATCAGCGTGATTTCCTCGATTGTATGATAGAGACGGCTTAAAACATAAATAGAATAAAACAATAAGGACCTACAAGACGCATAAAACTCAATTGTAGGATAGAGAAAACTTGAAACATAATACAAAACCCTTAAAACATAACATAATAGAGAGATTTTAAGTAACTTAGATTAGAAAAAGAAAAGGTGCAATAAAGCATGAAAATAACCAACACAGAAAATGATGCACAAAGTATCAACTGATCAAAATAGAAACCTAAGAATTTAACATCACCCAAATTACAAACTACCAAGAACTGAAGCACTAGAAGTTACAAGAAGGTCATACTACTAGTGAAGCATACACATGAAAACCAATTTATTGAATCTTAGAAGAATTATGTTTTGATTATGCATTTCAATTTAAAAACTTGTAGACACAAATATATTTAAAAAAAACACACAAAAAACGGACTAGAATTTGAGAAGTACTCTATTTGTCCCAAATTTTAAAGCCACTTTGGTTTTTCTAGATACAAACATATGTAGTTTTAACTAAGTGCCTAGATATATGACATGTCTAGATGCATAGTAAAAATTATGTATATCTATACCTAATAATAAAGAGGTAAAATTTCACCACCCAATTTTTTTTGGTATGGCCCTCCAAACTAACTTTGAATGTGGAATTTTATGTTGATCTATCTACGGGCCTCATGTTTTTTATATGACATATATGCATAGCTTGGACATGGATTAGGAATCCTAATCAAATGTATTCTTCCAATCCTGACTAAACTGAATAGGAGTCCTAATCTAATTACAAAGCAATAAAAATAAAAATCTAACTAAGCTAAATAGGAGTCCTAATCTAATTAGAAAGCAATAAAAGTAGAAATAATCAAATATATTCTTCCGATCCTGACTAAGCTAAATAGGAGTCCTAATCTAATTAGATTAGAAAGCAATAAAAATAGAAATAATCAAATGTACTCTTCCAATCCTGACTAAGCTAAATAGGAGTCCTAATCTAATTAGAAAGCAATATAAATAGCATTTAAACAAACTATATCTTACTGATATACAATACATACGAGTAGTAGATATGAAATCTTATTTTATTTTAGGATTAATTCCACTTTTGGCCATATAAGCACATGTAAGCATATGTAAGCAAGTGATGAGAAATATATGTGTAAAGTTTTCTCAGCACATGTAAGCATATAGCACCAAAATAGGACTACACGATGTCAAATGAATCATGTTAACAAGGAAGCTAGTTATTAAAGGAAAATAATGCGTAAGATAAATCAATAAAATTGAATATTTCAGAAATTGATGTCACCTTTGGTCATCTTCTGAGAAAGGTATAAGTGCAGAATTAGATTCCTTGTGGATATCACTAGTCAAACTGCTTAAGTAGAAAAAATTAAAATTGCATCATTAATAATTGATCTTAAGTAGAACAATTCAAAATAATCGGATCAAAGTTCACAAGTTGTAATAGAGAAGTGGCAAGCCAATATCATAGATCCAAATAGCAGTTGTTAATTCAGAAATAAAGAGAGAGTACTTCCAAAAGTCATCACGAAAATTATGGAAAAAATAGTCATCTCAACCAGGACAAGAATGCTTCGGTTTTACTGAGAGTAGAAAATAAAAATCTTAGACAATCTCTATTTGAATAGGCGAGGATCTCCAATCTGAAATTTGTTTCTTTATCAGGTCTTTCTCCTTGTGAGTCCATGGATACATAGTTGAAGGAAGATTCTCACAACACAATGGACGACTTTCACAGAGCGATACCACTTCTAGATTCATCGCAGCTTCCATGACACGCCTTATATATCTTGTGAACTTCGCTTCAACTTGAAATCCTTCAATAGCGAGCGTTTTCATATTATAATGCTTGAAATCATGATGTGTCTCCCATTTTAATAAATCGGCATCCCTCTGAATTTTTTCTCGCGTATTCTCATCCATTGAATTGTAATCATCCCTTCGTCTGAGCAACATGTATGGTAGTATGACATCTGCAAAAGATTGAAAAGTTAAGACTGGTTCTTATATATATATATATATATATATATATTATATATATATATATATATATATATATATATATATGTTTATCAGTATTGCAAATTAGCATGAGGACCACTTAGTAGCCACAAAAAATGCCACACTTGTTTAAAGTCTTTTTGAACATTGTTCAGAAGACTAAGATTAGGTCCTTATATTGATTTAGGAAAAAATGAAACAGCTTACATCTAGTTCCTCCTATATTCACCATATGTATGTATGTATAAAAAAACGTTTCATTTGTTTCTATAACACATCAACACACACATTCTCAGTACTATCAAATTATTAAAATGCAATAAATACCTGGGTTACATTAACCAAATTTGATTAAATATTAGAAACATACCTGCATGTTAAGTGTATGTAAGAGGGGTGCGGCTTCTAAGATGAACATTGTCCACATTAGGTCGTAGTCTTCTTGAATAAAGCCGAGTGTAACAACCGTCAAATTCCGCAGCAGAGGAGCTAGTCGTTTTGGACCTTCAGGTTGAATCCAAATCTACACCAAATAGTACAACGATATATAAATGCCTACATTGGCTCTGAAGCATATATAAACATGCATGTTTCTAACAAGTACAAGTTATATTTCACTATAATTAATCACTCACCTGTTTGCGTTGGAAATTCAGATCAAGTTCACCAACGATGGCATGATCACCAAGGATTTCACTGAGCTCAATAGCTTTGTACTGATCCGTGCAACCATTACTCAGTTTTATCGTCTGAAGCTGTGGAGCATAGCCGATTGAGAATGGATATTGATCCTGCGAAGTAGCTGGCGGCGGCCAATGCCGACACGTCACGCGTGTGAGCCTTGGAAGCCACTTGAGCTCAACAGTCTCAAACCCACAGAAAATTATGACCAGCTCATCAAGCTGTGAATGCTCTATTTGTAACAGAACCGACTGGCCGTCGTCAATCCCTGCGTCACAGTTGACAAGGCTAAAGTACTCCAGCTTCTTACACGTGCTAAGCACATTAGCGACGTCGGATTCGGCAGAGAACCTTAGAGCATGTAGATTCAGGTGCTTGAGACCGCCAAATGCACGGGGGTACGCATCAAAGAACGCCATGAAGCGTCTCCCGTAGGCGATCAGAGCATCGTCGTCGTCGTTGGCGTAGGGGTCTGGCATGTCTGGGATGATCGTGAACTCGACGGCGAGGATGGTTTGGTCTGCCATGGCCCTGTCCACGGCGTGGACAATGCCGATGGATTCGTCCCTGAGATAGAACGTGATGTCCAGGAGCTGGATGGTGGTGTGCTGGCGGCGGTGCAGCTGCAGGATGCTCTTTGTGGCTTCGACCACGGAAGCGCTAGTCCTCGCCAGGTCGTCCATCGTGAACTCGAGATCTTCGTCCCGATGCGTTTCGTCGAAGTTGAGAACGTCTAGATAGATCTCGGAACGGAGCCCTAGCAAATGCCTCCAGCGCTTAGAGAGGACGGTGGTTCTTGCAGCGTCACGTATCTGGTCGAGCTTGTTGAGGATCAGGAGGAGGATGTCGTCTGGAAGGTTGCTTAGCCTGTCATCGTCGCCCTCCTCCTCGTGCTTGTGCTCCTGTAATGTAATGTAATGTAATGATAATATATGTAATGTTAGATTTGACGTGGATGACACAGAGAGGAGCAATATTTGAGAGAGTTTGTTTGATATAGCGTTTGTTTGGGACTGCTCCACGAACTCTGCTCCACAAACTCCACTATAGAGCAGCTCCACGAACTTCACGAACTCTGCTCCACAAACTCCACTATAGAGCAGCTCCACGAACTCTAGGTTTTTGTGGAGCACCTATTTAGGTGCTCTCAAACTCCACCTTTTTTTTGGAGCTGCGTGCGTGGAGCTGTATCACACCCAATTTCAAGGACGAAATAGGATGCATACCATTATGTGTGTCCAGAAAATAATCCACACATAAGTTCACAAATTACAAAGTACCATCACATAGTTTAATACATAGCGTACATATATCCATTGCATAAATAATTAAGGCAAACGGAAGATACAACTAGCTCTCGAGGCTCCATCTCACAGGGAAGGTCAACTGGTTGACCAAGCCTAGAAACCTTCAGGAAACTCCTCATAGCCTCCTGCTTCTGTTACCCATCCGGAATTTTTATCCAAAAATTGAAAAGTAAAAAAGTGTGAGCACATTCGTACTCAACAGTATAACATGGGGTTATGAAGCTCAAAAGGTTGACACTGGCTTACTGCATTTAGCACTTTTAGTTGGTCAAAGTTTTATTATTAAGTAACATCAGGTTATACTTAAGCCTCAAATAATCCCACTTATATCACTGCCAAAGTTAAGAGAACATAAACATCATCATTATAATGGCAACGGGAACATAAAGATAGGTCAAGTTAATTAGAACTAAACCGTCAGTTTTTTGGGCCGCTCATAACCGTGAGCACGGCTGATATATCAGTTTTAACACTCTGCAGAGGTTGTGCATCTTTACCCGTGAGTCGTGATGCCCCGAATGCCCGCGTTAATTACTCCCATTAACACTGCCAAGGTGAGTGGGCGGGGTTCACTATGAAACCTTTCATAGTATCTCGTCTAACAAAATTATGGCCGCTAGGATTGGCAAGGGGTGATAGAGCCCCCCTTCCGAGTAGCATAAAGACCGCAGCCTACGCTCAAACCCGGACAGAGGCCGCACTATAACCAGCTCGGTAAGAGCCTAATGCGCCCTTTCGGGTAACCGTTAACGAGCTAGAAAAGAGCCTACTACTGAGTTAAAGCCAGGGCCATGTAGCTCTCACGGTAGCACTGTCAGTCCCAGCTTTTGCTGTCAGTCCCAGCTTTTGCCAACAGTGAGTTATTATAAAAGGGTATGTTCCAATTGCCATAAACAGGATCACCAATTCATTCAAAGCATTATAACATTTGGCAGGGATCATGTATCATTTCATAAAGCACTAGCCATCTACCCATATGCATAACCCATAGGAGTCAAGGTAAAGGATTTCAATTCTATGGAAATATACTACGGGTATCAAATTAAACACATGCACATGAAATCATGATTATGGTGAATAGGATAACAAGGTAGGTCCCATGCTATACTTGTCTTGGTTCTCAAAGTCTTGCTAGTCAAAGCACTCCTAATCAAAGAACTCCTGATCACCACCAAACTCCTCACCGTCTGAACTCGATCACGGCATTGCAACAACACACATTCCAATTTGCATACATACAAAGCAAACAAATCTACTATTAGAACAGTACACCAGCAATAGTAAACAGAGTTAAAAGGTTTATAAAAAGATACTATGCACTGCTACGATCATTTCAACGCGAATTTCACGAAAATCGGATTTAAAACGCAAAAGATATGAATTAAACTAGTTCTCTAAGAGCATTTTATTTTATTAATTAAATTTAACCTCAATTTAAATGTTTCAAACATGACTAACAGAGGGTTTAACATGTAGAAAATTTCATTACGAATCTAACGCAATTCGAATCATTCAAATCGGAGTTAAAATGCGAATTTTATAAACAATTTAATGCAATGGCAAAACTATAAATAGTGAATTTCTTTTTAATTTTCAAAATAAAATAAACCGAACAGAACTACGCTTTTGAACAGAGAAAGCGTATTCCGTGAAAGACGCCAGGGCTGAGGCGCGGGGTCGGCAGGTCTGCCACGTGGCGCTGCGTGACAGACGCGGTCCACCAAGAGCACGTGGACCCGCGTGCTTGGGCACGGTGGACCGAGTCCACGGCGGTGCATACCGGTTCGGAGTGGGATTCTAATCCTGGCCGTTGGCCTTGGATCGGACGGCTCAGAACGGATCAGAGGAAGGGAGAAAGAGTGAGTCGGCCGGAGAGGGAAGAGGACGCGGCGGCGCTCCATTGCCGGCGGCCCGAGCTCGGTGGTGAGAAGAGGAAAAGGGCCTAGGGGCCTCGGTTGGCCACCGGAAGGCCACAGGGAGATAGAGGAGAGCGAGGCGAGTGCCGTGGCGCACTCGGTCGATCGCAGGGAGGCGAGCAGAGGCGACGCAGCGGTGCGCCATGGCCGACGGCGCGGGATACTCGCGGGTAAGGCCCTAGAGGCTACAATCCTCTGAATTGAGGGGTCCGGGAGGTGCGGTGTGCACGTGCGGTGCCGGAAAGGTAGACAGGCGCGGCGGTGGGCGGCCGGAGCGTGATGCTCACGGCGGCGTCATTGACGCCGACCTCGGTGTGCCCTGGAACGGCGCTAACAGAGATTAATTGAACTAATTAAAGAGCAGGGAGGGAGAGAGGATCACCGCGAGATCTTTGGGGGTTTCGCGGAGGTCGACGGGGTTCCACAGGCTCCGACGACGTGCGGCGGGAGTCTGCGAAGATGAAACCGCCGGTGAACATCGGCACAGAGATAAATGGGGCGAAAAAGACTCGACGAGGAGCGTTACAGGTGTGCTTAGTCGAGGCGAAGCTCCGGCAGTACTCGGCCGCGGCGTTGGAGTTCCGGGATAGCGAGAACGCCGGTGGTGGCGATTGGCGGTGGTGCTCTGCGTGCGGGAAACAGAAAGGCGAAGGGGAAAGACTGGGGGTGGCGCTCTGCTTTAAAGAAGGGGAGAGGGAGGTGTGGTTTGCGCGGGGCCGTTGCGGCAACGTGGGCGAGGCGTGGGGGAGTGGGAGCGGGGCGACGCGCGGACGGTTGCCGGGGCGCTCGGCACGCGTGCTCGCGAACAGAGCGGAGGGGAGGTTGAGGACGGTGCTGACGGATGGGGCCATCTGGTCAGCGAGACAGAGAGAGAAGGGGGCGGTTAAGGACGGCGCCGACAGGTGGGGCCCTGCGGCAGAGAAAGGAAGAGAGAGGAGTTGTGCGGCCGGCTGGGCCAGTCTGCTGGGCCGCGCAGAGAGAAAGAGAGGGAGTGGGCCGGGGGACAGAAAAGAGAGAGAGGGAGCCAGACTGGGCTGGGCCTTCGACCAAAACAGAAAAAGGGAGAGAGAAAGAGAGGCTATACCCTTTTCTTTTTTTTCCAAAACCTATTTCAAAACAATTTGAATTCATTTGAAATTTCTTTGAACACAGACACCACAAGATAAAAAGTGCAGCAACATGTATGCATCATCATGTTACTAACTAAGGATTGATTTTATTTCCAAGAATTTTATTATTCCACTAAATGAAATGCTCACAAAATTCTTTAATAACTCATTTTCTATTATTTTAAATGCAAACAAGATTTTGGGTGTTACAAGCTGAAACCATTTGGCTAAAAACCGTGGAGCAGAGCTGAAAAACATGAAGCGGAGCAGAGAAAATAATTCTCTTTGATTGTTTAGTACAAACTCTTAAGATCACTATAAAGAATCACTTTACAGAATCAGTAGAAACTACTTTTCACGGAATCAACAGAAAATCACTTTGCTCTCGAAAATCCGTTTAACAGCCAGGGAGTGATTCTCTCCGAGAATCCGCTCCCTGGAGCGCTCCCAAACACACCCTTAATTAGTTTCACTTCACCATAACTTTGGTTAAAAAACAGCTAGCTGGAGGCTGGGCATTGCTACGCTACAATTAATATACCAGGACTAATCCCGGGCGCCACCACGTACGCCCAATGGATAGATAGATGGAGTCAACAAAATGAAAACTAGATGTCAATACGAGGCCGGCCCGCCGGGAGTACAAAATATATAGTACAATTATAAAATACCTGGGCCGTCTTAGTTTCCGCCATCTCTCTTTTGTATTGTAGAAGAGAACCGACAGGGTTCGTACGTCCTGTGGTTTGCAATCCTGATCCCCCCAACGCGCGGCGGTAGGTTTCTCTGATTCGTTTCATGGGGTGGAGAGGCTTTGCTTATAAAGCCCCCGAATTTTTACCTGGTACTATGTATCCTAGTCGGAGTCAGAATTCGTACGGGACACGGTTACAATCGCAACTTTCCGGCCCAACAAAACCGGATCGGAACAGCCCATGCTTCGTTTCGATCAACAAAAGACAAGAAAATAGGGGGGAAATCCGATTTTCCTCCCTCGATAATTTTGATGTGCCTCGTTTTTTCTCCTCAGACTATAAAATCAGAAATCTTCTCACCTTCAACATTAAAAATCGTTTTTTTATCTCTCTGCATGGTTTTGTATGATGGTTTTGTTACCGTGGCGATGATTTATCTTTTATTATTATTATTTTTATTTATTTTAGCTAAATCTTTAAAAAAATATAGTAAATCATAGAAAAATCATAAAATCAAAAATTAAATTTTATTTGACTCCATGTAAGTGAACATATATTATGGTATGCTATAGTATAAATGTTTTATTGTACATGAATTTTTTGTTGGTTGGGTATACATTATGGCTAGCAAAAAATTGTACTACATTATTCTTAGATCTACTCACATTGAGTTCCAAAAAATTAGATTTTTTATTTTACAGTTTTTAAACCGCTCAACCATCCCATCATGCTGCAAATCAATTTGATCCGTCGTTCTCGTGGTTTCATTCCACTAGTACAAAACACGCATATACAAGCGGTTCGGAAGCTCATTTCTACAGATGTTTTTCCGAACCGCCAGCACTGGGGGCTAGTAGAAATGAGTCATTTCTACTGACGGTTTTTTAAGAACCACATGTAGAAATCGATTTCTATAAGCGGTTGTCTTAACGAACCGGCTGTAGAAATGGCTATCCGGAAGTCGCGTTTTGAAAATAGAAAATTATGTTTTAAAAACAGAAAAAAAAGATTTAAATCCGAAAGACGCGCATTTTTTCGCGTAAAGTTGTGAACCGTGCTTTGGTTGGGATTTGAACCTTCAAACCTCACCCTTGCACGATCCCTTCTCTACCACTGTACTCATGATTCACTTGTGCGTACATTCGGTTTTAGTTCACCTCATTCTATACTAAACCAAGTGTAAATTGATTGTTTGAGCCACTAAACGAATTCAAATGAAAAGGTTGTAAACTACAAAGTTTCATAACGTTTCGAGATCTACAACTTTCATGTAGCAAGTTTTTTCATCCGAGGTCGTTTACAAAATTTTGAATTTCAAAATTGACAAATTCAAACGTATTTTTCGATGACAAGATGATTTCAAATGAAAATGTTGTAAACTACAAAGTTTCATAACTTTTCGAGATTTACAACTTTCACGTAGAAAGTTTTTCCATCCGAGGTCGTTTACAAAATAAAAAAAATAGTGAAAAAAATTCGAGGTCGATTTCTAGTGGCGGTTGTCTTAACGAACCGTCTGTAGAAATCGATTTCTATAGGCGGTTCATTAAGACAACCGTCAGGCGGATTTCTTAAGTAAACCTGTAGAAATCGATTTCTACAGGCGGTTCAAAACCGTTCGGAACTTTTTTTTTTACAGGCGCGTGATAACCAAAATTGCCTGTGCTATTTTTTTGGGGTGCCAGTAAAAACCATTTTTCTACTCGTGTTCGATTCGCCTGAAGTTTGGAAAAATACATATTGTTCTACCAAGCGGTAAGTTAATGTTTCTGTTCTCGCTGCTGTTCTCAACCATGTACGTGCTCCGTAGGAAAACTGCTGGTTTGAAGAGGTAACAACTTCTTAGTTGACTTTAATATTATCCAAGGCACCTTGTATGTTTTCGTGCTTTAACAGTCAAAAAGTGAACTTTTTGTGTATGAATCTGCTGAACACGACTGTGTTCCAGCAAGCTTCTTCTCTGCGACGAGCATTTTTTTTATGCACTCCAGCTTGCGTTCTCTGTCAAGATGAACCCTCTAGCTGTTGTCCAACAAGTGCCACAAGCCCCTCGAGGAAGCTGGTTATGATGTACTAGTTCTTTATGCCATGAACTATGTAACATTATAACTCAATTGAAATTCGACAGAATGCCAGATTCTGTGTCGTAGAAAATGTAAATACAACTGTGCTTAATGCTCATGAGAATGATCTGGCTTTTTCTGTGTCAATTCCCACCTTTGAGGCTCAGGCTTCAGATTATTGGCTGATTTCTTGGGGCATCTTTAGTTCTGGCTGCATCATCCGAGGTCAGAACCCTTAGGTCACCAAAACTATTGTACGCTGTTTGTTCATGTGGATTTAGTTTGACCCAAGCTATCCCTAACAGCTCAGTTCACATTTGGAGGATTTTATCGACTGATAATCGCTTTCACCGTCAGAAGACCTTTCAGAAATCATTTTCAGAGTGCTATATTAGTGCTACTGTCAAAGCAGAGGATGAGCTACAGTAATAACTTGTAACTTGTATCTTCAGCAATGGCTCCAAGAGTTTGGGATAACATGTGAATTCACAAATGCTATCACGAGGGATTCAGTTAATCTAGGAGCACTATTTTTTTTTCTTTTTGATGTGAAGTTGAACACTGATTTCTCTTCTTTTATTGTTTTTCCTTTGTTGGTTACTCTGAAAGTGTTAAAGCTGTGACAAGGCTATTAACATCGGGACGGTTCCGTTGATTGTCCTTTGTAGGCTGAGGGTGATGGCTCCAATTACCAACCTGAACCCGTAGATAATTACTGATTATCGTAAACTTTTCCCTCTTAATGAAATACGGGTCCAACCCGCTCGCGAAAAACTGATTATCGTAAACATATTGCACTGAGGATTATTGACAATAGTTGTGGTTTTGATTGGATAGGCCTGAAGCATCCACTTGTTCTGGAAGTTGTTCGCATCTGCTTGCCTTGATCTTGGCAAGATTGGAGCAGTGGAACCGGAGGCCATTCCCCTCTGAACTCTGTGCCAGTACATCAGTCTCATAACTGACACCAGTACCACACATGGAGGTTCCTCACACTCCGGCAGCACAAACTCAGTGATCCTGTGCTTGTCATTTTGGCCGCATTGCGCCTGGTATTGGAAGCATACTGCATGGAGGCAGATAATTTTGTGCGAATCGTACTCTCTTTTACCTCTAGTAGATCAGCAAACAACAAAATGGCTGTATTGTCTTCTGTGTATATTAACAAAATGTATGATCACTAAACAACAAAGTGGCTGTAGTTTAGTGGTGAGAATTCTACGTTGTGGCCGTAGAGACCTGGGCTCGAATCCCAGCAGCCACACGTTTTTATATTATAATATAATGACCTTTTTTTATTTTCATTTTCCTCTGCACATGTTTGAGTTTCAGCTTCTTCTTCAGCAGAGGCACACCTGAAAGTCTGAAACCATGCCGTGAGAATGATTTCTGATTACGGCACCGACGCCTGCATCCCCGGTTTGTTCTACAAACGAGCCGTCCACATTTAGCTTCGTCCATCCCGCGAGCGGTGGCTCCCATTTGCACGGCAACGTCAGATCTTCCTTCCTAGATTGGTGTAACAACCGGTTCCCAGCACTTCGCCTTCCCTTTCTCCTCCGTCGTCGCCCCCTGTTATCGGACCTGTAACAGTGAATCACGGAAATTATATTGCCCATCGAAGGCTTTTGGCCAGCGTGCAATCCACAGTGGCGTGAAAGCTATCTTCTACTGCATAAGGAGTATTGACCATCTGCTTCAAGTTTCCTGATGTGTTTGTTTCTTTTCGTCGGGGGAGCACATCCTTTGCCAGCTTCCAGGCAAAGATTCGAACCTTTGGTGGCACGTTCGCAGGCCAAAGCTTCTTCCATACTGCTCGTTCTCCATCGGGCCTAGAGCTGGAGGTCGTGGCACCCTGCAGATTCTGAAGATTCATGCCCAGCCGATCGATAGGCACTTTCGTTCCATCGTCTTTGACGGTGTCCGTGCAGTGGCTGCAGCTCAATATCCGATCTGGAGTGCCCGGACTAGTCATTTCCGTCGAGCTTCTGATTTGATTTGAGGGGCTTGATTCGGCGTGCTTGCTTTCACTAGATCCTGCTTGTTCTCCTTGTTCACATCCGCTTGAAGCCGCTCTTGGCTTTGTCCCCGCTAGTCTCGATCCAGTCGCGTGTTAATTAGCTCAGCTCGATGTGTAATCGTGTTCCGAATGGAGATGATTGTTCAGGTATGTATTGCCACCAATGCCTTTGCTGCTTTGCATTATTTTCTCGTGTGTTGCATTTTTTTTTCCTGGTTACATCGGTCCATGGTTGTTTTGTTTTGTTCGTCACTGCAGTTTCAAAGTTATCGCAATTAATTGGCAGGGTTTCAAAGTTATCTCAATTGGCAGGGTCTTATGAACGCAAAATGCTTATTGCTTAGTGATAAGTTGGAACATGAATTGTCGTCGTCATGTAACTACCAAACTTGTCTACAAAATCAGCCTCAAGTTCATTTCCGAGCTCTGGCGTTTGAGGTTCTCTTAGGTTCAGATGTACCTTCTTTCCTCTACCCTTCATGATGGATCATGGATGCACAGTGTGTACACTCATTTTAAATTTTTAATATGTGGTGTCGTGTATATAGCAAAACGCTTTGCTAGGGATAAGCACATTGACTATTATTGAAAGAAATTAAACAAACCTTTAGGTTGTCTATTTAATAATTTTATTTTACATTATACTATAATTATCTAACAATGAAAGTCTAGTTGCACCTACGGTATGTAACGCTAAGTAATCTTGACATGAGAAGCTATGAGACAGCTATTTACGGTGCAAAGTGAGAAGAGTAGCCAAGTTAATACCATGTGTACCTAATTAACTTAATATGACATAGATCAACCTATTAAAATAAGCTTAATGGATACAAGATGGGGCCCTTGTTCAGTCGCTCACCTCGCACATGCTTATCAATGGCCCTGCCACATTGGTAATATTACAACTAATCATCCCTCCTAAAGAAACTCCTGTTGCATGACACCTGGGCCTCAACAACAGTCATAATTTAATTTCTATTTCTAATTTTTAATTATATTTTGCTGAGAAAATAGTCCTGCCTCTACCTGATGGCTATGTTTTTGCAAACTATGTACCTTGGCAAGTTTGCATCTAAATCTAAGTGATCAATTCATCAAACAGATCAGTTTCTTCCATGTCTGCACAAAGCAATTTGTTTTTTTTTATTTTCAGAGAAAAGCAATAACTCTCATGGGAACAATGCTTTCTTTATTCCTTACAACACACCTTGGGCATGTGTACTACAATACGGTAATCATATGCACTGACATTAGCTCTTGTTTGCAAGAAGCCGTCGGCGAAATTCTCCAAGGGCCCAAATGGGGAATATGTTGCCATAGTTGGCGTAGTTGTAGTAGAGGGAGGAGTTAAAGCACCCAATGTGTTCCTAGCATGAACAAAAGTTAAAGCATTAGTCTTGGTTGCTGAAATTGCTAAGTGTCATCTGTCAGTAAATATATTATATCACTTTAGATGACACTTCAAGCATCTTACTAGCTGCAAACCAATGATAGTTTCAATTTAGAGTAGACTTCTCTATTAACAATGTATCCATTTTCATTATTTGTTAGACTGTTAGCAGATACTTTCTGTTTAAAGCTATTTCCTGTTGTCATTTGTTAGCACCTCAATTTGATTAAAACTCAGCCAAAACATTACTATCCTGTCAG
This sequence comes from Microstegium vimineum, assembly GCA_022036555.1. Lineage (NCBI taxonomy): Eukaryota > Viridiplantae > Streptophyta > Magnoliopsida > Poales > Poaceae > Microstegium > Microstegium vimineum. Next base: position 2,045,550 of record CM039125.1, on the reverse strand, counting down.
GATAACTAAAAACTCACTTGTTGGGGGAACTCGCCTGTCTCTAGCTGCAAGTTGATCAATTCCCTTGCAGCATTATATAATGGTATTGGATCGCGCTCAACCTAGTCAGGACACCAAAAATATCAGATAATGTGATTGTCCCAAAATAATAGCACACACTTATGAAAAGTATCTCATATAAACGAGCACATTAGTATGCCTTCCAAGGAAAAATGAACAGACCTGGCCGGCATAAATCAAAGCTAACATTGCCCAAGCAGTGTTTACTGCATGAGGAGTGCCTCCATCAACATAATCCTGTTCAATTTTTCATGAAATGAAGTTGAACATTTATGTCAGTTGCTAGAGCATCATTGACAGCTAGATAATTTGCTACGAAACATCTTGATAGATAATAAGAAATTTACCTCTGTTTCATTAGATAGATAGCTTTCCCCCCATCCACCTGTAGTTTGTTGCTTTGACAATAGAAAGTTGCATGCTTTCCTGATGCAAGAACTAGTATCATATGTTCTTCCAGCAGCAACTAATCCTTTTACCGCAAACATAGTTCCATAAGTGAAACATATACTCCAAGTTCCATACCTACCAGATAATTAAGTGACATTATTGGTAATAGCATAATTTTGAAGAAAAAAAGATTTTTCAAAAGGATTACAAAATGACAATTTCACTTACCATGAACCATCCTTTCGTTGTTTGTTCTCAATAAACATAGCACCATCCTTGATACATTTTTCTATCTCTTTGGAACGGTATGGTGGACATAGCTCTTTAAACAATGTCAAAGCTTCGAGAACTGATGATGTGCATTCAACAGATCTAACAATTCACCATTATTAGTTCTCTATTTCATTGGGAAGTTGAATCAATTATAGTTTTCATGTCGGCATTTGGATCACTTACGGATAATCCACGACGATGTTTATAAAGCTCTCAGAAGGATTAAGAATCTAGGTTTCCACACAAAATTTAAAATATTTATATACTCTTGCTCAGTTGAACCGGTAAAAGTATAACTGATGGATACTTTACCTCTATCCAAGAGGATGTTCTTTTACATTCATATGTTGAAAAGGTTCCGTCTTTGTTCTTCAATAGTCAAAAAAGAAAAGAAAAGTGTCATTTAGCTGATAAACCTTGCATTATAGTTTCATAGTGCACCATAGCTATATAATTTTCATGAGCATGGACAAATGTTGATCAAAGTATTTTCATGTTAAATGCTTTAGTTTGGAGAGACATACCATAAAAGAAAGGATGCTATCAATGGCATCATATAACCTTTCCTGTTTTATTGGTTGACCAACAAGTTTGGGTGACATCTTTGACAACACCACTAATGCCTGAATGAAATGACTATATGCAATTTAGAATCCACAAAACCAAAGCTTTTCATCATACATTCTATGAATACCAATCTAAGTTTTATAATTGAAATTAACCTTGAGAGCTTCTGCTGTACAATCTGATACAGACCATCCGTTGTCTGCTGTTGAAAGGGTCCATGAACCCTTTGATTTATGACGATAAAAGCTTTCGTAATTTATATGATTTTCATGAACCTTGAAGCAAAGGAAAAGAAATGACATTTCAATTTATTCTGAAGAAGTTCCATTTAAAATAAGAGAATTACCTGTGATTTCTTGATAAAATCGTGTGCTCTTTCTAGAGTTTGGCTAAATTCATTGGCAAGACCTGTTGAGCAAAAAGCTTGAACTATGAATGCTGTCTCCCAGCTCTGGCAGCCATCATAAACCTATTTTTGAAAGAATAACATTAGATTCTCATAATGTTTTATGTCCGGGAAAAAACCAGTCACTTTTAGAAGGAATCTTCTACTTCGAAAACAACAAGTTTTTCTGTATGTAATAGGAAAATTGGCATGCCATCACAAAAATCTAAAGCATATTAAAAGGAGTGCATATCTCGTGTGCTCTAAAAGGGACATTTTTTTTATTTCTTGCTGCAAGGAAAATGTCTGGCTCTTTGACCATTTCTTTTTACACATTCAGGAAAGGGTTTTGATGATAATTCTAGGAGGGCACTTCTCTAACATAGTGATATCTACCAAACATCTTGAGGCGAAACAAGTTCAATCTTCCAATGGTACTAGTCTACTAGAGGCATGCAAGTACCTAACACGTGGAAGTTATAGCTCATTTTATACTTTGTCCATGAATAATAAGCTAATCTTATAGGAAAAATAATTTAGTTTTCTTCAAATTCTGTTGCAGTAAGACATGTTTCCCTAGCCTATTCCAGTTGTGCTTCAATGGAAATATTTCATCTAGAAAGGTCCTTTACATATAAGTTTCATGGCTAGGTACAACAATTACTGATTGGTTGGTAAAAACAAATTCAGTTCTGATAATTCCATGGGACATAAGAATACCTGTGCCTTCATTCCATCTTCTGCAAGCCACCAGTAATCATAAATCCTTGGAAGATGCATCTTGAATGCATCTGAATTTGGGTTTTCTACCCAGCAGCAAATCATGTTTAGTGCCTAATCACAGAAAAAAAGTTGCCATTATTCGCAGAAAAACATGACTGAAATGCAAAGATCATAGCTAGCATTTTAACAAGAAAAAATAAGTTATTCTCATGCCATGGATGTTAGTCACCAACAATTACTGCCAAGTTACAAAGTTTATAAACAAAGAACTGTTACAAAAGGGAGTGAGTTAAACATTATTACAGGATAGTTATGAATTGAAAAGAGTTGCAGCTTCCATATGCATTACCTTATCAATAGGACAAATACAGATGTATTTGGTAGTTTCCTCTTGATAGTGGATATGCTCCATGAGGTTGTCCAAAGCTTTCTCTCGTAGCTTGTTAATTGGCCAACGATTTAACATTGGCTCCACAAACTTGTTGAGACAACTGAAAATAATATTTTGCAACCTTGAGCGAGGATAGCGAAGGTCATCCTGTAACAAAGCAAGAGCATATTAAAGATTGAAAATATTATTGATGCCGAGTAGAGGAAAGGAGGAAGTATTGCCCTCTCTAAAGCTGTATGGTGAGTGTTACAAAACCTTTTCTTAATTTAGCCGATAAATATCTTTTGATTTTACTGCAAAGGCAACAAGAAATTAGTAGTTCCAAAAGTACTAAAACAATAATGTTTTATGGAACTTGTGCTAATACATTTTTTAGGTTTCAAACTCGATCTTCCATGGGGATTACAAAAAGTCTTTCAGTTTAACATGCTATTTTGTGTGTCCTATATATAGAATTAAATAGCCATAATCAGATGTCCTACAGTAGTGATTATTTTTAGGGGCATTTGCAAATGTCGTACTAACCAATACTAAGTGCACGTGTACCTAATGCCTTCTAGAATTGTAGTTTTAAGTTGTACTATCGCTTGTGCTGATTAAAAAATTTAGCACCGCTAAAAAATGGCTTATTCTCACAATGAGCAGCTGTCATATAAATGCATACATAACAGCACCCACTTATTAGTTGCAGTTAAGGGTTAAGGGAGCAATGAAATTTGGTGATGTCTCAAACTAATAGTGTGTGTGTTTCCTCCTTTTTGGTCTTTGGACCATGGTGTTTAGACACCTCAGATGTCATTTGTACATAACCTCTTTTTCCGTCTTAATTGAGCGGCAGAGCTCCTGCCTTTTATTTCAAAAAAAAGAGGGAGCAATTGCTCAACTGTAATCTGAGGCCCCATGCATATCTTAGCTAAGGTAATTGAGTCGAATACCTACAGTTTTAGAATTTGGACAGTAACAAACCTTGGCACAAGAATGACGAGCCTTGTTCCAGTCAATAGTGTCGTATGGTGTGCTATAGAGCTCCTCTCGTAATTTCAGTATAGTTTCAGTGATGGGCCCAACAAATTTCTTCCCATAAAGGTATGCCATGGGCATATACACCAAACGGCAAAAGCACCAAAATCGTCCTATGAAGGATAAAGTATGTTTTGAATCAGAAAGTGTAAATCCCTCCTGTTCCCTCAAAAAAATCAGAAAATGTAAAAAAAAGTACAATTATTTTGTAGGGAGATTAGATGAAGATCATGGTAATGGATAGAAAACTAAAAGGCTTGTGAATTGACAAAAGGGTGAAAGAGGATGGTTGGATAAAGCAGACTTAGGTAGGACCTTATTTACTCTTATTTTTCTTACGAATGTTTTATTGTTTTTTGTAAGCCAGTGACCTCAGTTATAATTGCTTCCCACATTGTTTTACTTTATGTATTTTTATAATAAAGTTGAGTTGAACTTGCACATTTAAAACTGTTTATAACACTGTTTTTAGACTCATTTTAGCCTATTTAGAATGAATTGCAAGCTACAAAAATAATAATGGATTTTTTTACAAAAAAAATCATGCCAATGAATATTAAATATCAGAGTGAGAACCATTTATATTGTGAGATTCAATTTAAAAAATTTAAGTTGTTTGTCCAAATGTTACAGTTACCTGGATGGATTGGAAGAAAATATGGAACCATCCACAGTTCAGGAATTACTGGATTATTTCCTGACCATTCATAAGCACCAATTATCTGTGATTGAAAACATATATCATACATTAGTCTCAACATAGACAAAAATTTAATAATAAAAGTACAAGCTTAGGATTATTTCCTGTGTCAATTGTCATAGTTGATTTCAAAGTTATCACTATATATTTCCCCATCAGATATTAAAGAAGGGCAAATATCAGGCACACCAGAGTATTGGTGAATATATATACAATTACATTCTCATAGGGTAGGTCCGGAGGTGGGAGTTCTCTCATCCCTTTTGGGCTGACTTAGGCCCAATTAGAACTCGCTCCTTCAAAAGGTAGACAAGTTAATGTGATTCCTACCTCCGTCCAAAGCCCATTTAGATTAGAGCAAGCAAGAGAGGAGATTAAGTCTGTGCATATATTCACTATTAATATTTCATATTCTTCATTAAAGTAGCATATTTTGTCTACTTTTACTTACAGAGAGCCATATCTTTCCCCATTGTGGTATCGCAGTTGCACTTCCGTGGGATAAAATCCAAGCACGCCCTTTGGCCAACGCATCATTCTCGCCAGCTGGCACCTCGCCAAGAAGCCTCAATGTAGCATAGTTCAAGCATGATCCAAACATGGTACTTGGCCCCAAAACTTGTGTGCCCCAACCGCCATCTTCATTCTGCAAGTATTATATTGTTCCATGTGAATTTTGTTTCTGTATTTACATCAACAACTAAAATCCAAACTTTCTTGCTTTTCAATAAGAATGTGTATATGAAAGTATTTCATGCATACCTGATGGTTGTAAATGTAGCGTAGTATTTCACGTCGGTGCTCTGATGATATCACAACGTTGATGGACTCAGTAACATGCAGAGCAAATATCTGAAAGAGAAACAAATGTTATTAAAAAGTTGGGAAACTAACTTCTGGCAACGTTTGGCATGATGATATGATATTAGGATATGAAGTTGGCAAATGCTCACAAATATTGGCATGATGAAGAGAATTCCACTGTAATCCCCAGGCCAGTGCCCATCATGTGCTTGTAGAGCAGAATACTGATTCATAGCTCGCTTCAATGAAGTTAATAGAATCTCCTCTGTAACTTTTGCACCATTTCCAAGCTTCATGGGAGTAATATTTTCTACAACCTGGTTTTGTTTTGCATACTGCATGCAAAAGATGGTATACTCTGATAAGGATTTATACTGGATGATGAACAAGAGGAAATCCACTTATCAGTCAATACTACTGTCAAATAGGCCTGAAAAGTGGGTCTGGTCAAATAGACTTGAAAAGTGGACTAGCAAAAAGACCATGACTTATCCTATGCCAAGCCTAAAAGGGTGGCAATATCCACAAACCTCCCTTTGTTTGAAGTTATAAGAGAGTAATTAACAACTTTATCAGATAATATATAGTTAGCAGTTAGATCTACGAGTAGTACTAATTTTATCTGCTACGGAGTATTTTTTTTATACTAATAGGTCCAAACATGTCCTTAGTAGTTAGTACGTACTACCTGCAGACGCAGAAGGAGGTCCTGGGACTCTTTCCTCTTAAAGCGGTTGCGAGTGAATTCCTGACGCAGCCTCTCTACCTCGGCGCGCTCCTCCGGCGTGCCGGCGTCGGCGTCAAACTCCCACACCTGCCTGCCGAGGAAGCCGTTCGTCGACTGCAGCCACGGCCCGCCACCTTCACTCACCTTCAGCTTCCACATGATGATCGACGACGATGTGGCCCCGGCCGGCCTGAAGCAGCAGATCGATCGAGGGATGGGACGGACGTGGCTAGCTTCCTCGACGATCTCTATCGGCAGAACAAGAAGACAGAGAAGAAGCTCGCTGAAATGCCAGCTGACCGGCCTGCAGGTATAGTACCAGATCGCTCGATCGTGGAGTGAGTGACGCCCTCTGCTTATATATATAGGGAGAGATTATTATATACTGTATATATACATATATACTAGCAGGTAACCTGTCAGCGACCCGTCTTCGACTCCATGGCCCAAGGCCTGTTCGGCCCAATCCCATGGTAACTAGTCCACTATTGCTCTGTATCGTTCACCTCACCCACGCAGCTTAGCGTGCGTTGCTGGGCTAGTAATTAATAATATAAAAACAAGTGTTGGTTACGGCGTCAACCAAAATTAACACGTACTACTAGCTCGTTCATCATCAACTTGTAGCACGAAACCAAGTTGCACGTTGCGTGTGTACGTGGTTATCGAGCTACCAGCTGACTGGCTTAATTTTAGCTGATTGTCGCTTTTCCCATTTCGATATAACGCCGGCCAGGTGCGACAGCGGCAGATATGGATTTATGTACTGCCGTTGTTCAGCTGTCAAAAATCATCTCACCTCACACCTCTATCTCAATCTCATCTCACCTCTCTCTCTCTCTCTAAATATATATATATATATATATATATATATATATATATATATATATATATATATATATATATATATATATATATATATATATATATATATACAAGCAAGAGAGCACGCAGTGGCAAGCTAGCTAGCAATAGCATCCTGTTGTTGTTGCATGCGTACGTACACGTGCTCCCTGGGTTTCTTTGTTTTCAAGAGACGAAGCATTTTACTATATAAAACTTATTATTAATTACTTCCTCTCTAATTGAAACTATAACACTTGTGCATAAATGTTTTTTTATCATAATTATTGGCCATGTGACACGTACAACGGTAAATCATAGTTCTGGTCTGTTTCGACCAAAATTCTTACCCACGGGATGGCAATTTTAGCATTTACCCGAGCGAGCCAATTACAGATCCCATCTATCCTAGAGGTGATATTTATTATGAGTTATCTCTAAAGTTATACATGAGTAAGAGTTTTATATTACTATACCACCTTATCCACACAGTTAAGCCCGGTGAACCATATCAAGTCTCTTTTACTTCTGCGACCGACGAGGCCGAAAATATTTTGTTCGTGACGAGGCTGAACACTTTTAAGGTTTCATATGAAATCACAAAACAAGCCGGATATCATTGAGAGTGACCGACGAGGCTCTAGCACTTCACTATTTTATCTACTTGCTCATGAATACATGGAAATCATTCATGAATTTAATTTAAAGATGGCAAGAAGGTTTTATACAAGCCCATCTTGCAAATGTAATTAACTGGTTGCATCCAATATACCCTGGGAATCGGTGAACTACGTAATTTCTACAAGTCAAACTTGTTCTTAAATATATATGATGTTGGAGACAGATGAAGACATATTTTCGATGGTCATGTATTTTGTATGTTGAAGAAATAATTAATGAAATATGTGGTTCTTGAATAGGCACGTGTCTCCTTGCATTACAATTTATTTTTATTTCTTATCTCCATTTTGTTTTTACCAAAAACAACTATCACATAGTGTTGTGGGTTGTGGTTGTCCTAAATGAGACGTTTTATACAACACTAAAAATCAAGTTGGTCTAAATATACATGACACCTATAATAAAACATACAAGAGACTAAGAAGACTGTCAAATAAAAAGTAAACAAACAACCACAATCGTAGGTGCACGGTCGATCTGTCTATGTAGGACAACCAAACATGAAGGTGTTGTATATGTTTATGCCAGCTTAGATTGTGCTACATAAAGTCCAATGCGAGCTAAGGCTAATATAGGCATATATAATTAAACTCTCTTTGTGTAGAAAATCAGAATAACTTCTAATTTGAGCACCAGGATTAGAAACAAAACTCCCAAGGCCCCACAAAAAACTTGTATATACACAATATAAACTATACAATGATCTTCTGTTTCAGCAGATGTTTTGGACCAATACATCTTGTTTTATGGATAGATACGTCATTAAGCATTTGGTTGGATGTACAGAGACAAATAAGATGGATCGTCCTACACAGATGACAGATGGATGGCACATTTTTTATTGATGAGATCGTACATGCTGGTTGTTTGGTTATTACTCGTACATGATGATACATATATGCTTTTTGTTTGGATCGTTGTACCTAAGTATTTTCGATGTATACCACATATCTGCACAAATTACAATTATGTATGCAACAACAATTGATAACAAAGAAACAGATTAAATAAGACACCAGATGTGATATGCTCTCTCTCTCTTCAGGCACAGGAACTCTCCGTCTCTTCCGTTCTCTCTCCATCCTCGCGGCCACCCGCGGGCTGCGCCTCCCCTGACGCGTCGCCGCCAACAGCGTGTCGCCCCTGCCCGAGCCGCCGGCCCAGGTCAGGACGCGTCGGCCCCAGGCGAAGTCGAGCCGGCCGCATCTCCAGCCGCGGCGCCACCAGTCCCTGCAGCGTTGCCCCCTGCCCAAGCCTCACCGCCGCCGTCCGCCCCCGAGCCAGGCCGCATCGCACCCAGGCCAGAAGCCTCTCTTTCTCGCCGCACGAGCCCACGACTGGGCCGCCCTGGTCTTCAACGGCGAGTCGGCGACGAGCACCCTAGGTATGCCCACCCCTTCTCTTCCCTGCTCGATACCGAGCACCCCAAATCCTAACTAACTTAAGATATTTGTCTAATTGTATTCGGATCTGTTGTAATTATACATGTATTATGCACGGCTTCTAACTTCAATTCTCCCCCTGCATGAACCACGACAGATTCGCCCCTGCTCTTTGGAACCATGGGGACCACTGCCCAGGAATCGCCTCTCTGGAAGCAAATCGACGACGCCGAGTAGTAAGATCCTCTTCCCTTCTGCTCCGTCCTTTGCTAGTTGATGAGTACTAGTGTAATTAAATTATGATGTCCTGAGTAGAAATCTGTTATGAGTATATTGCTTCATTCAGTTTGGAACTGCAAGAGGAGGGGAAGCACGGAAGCATAATCCCATTGTTTGCTATGGTTGCTATGATTACCGAGCTTTTAGAACCCCTTCGTAGCTGCAGAGTGCTTGCCAGTTGCCATTATTTAGTGCTTTCCATTGCATACCTGAATATGCAAGGTCATGTTTTATCTGAAAAGTAAGAAGTATGGTCAGCTGTTTCCTAATGCTGTTATCATCCTCATGTCTCAGCTATCTAGTCAGTGGATCATTCGAGCAGGCGATGTTGACTGCTTTATCTGTCGCTGATCAAATACACACGACTTCTTTAGAGAGCGCATGTGACCAGGATGAGCTCCTCGAGATGCTTGAATCAGCTGGGATGGTACTTGTGCAGGCACTGAAAGAACTCAGGAGGTAAATCCTTCTCAGTTAGTATTTATTTTTGTACCTATACTTCCTGCGGTGCTGCCAGAACCAAATTTGGTATATTGTTATGTTCTGTAATGAGACAAACTGCTTATAATGAAATCAGTGCCTAGATTTGCCATATGGAAAGCATCACATGCCTACATACTGATGATGTAGAGATTCCCTGTGCTGAACATACGCAGAGCTCATCATGCCTATGTTTTTATCCTAACACACTCTGCTAAATATTCCAGAACCCCTGAGATGTTTGTTCAGCTTAAGACGATGTTTGGTTCAGTGGCATCAGTACCTGCTAGAATTTTCCTTACAGGGTAATTGCTCCTCAGAAGTCTCATATACTTAGGCATTACCTGTAATGTGTCTATCATTTTTCTGTATCAATGACTGCTATATTTCTCCTCATAGAGCTACCATCCAAATGGCAGCAGGATTTGTATCTGACCTCAGACCAATCTTTGAGGAGTACCTTGCCAATTGGAGACATACAAATGATGAGCTTTATCTTTTGGATGGAGCGCATGGCAGCGCTTCAAATGATTTTGTTGTTACATCGGTTATGTCATCTGGGCAGTATTTTGAGGTGGCAGAATTGTATACAGTAACATTCCTCTGTATTGTCTCTCAAGATAGTGAAACTGCTATCTCATGGGCAGAAAAGGCTGATCTGACTGAGCAAAACCGACAGGTATTTTTCTTGTAAACATTGGTTAATAATTCTACTACAGCACACCGAATCTGAATGTTCCATTATGCCAACTTATGTCCATTACCACCTTGGGATCTTATAGGTTTTCAAATAATTTTCATCGTGCTAAACTAGGACTCCTTGTATTTGCAAAACTAATTCTTTCGGAATGAATTCCAACTACTGTATGTTTTTTTTCTCATTTCCAAATATTTTTCATGCTAAATTAGGACTTCTCATTACATTTCCCAAACCATTTGTTTCCTAAATTCCCATTATTCTTGTTTTTCTCAGTAAGTTTTACTGTTGCATTCTTCAAGCTGTTTCTGTTTTTTTTTTTCTACAGGACCTACTAAAAAAACTTCATGCACTACAATTAGCTGCAAATAAAAAGCTGTCCACTACTGAAGGGGTAAAACAAACGGCAGAGAGGAACCTTTCTTCTTCTACAAATGGCTCAGCCCCATTGCCACATGACGATCCTCCAAAGGTAGCTGTCCTAGTGAAGTCCGCTCAACCATCCCAGCATGTTGCAAATCAATTTGACCCGTTGTTCTGGTGGTTTCATTCGATTCGCCTAAAGTTTGGAAAAATACATATTGTTCTACCAAGTGGTAAGTTAATGTTTCTGTTCTCGCTGCTGTTCTCAACCATGTACGTGCTCCGAAGGAAAACTGCTGGCTTGAAGAGGTAAGAACTTCTCAGTTGGCTTTAATATGATCCAAGGCACCTTGTCTGTTTTCCTGCTTTAAAAGTCCAAGTGAATGCTAAGTGTGTGAATCTGCTGAACAGGACTGTGTTCCAGCAAGCTGCTTCTCTGCGACGAGCATTCTTTGACGCACTTCAGCTTGCGTTCTCTGTCCAGATGAACCCTCTAGCTGCGGTCCAACAAGTGCCACAAGCCCCACGAGGCAGCTGGTTATGATATAGTTCTTTATGCCATGATCTATGTAACGGTATGAGTCATTTGAAATTTAACAAATGACCAGAATTTTTGTGTTATGGAAAATGTAATTATGTAAATACTACTGTGCTTAATGCAGCATGATAATGATCTGGGGTTTTTTGTGTCCATTCCCACCTTTGAGGCTCAGGCTTAGATTATTGGTCGATTTGTTGTGGCTTCTTCAGTTCTGGCTGCATCATCCGAGGTCTCAACCCCTAAGTGAGGATGCAAGTGGCAGCCCGCATATAGGCTTAATTTTGTGGGTTGCCGCTTGAACCTGCAAAAATTAAGTCTATATGTGGGTTCGCGGGCTAGCCCACTTACATCTATACCCTAAGTCATCAAAACTATTATTGTGTGCTGTCTGTTCATGTCGATTTAGTTTGAACAAGGCCACCCCTAACAGCTCAGTGAACACAAATGCTATCACGAGGGATTCAGTGAATCTAGGAGCACTACATTTTTTTTCTTCTTTTTGCTGTGAAGTTGAACCCTGATTCAGTGAAAGCTGTGACATCGGGACGGTTCTGTTGGTTTTGTTGATTGTCCTTTTTAGGCTGAGGGTGACAGCTCCAATTACCAACACATGGCTAATTACTAATTATGTCAAACATATTGCACTGAGGATTATTTACAAGAGTTGTGGTTTTGATTGGAATTGGATAGGCCTGAAGCATCCACTTGTTCTGGATGTTCTCATCTGCTTATCTCCTTGCCTTGATCTTGGCAAGATTGGAGCAGTGGAACCGGAGGCCATCCCTCACAAGTGATTCTGTGTCTCACATTCTGGCAGCATAACTCGGTGATCCTGTGCCTGGCATTCGGCTTCGGCCTTCGGCTGCATACTGAATGGACACTAGTAGTTAGTACTAAACAAAGAAACTGTACTTTATTTTGTACGTAGTATAGCAATATCTGTCAACTAAATAACAAAGTGGCTGTAGTTTAGTGGTGAGAATTCTACGTTGTGGCCGTAGAGACCTGGGCTCGAATCCCAGCAGCCACACTAAACTTTTTTGTCATTTTCCTCTTCGCAATTATTTTTTGTCACAGTGTACCTTTTATGCTCCCAGCCTTTCCTCAGTCGCCGCCGATGATCTTTCCGGCACCACAATGGAGCCTGCAATCCGCCGTCATGTGGTCATGCACCGTGAGAAAAAAAAAAGAGTGCAGAGTGTATCGTATCGGTAGAAGAATAGGGTTGCTATCTAAGCTACTAGTTTGTCACATCTTATTATTATCTCTACTACCATTACTGTGTCGTCGTCGATGGTATTGTACAATAGCGTCCATGAAAATCTGCTCAATTGTTTTTTATTCTTTTACAAAATTATTAGTAATTTTATAGTATCCACATGAATATATCGATACGACCAAACGATTACACCAACAAACATGCCTCCCTCCTTCGTCCACGCATATACCCATACACCTAATTAAGTCGTATCCCGACCCTACTACCTATGTCACGACCTCGCCAGCCAGACTGCTCGTCTCACCGCGGTGGAGCAACGCCGTCGCCGTCGGCAGCGGCGGCGAGGACGGCCTCGAGCGTGGTGACGACCCTAGCCATGGAAGGCCGGACCTTGGGGTTCTGGCTAAGGCAGTCGTAAGCGAGGCGAGCCACGCGCTCCATGCCCATCTCAGAGCCCACCTCGCCCATCCGCCTGTCCAGTATCCGCTCCAGCTTCTTGGGCCGGATCAAAATGGGCCGAGCCCAGTCCACCAGGCTTCCCTCGCGGCCCCCCGCCCTGCTTGGCTCCAGCGCCCGCCTCCCCACCAGCATCTCCAGCAGCACCACGCCGAAGCCGTACACGTCGCTCATCACCGTCAGGTGCCCTGCAGACATGCGTTATTTATTTGCATTCTGTCAGTCGTCGTCATTGCAGCAGCCAGCCACCACCGGCCGCGGGCGGCGATCGCCGTCGTTGGCAGGGACGAAGATGAACTTATACCGGTGGCTATGTACTCCGGCGCGGCGTAGCCGTAGGTGCCCATGACCCTGGTGGACACGTGCGTCTCGCCTCCCATTGGCCCCTCCTTGGCCAACCCGAAGTCCGACAGCTTGGCGTTGAATTCCTGGCACATCGAGAGAGAGAGAGAGAGAGAGAGAGACGGTGGTGAGTCGTCTCTGATGCTTCTAATTGGTGGCCGCCGGCGCCGGCGCCGGCGAGGCAATGCAATGCAATAATAATGACGAACGAACATCGTCGAGCAAGATGTTGGAGGTCTTGAAGTCGCGGTAGATGATGGGGCGGTGGGGTCCATGGAGGAAAGCGAGTCCCCTAGCGACGTGGAGCGCGATGGCGAGCCGCGTGGTCCACGAGAGGGTGCAGGAGCGGCGGAACAGGTGGTGCTCCAGACTACCCTTGGCCATGAACTCGTACACCAGAAGCCGGTGGTCGTCCTCGCAGCAGTAGCCGATCAGCTCCACCAGGTTCGGGTGGCTGTACTGCCCCAGGTAGCTAACCTCCGTCTGCAAGCACAAGCACGTCGTCGTCCATGGTGGGTGAGGTCGAGATCGATCGAGATGCATTCATGGAGATGCTTGACCCTGAGCGTACCAGCCACTCCCTGTCGCCCTGGAGACCCTCCGGGTTGAGAACCTTGACGGCGACTTCAGTGGGCGGGTACCCTTTGCGCACGGCGCCATCGATGACGCCTCTGTAGACGACGCCGAACCCGCCCTCCCCGACGATCTGCCCCGGGTTGAAGTCGCCGGTGGCTTTTCTGAGCTCGGCGTACGTGAAGAGCTTGAGGCGGACGTACTCCGACATGGTCCGGAACTCCTCCACGTCCTTTGGTACGCCTAGCACTAGCGTCCCTTCTGACCCCACCTTCCTCAGCTTCTGTGGGGACGGTAGGCCCGTCGCCCCCGCCGCCGCCGCTGTCGCCGGCCTCGGAGACTCATCTGTGCACGCGCCATCGGGAACGCAGATGGCATTGGTCATGAAGAAGCAAGGTCCGACATTGACGACGACGGCGTACGTACCTCGACGGTGGGATGACGGCGGGTGGCGCGGCTGGCGGATGTCGCCGCAGCTTGGGAGGATCCAGCGATGCATTTTACGGAGGAACGGTATGTGGCTGATCATTCGTTGTCCTCCCTAGGTCGCTGGCAGGCGGGGGCGGCCGACGCGCGCGAGCGACGGCAGCCTCCGACCACGCGCGCGCGCACGCCGGGGAGAGATCGACGGCACGGCGGTGTGCTGTCGGCTGGCCCGGGTCGATGCCGATGGAGGAGGCACGGTGAGCTGCTGCTGCTGGGGAGAGAGAGACGAATGAAGAATAGGCAGGGACCGGAGACGAGCGGCGGGAGCAATGGTCGGAGCAGGCAGCGGCGGCCCGAGCTTTTGGGTGGCCAGCCCGCCTCGCGGCCTGCCTGCTTTGCCTTAGTTTGGCATGCATGTCAGCGAGCCATCCACGCGCCTGCTTCGCTCCGTGCATGTTGTTCAGGCCGTCAGCTGTCGCGAAAGACCATATTGATGTATGCTCATATGAGCAAGCTCGATGTCATTGTCATGTTTTTATTTTTTCTATTTACTTCTCTTTTCTCATCTATGTTTCGCGTTGGTTTTTTTTTTTTTTTTTGTGTGTGTAAAGGTTCCGCCGATTGATCTGGGCACTGTTTCGTCGGCCTCGAGGATAATGTTGAAGTCACCCACGGCTGCCCACTGACCTGCGCAAGTATCTCTGACGGCCTCCAGTTCCTCTGGGAAGTCTCGCCGGAGGTCGAGGGAGGGAACCTGTATGCTGGATCTCCATCCTAACAAACATGCTGTCCCACGTTGGCTCGTGGCTGAGACTGGGCTTCAGCTTCAACTGATCCTTCAGCATCAGGTAAGTTTATAGGTTTCTTAGCAATTTTATGGCGTTTCTAGCCAATTCACGTTGCCCAGCTTTAATAGATGATTTTTCCCTCAGCATAGTTGAAGACAAATGGAGACTTCAAACAATTGTGATCACACTTGTTGCAGTGTACAACTGCATCGGGCAAAGTATAACTGTGGAAATCACTATGTACATGTGCTGTATGCACCTTGTTTGAACTCGAATAAAAACACTCTGAGTGGACACATAGGTACATACAAATCATTGCCAAATAAAAAGATTACAGATGTGCATAAACTCAGTCTTAGTCTCTGTCACAATATTACAATAGCAATAGTCTGCCATCAATACCATACATTGGACTATTGGAGTATTGGACAACAAACTCTTACTAAGAAAAACAATAATATCTGGGGAGAAGTGGCAATTGTGCATTTGGCTTCAGTTTCTTGACAGCACAGAGTCAGATTGACAGTAGTTTGCTTTAGAAAACAAATTTATTCAGAGTGGACTGCAAAGGCGTGTAGACAAGCATACTGCAGGACAGCAGCGAACCTTGAGCAAAGGTCGAAGATTACGAAAGAGGAAGCCTGGTATGCATACATGAAGGTTTTTATGGGATTGGTGGTACGGACTGCTCCTATATAGGTCCCTACCTGCATAAAGTGAAAAGGTCATAAGCAACCACAACAGAATTAACAGCAGACACATTTACTATATCTAAATATCTTTCTCTTTATTATGCTTGCGGAAAAAATAAATTGCTACACTCACATAAACAAATGAACATTAAAAATAATGTAATATTAGTGCCTTGAAGATATCACCTTATCGTGCTGTCACTGTCAGAATCTTCACTGGATATCCATGTCATCTCTTCGAGTCGGCCTTGAAGAGGACTCCTGACTGGTGCTGGGACGTGAGCCTGAACTCTGAATAGGACCAGCAGTAGAAGCATTCTTTGCAGCACTGTCATCATCATGGAGCTCACTCTCTTGCAAACGAGGGATAAGAGCTCCAACATCACTAGATTGGTCTTTAGTTTGCTGCTCCTTTGCCTGTTCAGAATTCTGACGAGTTTCTATCATGGAACTAGTTTGACCAGCTTTGTCTCCATCATCGCTATCACAAGTTTTTGTATTTTGAGTAGTGCCTTTAGCATCCCTGTTAACAAATATAAAACTTGATCAGAGAGTGCTCGCGATCAGGGTGGGGTGGCCGCCCATGTCAATGCAATTTTTCAATAGCTAAACAGTAAAATAGTACTGTTACTTGTTGTTTCATCTCCACAATTCTATGAACCCCCCCCCCCCCCCCCCGCATTTCTATGGTCAAGCTCCGCCACTGCTCGTGATCATCACACACTTTGCAATAGAGGTGGTACTGTGGTAGTAATGATTCTATGAGTGCTGACCTGGGTGGATTGGTTTGGTCTCCTTCACCTTCAGTCCTCGGTGGGAAAACTAACTCAGGTGCAGTGGTTTGTCTTCCTTCTGGGGTTCTTTCTTCATTAGATAAAGTAGTATTAGTCGCTACTTTCTGATGAATCAACTGCTCAATTTCACATTCTGTTAGATGATTCAAATGACAAACATTATCTTTGTAGCAGACCGATGTTTCTATCTCATTCATATGCAGGGTTTCGACCCCTGAAGCATCTATATTAGAAGTGCTCCTATCAGCTATCTGTGGCTGATTCTGAACAGCATTTGGATAGGATTCCACACAATATGGTTTCTGAATAACCACAGGCTCCTCTCTAAATCTAGCCAATGAATTTCTTACTTCATCCACAAGTAAATCTATTTCCTTACTCTGTTCCACAGCATCTATGGGTGCTTGACTTCCTTCAGTAGTTGGTTTGCTAGATTTGTGCAAGTGCATGTTGATCTCAAGAATTTGTGCATCCTTTGGTTTGTTTGTTTTCACACTATTAACAAAATCCGGGTGCATTTCAGACAAATACACATGCTTGAGACAGAGAATATGCTCAAGCCCCTTTGCTGTAGGGCCACTAGTGAGATTGACACACTTAGTAAACTTCAGCTCCTCCAGGTTCTTCATGGCTCCTCTGCCAAAAATGTGCACTCGGTCAGGCTTTCCATGCACACGATGGACAACTTCTTCAATTTACGGTAGCCCCCCTGTGTACAACTCAGTTTTGAATATGTGGAGGCGTTGCATATGGAGAGGAGCAGGAGGTCCTGAAGGCCTTGCAGATAAAGTAAGACGTCAACATCCAACTTGCTGTCCCAGAGATACAGATGTGTGAGGGAATGCATCATGGAGATGCGATCTGCAGACAGTTTTCCCATATTACCACCCAGCTTTAGCTTGCGGATATTTCCTCCAAATTTTAGAGACCCTATATCATCAAACCAGCTCCTGTCAGGTGTTCCTTCTTTACTTTTGTGAGGCTTCCCATCAGAGATATGTTTTCCTTTTTATCAACAGGCTCCAACACCTTGTGATGTGTTTGTCTTTTCCTTTTCCAGGTCCTCGTCATATGTGGTTATGGCGAGCGAGTGAAGGAACCCCAAAATATAGCAAGGAACGAAGTCGGATGTCCCTGCGGAGCGTCTCCGATATCTCTTTAACTACATCTCCATGCACGGAGAGCACACGATAGGGAGATGTCGTTGAAAAGAAGAAAGGCGTTGATGGCAAAGTGCATCTTATAAGGTGGTCATGGCCCCCTAGCCTTGCAAGGTGGTACTAAACCTGAGGTGCCTGACATCCTACCCTCCATAAGGTGGCGACCCTGACAGTCACAACTAAAAGTTAGTGGGCCCAGAACCGGCTCTAATTAAATTGTAGAGGATAAATTGGTACTTCCGTGTAGAAAAGGATATTATATATGCTCGTCGAACCCATTTGTTAACTTGAGAAACCTCCAGCCTGCAGTGGATTCGTTGGCCATGGATCGGAAAAGCTATCTTCTCGGCCTGACGACGGCACCTGCTACTGCTAATGCCGGGCTGGAGCGGGCACCTGCTAGATCTGCATAATATTCTTCAGTGCATGAGGGAGGCGGCAGCGTGGATCAGCTAGGGTAGAAGCACGATATGTGCTAATTGCCGACTAGGCCCTGGAGTCGAGCACTGAGCATATGGAAGCCCTAGGAGGGAGTTAAGTTAGAATTACAAGGCTACCCTTACTTGTAATTTAATTAGTATTTTTTTTAAGTTTGAGAGGAACTAGTGGTTCCTCCCAAGCACCATAAAACATCTATGAATAAAACGTCTTCAAATCAAAATGATAAATGATAATATAAGAAAAAAAGGAACATATAGCTGCAGAACGCTACCCAATCAGAAGGATGATTTCAATCAAGAAAACTAAAGCAATATATAAGCTAGTTAATCAGAGAAGAGGAAAAACATGTGCATATCAAGCAGATAAGTTAATCATAGGAGGAAAAACGAATGGAAAGAAGAAGATTAAGGGTACAGACCTGGACAAAAGTATACATCTCAATGGACAATCTTTAAAACGTCAGGAGTAAAATGGCGGAATGGGAAACCCTAGAACGCCATGTGCGGAAGAAACCAGAAGAGAAGACCGAACTGAGTTTGGGAGAGACGGACTGCTGGATTTTTATTTATATATTTATTTTTGAAAAAAACGAGATTGGAGTTGAAAGGGATAGGTCATATAGGTCCGGATGCCCAAACGACAAAACGAGTCCGTGAACGCCGCTGCAGGCACGCAGGATTCTCAGCTAGTAGGCAATTGGCTGTGTGGAGTCCCGCGTCTGCAAGCAACCAATCACCGGTGAGGAATTGGCTGTCATCACTCATCACCACACCGGTGAGGAATTGGTTGAGTCATCACTCATCACCAGACACGCCTGCGCGGACAGCTAGCATACACGCAACGTACGCACACATGCATTCAGAGGAGTATCTTCAGAAGTTGAACCAGCTATGGAACGATTGGCAGCTCAACTCGCTGGTGTTGCTAAGCCTCTTCCTGCAGCTGCTGCTTCTTTTCACCGGCAGCCTCCGGAGGGGACGCGACCCAGCAAGTGGAATAAGGCCTACTTCTGGGGTCTTTACCTTGCATCGCCACCCATAGCCATCTATGCGCTTGGCATCCTCTCCCGCGCTTCGGCAGGGCATGCCGACGCCGACGTCCAGGCGTTCTGGGCGGCGCTCCTCCTGTTCCACCTAGGAGGCGTCGACGACTTCACCGCACTGTCCCTAGAGGACAAGGATGGAGATCGACTCAGCGGCAGCTACTGTGAGCTTCCCGCAGCCTGGACAGTCGCCGGAACAGCTGCTGGGGGCTGTGGATGCACATACAGCTGATCACCAGCAGACGACAGACATCTACATCGGCCTCTTCTGCGAGCTCCCTGTGCCTATCTTGCAGGCGCCACAGCCGGCACCGGCGGCGCCCGGGGGCACGATGCCTCGACAACGCAGGATGGAGAAGAACCTGGTATCCACGCGTGCCAGCTCTCGCCTGGCCGCCAGGCCATCGCCGATACCGGTTGCGGAGAGGGCCCAACGCAAGCTCATGCGTGAGTTAAGCTTCATCAACAATCAGAAGCAAATGCAAGATGAAGCGGTGACCGAGTACCTGGACATGTATGCAGGGGACCTCCCTGAGAAGGCAATCAAGGCCATACATGCTGCGACGCGCCTCGGCAACGACAACCTGGTCAAGATCCTAGAGGCGATCGTGCAGGAGGCAGATGCGCTGGAGATGGAGGCTTAGTGCCTGCCTACTTACCAATATGTTGTAATGTTAGTGGCAGGATGTTAGTTCTCTCAGTGCCAGCACCGGCCGGTCTTAAACCGGTGAAGTTAGGATCTGTGTTGTGCTGTGATGTCTGTTTTGAGGGGACTGTGGACCGGTCTGATGACAACCAGGGGGGGAACCTTAGGTAGGCAGTAACACCCCTGGTAAAATCATCATATGCATTAAGCATCATTCATTTGTTTGAAAACCTGAATATGCATTGAACTAAAATGAGTTTACTTGCTTATGTTTGATTCATGGTGTGATTGTAGGGTCATCTTTTCAAATTCCAAAAATTTAAATTTGAATCCA
The DNA here is from genome assembly GCA_022036555.1 of Microstegium vimineum. Taxonomy (NCBI): domain Eukaryota; kingdom Viridiplantae; phylum Streptophyta; class Magnoliopsida; order Poales; family Poaceae; genus Microstegium; species Microstegium vimineum. The sequence continues at coordinate 2,025,331 of CM039125.1, read as the reverse complement.
AACCCTAATTCCCAGAGGGGGTGGATTAAACCCTAAACATGATTTTCAAAATCTAAAAATAATTTGTATATGAATGTTTAAGCAATATGGTAGAGTTCTATTTGAATTGCATTTGTTGTGTTTTAAGTTTTTCAAGTGTTACTCAAGTTTTTAGAGTAATTGAAAAAGGGGTAAATCTTTCTTTAAAAGGAGTTTCAAATTTCAAAAATGCATTTTCATTTCTAGGCCGAATTTGAAAATGTGCATATTGCCAAAAGTGTAGATCATGAAATTTGGAGAAACTTTGGTGTTCTAAGTTTTTCATGAAAACCCCAGGAAGGTTGAGCTTTTTGCAAAAACAGTCGCACGGCAGTTTGGACATTTCACCGAACACCTGCATGTCGAGTTGAGTCATGGCGCCGACATCTGTCCGGCCACCTGCCGACGCCACCGTGCGCCTCTTGGCCTTAGCAGGCGTCGCAGCAGGTGCGTGGCAACGCCACGGCTCCGTTGCCGTCTACAAAACGAGACGTTGTCCACCCCTGCCCTCTCTTTCCACGCTCGACGCCGCACGTTCTGCCCTGCTCTGCTCCTCCGCGCGAACATTCGTGTCGCCGAGCTCCCACGAGCGTTCCAGTCACTCCCAAGCTCGCCATCCACCGCAATAGCTTTCGCCTTGAGCTCGTACACCTCCCGCACCAGTCGGTTGAAGCGGGGGACGCGTAAATCGCCGGCGCATCATCTTCTTCCTCGGCTCCGGCGAGAGCACCGCCTCTCTGGTCCGTCGTTGTTCGGGCTAACCAGGAGCCGCATTGTTTCTTTCTTTCTCGTTTCATCCTCTCCGTTCATCACTGATCCTCGTCGGCTTCTCCGTTTCTTCTTTGGTGGGCCGTAGCTCCGGAAATATCGACGTTGCCGCTCGGTTCAACTTCCTCGCCGGCATGGTCTTCGTCGACCGGTCGTTCTGCTTCATCTCCGGCCGCGATAGCAGGTGTTCCGTGACCAGGGTGAGTACCTCGAACTATCCGCGCGCTTGGTTTCCCTTGAATCGAGCCGTCGAGCTCTGTCCACGAGCGCCGCCGCGGTTCATAGCCGTCGCGACTGTGCGCTCGTCGGTCTTTCGTTTTTGTTGGTCGTTTTCGAGTCGGAGTCTTGCACTAGCTTCGTCTAGTCGTCCTGAGTACGTTCGCGCTGTTGGTTGATCGAGCGCGTGCGTGTGTTCGCCGGCGCATGAGCGGCCGCGTGCGGGGTGACGCCATGCTCGTCGGTAGGGTCGTTTCGCGTAGTTGCTCGTTCCTTTCTCGTGCGGTCCAAGTTGTTTGGGGGCCGCTAAGCATGCTGGGTTGTTGGTTGAGCCGATTACGGCTTGTGCTCGCCAGCATACGCGCCACAGAGATCGGACCGCCACGGATGTCGCCGGCGAGGGCGTTCCAAGGGTTTGAACGGGCTCTGCCGTACCTCAATGGGTTCGAGTGACGCGTAGAGTCCAGCGCATGAGTTATTTGAGCCGCTAAGTAGTCGCCGACGACGCGCCGCCGTATTTTGTGGTCACCGGCGCCGCTGCCCTATTTTTGTGCCACTGACATGCGGGACCCAGGTGTCAGTGAAGGGTTTTTCTAATTTCCAGTTTTGCACAGTAATGCTTTTTGTTATTTTTGTATGTTTATTTCTACGCATAAATAAAATCTGTAAAAATTTGTGTATGCTCTCTGTGATGTGTAGTATTTAAGAAAAATATAACATGTCCATGTTCAGTACGTTTTTAATCCTGTAAAAATGCTTAAAGTAATTGAAAAATGACTTTTCTATAAATTTTCATGCTCTGTTTAATGCTCCAAAAAAATTCTGAGAATTTTTGTGTAACCTTTATAACATTATATCTTGTTGTACAAAAAGTTTGGGAATTTTTGGATGAACTGTTGAACATGACTTTTTGTTTAATTAATAATAAAATGATTAGCAACCCTAATGACTTTAGGTTTTGAGTGATTTTGGATTGTTTATGGTTAATGGTCAACTGTCCAGTGACAACCACAGTATGGACATGTATGATGTATTCTTGTTTGCTCAGTTCTTTTGGACATAATTATTAAACTTAGTAATTATTGTAGTCATGTTGTAAGTAAATTATTTTATGCTTTAGTGTAACTTTTCCTTCATGAAGGAAAGTTGTACTTAACATGTTTAATCTGTTTTGTTCATCTTTTAAGTGTTGTTTGTGTGTTGTAAATCATCATGTCTATCCTTTCAAGCATTATCTAAGCACATCATTATATCGTGTAGATTGTTCGTTGGTTGGGTTGGATAATCCCTCTTGTGAAGGGGATTTCTCTCTTGTTGAATCTGAGCCCGAGTTTTTGTATCCCTCCAACCAAGGCAAATCCCGGTGCATTCAAGCCCTACCTTGTATTTAAAATGTTTTATTTAAATACACTTATGGTTATTATTTCATTGTTCTTACTTTATTAAATTCCTACTTGATGCATAGCCTTCTTCTTGTGTTAATTGTACCTTATACCTTGACACTTGTTTAAAAATGAAAACTTTTGTCAAAAATGCTTAGTATGCTTAGAGTTTTCTAGTAGGTGATTCTCGGTCACTTACACATAGCGTATTGCTTCGGCAAATGGTTATGCACTTTTGAGAAAGGAATGTTGTTGGAAGTAATAATTCATGACTGGGCGGACACGGTGTTGGAGAGCCATCAGCGGTGCCTGGTGAGCGGGTTCTTTCCGCCCGTGTCGTTAGGGCCTTGTCGTTGTAAAACGTAGAAGGGTTATGACTTTGGAGTACTTATCACATACCTTGGGGAAGCTGGACTCTGGTTATTCTCGTCTTAAGAACGGTCAAACCGCACTGGGAGTGGAGAGATGGCGAGAGTAGTGTGTACCCTCCAAGTTTGCGGAACTGGATGGAAGTGTACTGTGCTCTTGGGTGGCGGAACCCCGGTTTTGACGAGAGGATCTAGGGAAAAGTAGTCATATGCGTGCTTTAGTGTTGTATATGTCGTGTGATTGGGAAGCCCCAGCTGGGATAAACCGGTTCGCATCGTCGTGTTCCTCGGATATGGAAACATAACCCTACCTTTTACATCGTAGTTAATGAAACTTAAATTGGATACTTGTTGGTTCCTTTCGTGGATGGTTATTACCTTGTTATCAATCATAAATTTAGATTGGTACTTGAGTAATCATTTTAACTAAATTAAATGAATTTTAATTCTTTTTATAAATGCTCATTTATGCAAAATACTTGATTTTTGCAGACCACACCTTGAATCCTATGACTTGCATACCTTTTGTCCACCAAATATTTTTTTTGTCGGATAAGTCTTGTTGAGTACCCCGTACTCAGGGTTTGTTAACCCCTGTTGCAGATGAGGTTCCCAATCCGATCTGTGTGGCTTCGTACTGCATGACCGTTGTTTCAGTTAAGGATGAAGAAGAGTAGTTGTCCTTGCTTGACTCTTGGGTAAGAGTACCTCGGTTGTTTGTTTATACTTTATCAGCAGCTTGATATTATGTTATTGTATGACACTAAAGTTATGTTTCAAAAATTATGGTTTGTAATATGACTCTAAATTTCCACTACTTTGATGTAATATAAATTTCTCGTATTACTTCTGCAATGTATGTAATGAGGGGATCCTGTTCGGAAAGAGGTGAATGACCCGCTGCAAAGTGGTGACACCTGACGGGCTAATTGAGACTTGGATCATTTGTTTTGGATTAAGTTGGATGGACATTAATCCTGGCAAGTGGGCCCCATTCAGTCTTAGTCTGAAGGCAAGTGTAACCTGTTTGTGGGATGTTCAATTAGATGATTTCGGTTTGCTGGCCACCTGTGCCTCTGTCTTGTTGCTCCACAAGTCTGAATGATAGAAAATAACGCAAAGGTTTTAAACTGGAACGTGCGGGGGCTAAACAGCCCGGCAAGAAGAGAGGCTGTGAGACTTTTAGTTCAGCATGCAAAACCATATATTATTTGTCTGCAAGAAACAAAACTTAACAGCATTGATAGTCATCTGGCTATGGAATTTCTAGGATACAGCTTCTGCAACAGCTTTGCTTATCTGCCGGCAGATGAAACCAGAGGGGGGGGGGGGGGGGGGGGGGGGTTTAGTTGCCTGGGACCAAGACTACATTTTGGGGGGTACTGTGAAGAAGGATATTTTTTGTCTATTTGTTGAGCTCACCTTCTTGCAAGCAAACTCCTCTTTTGTGTTGACTACTGTCTATGGCCCAACTCAGAATGTTGAAAAAATAGCTTTCTTAACAGAACTCACTAACTGTCATCCCGGAAACAAGCCCTGGATCTGCCTTGGGGACTTTAACCAGATTTGGGAAGCACAAGACAAAAACAATACCAATATAAACAGATCTCATATGAGAAGATTCAGGCAGGCTCTAGACACCAGTGAGTTGATTGAGTTAAAGCTTCAAAATAGGAAATACACATGGAGCAATGGGAGCAAAAATCCTACTCTTGTCCGGTTGGATAGTCTTCTGGAACCTTGACTGGGAAGACTTTTTCCCGGAAGCCACCCTACTTGCACTTAGCAGCTCGCTCTCTGACCATTGTCCGCTTTTTCTCTGTAACCAGCAGCAACCTCCTAGAAGGGCTGCCTTCAAGTTTGAATACTTCTGGACGCGGGTGCCAGGGTTCCTTCAGATTGTGAAAACAGCTTGGACACGGCCTGTAAGGGGATCTAACCCTCTCATGGCCTTCCATATCCGTTTGCAAAATACAGCTTCGGCACTAAAGAAGTGGAGCACCTCTTTGTTTAGCGAAGCTCGGCTTCAACTGCAAATTGCAAATGAAGTGATCTTGCGTCTAGACATTGCCCAGGAATCAAGAACGCTCTCCGACGTTGAAATAGACTTACACCGTAAGCTTAAAAAACAGGTCCTTGGATGGGCTGCAATTGAGCGTTCAAGGCGCAGGCAAAGTTCACGAATCACACATATCAGGGAAGGAGATGCTTGCACAAAATTCTTCCACCAGCGAGCTAAAGGAAGACAAAAAAGGAATTTGATTGCATATCTCAAAGATCAGGCTGATCATATGGTCTGGCAACACAGTGAAAAGGAAGCCATCTTGTACCAGTACTTCACGGAGGTCCTAGGGAGCAAGCTGAACAGACATCACACTTTGGATTGGGGTAGTCTTGGCCTAAGCAGTTTGGAGGACCAAGAGATAGCTCGCCCTTTCACGCTCGATGAACTCAAGCGCACGGTGGATGAGCTGCCGGCTGAGAAAGCACCAGGGCCAGATGGCTTCACCGGCCTTTTCTATAAAAGATGCTGGGATATCATCAAGGGAGACATCCTAGCAGCCATGAACAGTTTTCATGACCTGCGAGCTGGCCCGATGTGCTCTCTAAATGGGGCCAACATAATCCTCATCCCAAAATCGGACAAAGCTGAATTTCCAAAAGATTTCAGGCCAATCAGCTTAATCCACTCCTTTGGAAAATTGGTGACCAAGACCCTGGCCATCCGTCTCTCCTGCCACATGGATCGGCTAATCTCCAATGCTCAGTCGGCCTTCATCAAGCGGCGCTGCATCCATGACAATTTCATGTTTGTCTGAAATTTGGCCCGAGCATACCACCGTAAGAAGACCCCTGCGCTGCTATTTAAGCTGGACATTTCAAAGGCGTTTGATACTATCTCTTGGGAGTATATGCTGGAATTACTAGAGCATAGGGGTTTCAGTTCTAGATGGAGAGATTGGATGACCATTATTTTCAAGTCCTCGCATTCTACAGTCCTTCTAAACGGCTCTGAAGGGGGACAGATAATCCACGCCCGTGGACTCAGGCAGGGAGACCCACTGTCCCTGTACCTTTTCATCCTAGCCATTGACACCCTGCACAAAATCCTCGAAGTGGCAACAACAAATGGTGTCCTATCTCCCCTACGTGGAAGGTGTGCAAAGCTGCGGCTATCCCTATACGCTGACGACGCCATTATTTTCATAAACCCGGTCCGGGAAGAAGTAAGTGCACTTTTCAATATTCTTGATAGATTCGGGGAGACAACTGGTCTCAAGTTAAACATTGCAAAGTGCGCAGTGGCTCCAATTAGATGTGCTGAGTTAAACCTTGACCATATTCTGGAGAGTTTTAAAGGTAGGAGGATAACTTTCCCATTCACGTATCTGGGTTTGCCTCTGACTCTGGGAAGGCTTAAGGTCATACTACATGTACAAGGCATTATTGACAAGTCGAGATCTCGCTTAGTTGCTTGGCAGGGTCGACTGCTCAACCCGGCTGGCAGGAGGGAACTGGTTCGCTCGGTACTCAGCGCCTTACCCATCTACCTGATGGCCTCGATCAAAGTACCGACACAGTTGCTGGAAGACCTTGATAAGATAAGAAGACAGTTTCTGTGGGCCGGTGACAGTGAGCTGACCGGTGGAAAATGCAAAGTGGTTTGGCATCTAGTCGCTAGGCCGGTGGAATATGGCGGTTTGGGCATCACTGATCTAAAAAAATTTAGCAGAGCATTGCGGATCATATGGTTGTGGCTTCAGTGGACGAATCCAGATCGGGCATGGTCTGGGACCCCACTCCCGGTTGACAATGAAGACTTATCACTCTTCAATGCGGCCACAACAGTCACTGTCCGAAACGGCAAGAAGGCCTCCTTTTGGCACTCAAGCTGGATGGAGGGGCAGCCCCCTTCAGTTCTCTTCCCGCTATTGTATAAGCACAGCAGGCGAAAAAAGAGATCAGTCAAAGAAGCCCTGCAAAATGACAGATGGATAAAAGACATTGCCTACGCCTTAAACCATGACCTGCTCATGGAGTACTTCAAACTCTGGGAGTCTGTAGAGCAGTTTCGGCCTGCACCTGATGAGACCCGAGAGGATACCATCATTTGGACTTTGGAAAGTTCAGGCCACTACTCAACTAGTTCAGCTTACAAAATTCAGTCAATGTACCCATCTCTGATTTGGAAGGCTTGGGCTCCGCCCAAATAAAATTTTTCATCTGGCTAATGCTACAAGATAGGCTTTGGACGGCTGCAAGACTCCAGAGACGGCAATGGAAGAACAACTATTTTTGTGCCTTGTGTGAGAGAAGCTTGGAAACAGCACAACATTTGTTTTTCGAATGTCCATACTCTAGACATTTCTGGTTGCTTGTGGCTACTTGGAGCTCCTGTGACAGTCTGAAGCCAATTTTTTGGGAGGACAAAGATGAGCTAATTGACTGGTTCACACAATTGCTAACTTCGGTTGCAATTCTGACCCTGTGGAATATTTGGATCCGGCGAAATGCAGTGGTTTTCAGGAACGAGCGGAAAACTGCTGAAGCCCTGCTGGTGGAGCTAAAAGACATGGCGTGCCTCTGGTCCTTAGCAGGTTGTAAGGCTCTAAAGCCTCTTATGGTTGTAAACAGAACTAGGGAGTAATTCGTTTTTATTTCTCGGCCCCAAAGCAGCCTAGGCAGCGTTGGGGAAGCGCTGCTCGCGCTTGTAATGGATGTTTTTTCTCTCCTCCTTATGATTAATCAAAGCTGGATTACCGTATGTGTTTTTTCACTACTTCCAGGACCCTGCCTTCCGGTGCTTCATCGTGCCCTTTTGGCTCATCTTCTTGGCCGGACTGTTCAAGTGCGTGGAACAAGTCCTTGCTCTACAGCAGGCAACGATGGAGGCACTCATAGGGTCAGTCCTTGGGATCCCGGATCCTGGCCCGGACTACGCTGACACCATGGACCGCATGGACGGGATTCTGAGATCTGGCGAGCTGCCGCACCTCAACATTGACAATGAAAGAGTTGACCCTCCAAACTCAGGTTAGGATTGCATTAATAATTATATCCTTTTATGCCAGTCGTTCGTAGTCTTTTTTAGGTAAACATGAGGGGCAAGCCCCTGCTGTGAATTCATTAAAAAGTCCTGAAGCAAAAAAAAAAAAGGAGAGAGCTAGAGCTAGGTGGGAGTGTTCAAGAAATCAAGAAGTGAAAAAAAAATGCGTGAAAAAGAAAAAAAAGGAACCAAGGTAAGCTAGATTTGCAATTGGTAACATTTATCATTGCCATTCCTTTAAACTTATCTAACAGCTTGAGTACTTCTTTCTACCAAAAAGACAACTTCTTCAAATTTCCAAGCCATCTTCCATTGTTATAGTATTTCTCCCGGTGATACCCAAGGCACATCTTCCTTATTGAAAAAATTATGTAGGTACTTAATAAGGAGAGCTTCATTTTGTGTTTTGATGTCGAACAGTCCCAACCGTCCTTCCTCCTTTGACCTACATACCATTGGTTAGGTTGCCTTTGGCTTATTTTGTTTTGCATTTATATCAGTTCATCTCCACAAACAAAGCTTTTTAAACTTATCAATTTGGTCAATAATTGTCTGCTGCAGTGGGAAGGTACTGCCATATGCATTAGTCGATGCAGAGGCTGGGATATTAATATATTCCCTTTTCTAAAAAAATGTAGAATGTTGGTAAAACAGTGAAAATTGAATTTGTTAGCTGAAGTATTCCTGCCTAGTTCAAAAAAGTTGAAGTTGCAGCCAATCTCTTCTTTCACATTTGTTAACCAAAGGAGTGAAGTCAATAATTTTAGGCTTTGTGAGGCCGAGGGAGCAGTCCTAGGTAGGTAAAGGGTAACTTTCCTACCTCACAATTGAAAGTTCTTGCTAAGTTATTCATCTTTTCTTCACTTGTGTTAATAGGGACTATCAGAGTTTTTTTTTATAATTGACTTTGAGACCCGTTGATTCCCCAAAGCTATGAAGTAGGGCATTTAATGTCCATAACTACCTTCCACAAGCTTTCATTATAATCAATGTATCATCTACATATTGGATTACTCAGTTGTATTGGAAGATTAATCAAGTTTTGCTCCTTGGCTCTATTTAGCATAGGTTAGCAGCTAAAACAAAGATTAGGAGAGACAAATTAAAGGGTCTCCTTGTCTTCCTCCTCTCAGGCAGTGGATTACCTTTCATAGAGTTCCATTTAATAAGATAGAAGAGGTGTCTGAGCCCAGGATAGCTCTTATCCAGTTAATCCATTTCAGATCAAAACCTTTGCAATTGAGAAGTTGCAGAATGGCTTAATGCTCTATTTTAGCAAAAGTTTTTTTAAGTCTAATTTCAGGATGATTAGATCTTTCTTGGATTGGTGGCAAACATGAATGTATTCAAGAGCCCAAGCTAAGTAGTCTTGTATGGTTCTAGATTTGATGAATCCATACTGATTCTTGTGAATGAGCCTTTTGATGACACCTTGCAGCAGGGGCGGATCTAAAGGGGGGGCTGGTGGGGCTCCAGCCCCCCTATAGTAGATGTGTTAATAGAAATATGCAGAAATTAAGGTGGGAAAAGGGAAGAAAAGAAGAAAAATAGAGAGATTAGAGGAAGAAAAAAAAAGATTATTCCCTTTCCATCTAGTTTTGAGAGGTTGAAGGAGAAGAAAAGGGGAAGAAAAAAAAGCAGAGATATTAGAGTAAGAAGAAGAGATCAGCCCTGTAATCTTGGTCTGGATCCGCCACTGTGCAGTCTATTAGCTAGCAGCTTAGTTATCAACTTCATAGAGGTATTCAACAATGACACATAGGTCTATAATCTGAAACAATGAGGCCCTTCCTTCTCGGGGATTATGGTAATATATGAGAGGTTTATGCTTCTTAGACAAACTTCCTCCTGAAAGAAAAAATCATCGCATAGCTATTTTTTTGCCCTGAGCCGTTCTTGACACTCGGCAAACCTCCCATTTGCCAGCATGTTTTTTGCCGAGTGTTACACTCGGCAAACCGTTTGCCAAGTGTTTTGGACTGTTTGCCAAGTGCCTAGGGCACTAAGTAAAGCGCGCGTTTCCTGTAGTGAATGGCCATCAAGCTTTTTTATGAATTCATCAATAAAGCATGTCGTTCATAGTTCATGCAGGCTACTATTTCTCTGTATTGGCTTAATATATTAACGCAGCTTTCACAACGGTGCAGATTCGCTGCAGGTGACCGATGATGCAGCAGAAGGAAACAAACATGAGCAGCAGCAGGCTGTCAAAATCATCAGCTCGGCGCGCTTTCTGTTCTCGAGATTTAACGTGCTCTTTGCTGATGGTATCTTTAGCTTCAAGGACAGGCAGGACAGCCGAGCTGAGTTCTCAAGCAAGGACGTCCACTGGGCCTTCAAGGTTGTTGAGATCGAGCTGAGCTTTGTGTACGATCGGCTCTACACGAAGGCCTCCGTCTCTCGGACGATGTCTGGACCGCTTCTCCGAGTCTTTTCCCTGCTGATGACACTTGCCGGCAGCATCTGGGCCTTGTTTATGATGCTACGACATGCAAGCCGGTACCGGGTGAGACACAGATGCGTGACGTACACGCTGCTCCTTGGTGCTGTTGTTACTGACGTCGCCATACTTGCCTTTCACAGTTTCTCTATCTGGTCTGTGCGGCGGCACAGCGGCGGCTGGCTGGAACGGTGGTGCTCTGATAGGTTGGTAAATGGAAAGGCATGGTGGTCAGGGTATATGGCACAGTCCAATCTCATCACATTTTGCCTGCAGGAGCTACCCTCAGAGTCCTTGTTGCTTGAATCGATCAGTAGAAGAATGCGAGCAACAAAGCCGCTAGTCGAGTTGCCAACAGTGTATATGCCTATGCCTATTTCTATCATTGGGAGGATATTTGCTCAGGAGCTCCGAGAAGGTCGCCAAATCTTCAGAAGGTCTCTACTACCGCACAAGTTACTGGCAAGACGGAGCTTCTGGAGAAAGTACGGGCACACAAAACATGTTCCTGTAGGTGAAGAGCTCAAGGGCTTTATCTTTGAGGAAATTAGGAAGAAAGAGAAAAGGATCTTCAACAAGAGCCAGGGACAGCAGCCTACTGCCGACATTTCAGACAGCAATAATAGCCCTAGCCCGCCCTTCACCGCTCATAGGGGCGACCAAGTTCTGAGGACCGAAAACATTGTTGGTCTGGAGTGGAGCCTCCAAGAGAAAGAATTCGACGAGAGCCTGCTGATATGGCACATCGCCACAGATTTGTGCTTCCGCCAGGAACGACACAACCAAGCTGATCATGATCATGATGAAGCAGATATCACCGCCTGCAGGAAGCACATGGACATGGCTAGAGAGCTATCAGATTATATGTTCTACATCATGGTGGTGCACCCGTTGATGCTGTCGCCACCCACAACCATGGCTACCAAGAGATGTAGGGATACGTGCGCCGAAGCGAGGAGGCACTTCTTGAAGGAGCACGCGCAGCACCTGCAGCTGCGGCGGAGGCCGACCACCCACACCCACACCGGCGTGACTGAGGAGAACGCGCACAGGCTGCTGCTCAAGGTGGAGACGCCGCTGCCCGCGGCGGTGGTGAAGGGGGACAAGAGCAAGTCGGTGCTGTGGGACGGGTGCTTCCTCGCCAGGGAGCTGGCACGGGCCATGCCTGACCGGGGCACCCGGTGGCGCGTCGTGTGCAGGGTGTGGGTGGAGATGCTGTGCTACGCGGCGGTGCACTGCGGTGGGTACCAGCACGCGGAGCGGCTCAAGGAGGGCGGCGAGCTCCTCACCTTCGTCTGCCTCCTCATGACCCATCTCGGGATGGGCAAGCATTACAGGACCGAGGTCGGGGACGCCTACGCGCACCTCTCCGCCTACACCGTCTAGCCGTCTAGGCGCTTTATTTGGCAAAAGGTGAAGAAGCAAGCAACCCATCGGAATTCGCTCGTCGATCGGCGTGGCATGCGAGAATTCCACGGTTTGGAACTTGGAATGTTCTTTTTCCACTGTGATTTGTGAGACCTTTCGTTCGCAACGCAAATGATTGTGGACGTATATAATGTGATTTACCCCCATTCCATTCAGATATGATATATACACTGTATCATGCTCAATTGCTCATGTACTTGCTTGGATGATGTGACATGTATGGTGAATATATGCATAATGCATTATGATGTGCAAATGACCGCAGCCTTCCTCCTTTGTCCCAAAAAAAAATGCATCTCTACTATTTGCTTAAGATAAATTGGTGTAAATGGATTATGATGATGGTTCAAGGAGGAAATGTAGGAATTAAAATAAATGATCATTTGGGACCTTATTTTCAAACAAGAAATGTCTCCGACAATGAAATCATTTATCTTCAGTTTTGTTCAACATAGTGGCAGACATGTAGGAAATTATTTTAAATAGGACCAAACATATAGGTCTTTTTAGAGGAATAATCACACATCTAATAGATGATGGGCTATCAATTTTGACTATGCTGACGATATAGTTATTTTTTTAGACCACGACATTGACTTAGCAAAGAATATGAAATTGCTACTTTGTGTCTTTGAACATCTGGCCTAAAAATTAACTATCACAAAAGTGGCATCTTTTGTTTCGAGCAGATTAGAGAGTGTGGAACAATACTCACAACCTTTTGATTGCAAACTAGGTCGAGTCCCCTTTAAGTATTTAGGGCATCCCAAAGCATGTTAGATGACTATCAAATAAAGACTGAAAAATTTAAGCAGTTGGAAAGGTAAATTGTTATCAACTAGGTGGCATATAGTCATGATAAATTATGTTCTATATAGTCTACCGATGTTTATGATATTTTTTTAGATCCCTAGGAGAGTTCTAAAAAAATGAATACTTTATATCTAGATTTTTTTTGTTAATGATTAGGGGGGGAGTATAGACTAGTCAAATGGCCTATTTTTGCGCCAAAATAGCCTATTCTCTGCCACCCAAAAGACCAAGGTGGAATAGAAATTATGAATTTAGAGCTGCAAAATAACTGTCAACTGAGTAAATGGTTGTTTAAGTTATGTAATAAAAAAGAAATGTGACAGGATTTAATTAAAAACAAATACCTCAAAAATAAAACGTTGGTCCAGGTTTAAAAGAAAGTAGGGGATTTCCATTTTTGGGCTGGCCTAGGTTAGTGTCAAAGATCAGTTCATAAACCTGGCTTGGTTTAGATTTAATAATGAAACTCAAATTAGGTTTTAGAAAGGGAAATGGTTAGGACATCAGACCTTTAAAATTTGATATCCAAACCTATACAATGTGGTGCACAAAAAGTAGGCAACGGTAGCCGAGGTTCTGCAAACCGCTCCCCTAAATTCCACATATAAGTTTCTTGTCAGTAATGGTTTGAAAGTCACATAGGAGATATGACAAATAAATGTGCCTCTAAACATAATCTTCATGTGGTTCCTGGAAAGAGAGTTTATTTTAACAAAGGATAATGTAGCAAAAAGGAACTAGAATGCTACTCCCTCCGTTCCAAATTATAAGACATCTCAAGAATTTTGGAGAGTCAAACTATCTCAACTTTGACCAAACTTATACAACAATATAATAACATTTATGATGTCAACTAAGTATTATTAGATTCGTTATCAATTATTTTTTCATAATATACCTATTTGATATCATAAATTATTATAGTTTTCTCTATAATTATTGGTCAAACTTGAGATGCTTTGACTCTTTAAGATTCTTGGAACGTCTTATAATTTGGGACGGAGGGAGTATTAAAGTTTACTGTTTTTCTTCATAATTTTGAAACCATAAAACATATTTTCTTTGATTGTCTATATGCTTGTTTTCTCTGGCCGTGCGATTCATTGGGTTTTTGGCATTGCCCCTTCAACAAGTTTGGGGATGGTCAAAATCGGGTCACTGCAAACACAAATTGCTTGTTTTGACATGCGCATCGGCTCTATATTGGACAATCTGACTCATCAGAAATGATTCCATTTTTAACAAAAGCCAAAAATAAAGTTTTTTGGAGGTAAGTACAAGACTTCCATTATAGAGGCATCAGACTTTAGAGTCTAGCGTCATGTTTCTGTTTGCTTTCATGGGTATAGTTTCTCTTATCATCTTGGACATTGGGATTGGTTCCCTAGTTTTTATTTTTTATATGAGGTTGTAATAATCGGTATTAAAAAAACAAAATATTGGGCCAGGTACACGACCACATCGTCAGACACAAAAGTTACAGCACCATCGCGTATGTATGCAGTGCGGTGAAACAAGAAACCACATTACCCTCCATGAATCCATGAATGTTAACAAACAAAAGTTCTCTAACGACAACTGATCCTAAGAATTCAAATACTGGTGGTAAAACATGCCAAAATTTAAAATTTTGCCACCTATTGTTCCTCCATCTTCAGCTCGCTCCTCGCCCCCCAATGATAGAGGGATACTCATCACATTGTGCAAACATGTCTGTCCCCGTTCTGATCAAATCAGCCAAACATTGTTCAAAGACTGTCACCGGCAAATTTAAATCAGAGCCGCAGATTACCATCGAAATGACCAACCAGAAGTTCCCAGGCCCTACAGATGGCACCAGATACATTTATCTTTCACTTTCACCATGTTCGGAGGTGCGCCAGTTCCTGAATCTGCGGTGCAGCTCCGCTGATCGGGGGATGATCGTCTTGCCAGAACCTTCCCAGGGACGCGGCGGCGGTGTTGGAGACGGCAACGGTGACGAGGGGCGGCAATGCACCAGCATCCGCGTGAGAAGTAGGCTGCTGGATGACGGCTGAACTTGAGCCCCACGAGCCGTCTGACAGAAGAGAGAGAGCATGCCCAGGTTCTGGGGCTCTGTTGTTCGAGTTGGAACCAGTCGCCGAAGCTTCCACACCTGAAATAGTCACATTACAGATGTAAAATGTGCATCAGTAGTGCAGAATTATAATGCTAAGCTTGCTCCCTGTGAGCTCTGAATGACCAGACTCTGAAGTCTCAGAATTTGCCTTGAGACCCGGGGAGGGAGGCAAAAAATCCAAAATAGTGGGTTCAGAATATTAATTTCAGAGTAAGTTGCGAGCTGAAACTTTTAAATACAGAGTAGTATCAAGGCAATGTTGAGGTCATATACCTAGTGCTAGGGCCAAACTTGTTTGGCACTAGCATTGCAAGCCTTTTCTAAATTTGCAGGAACTATCAGTGATAGATTAAATTTTCTGAATCACCTAGTAAAATCATCACTGATAGAAGATGCATGACATTAAAACGTTGATGGTGTTATGGAAATGAAACCAGAAAGAACAAGATGCCGGCTCACTGTCGGGAAAGGTGAAACTGCTAAGGATTGGAATGATAGTTTAGATAACCTATTGTGATGTAGCCCAAAAAAAAGCAGTGCTTACTGGAGAATAATCATTCAAATAATACGAGAGACAATTTGTGAAGTTTCTTAGGAATCGTAAGAGCTGATCTCAGTCAGACATTTCATCAACATGGTTAACTTTTTAGTGCTGAGAGAGTTTACTGTTTAACCTTTTTAAATTCAGTAACAGATCTGTAGACTAGCTAAAGTACCTTGGTTAAGGACCTTTGTGTTGGTTCCCTTGAATGGCATGAACCCATCGAAGTTATGATGATGTCCAGTGTGAGCCAAAGCACTAGCTGATATCTGGGGCGTTGAGAAGTGCAGCTCATCAAGGCCTACTGATTTTGTTGGCTGCATTAACAGATGTTTCATTTCCATAAATTTGAAGCCTCCCAAGTTATCCCATGAAGAAACTGAATTGCTTCTCACTTGGCCATAAAGAGGTTGACTAAAGAAAAGATTTGTCCTCTGGCTTGGATCTGCAAATGCAAATAATACCAGCATTAAGACTAAATTGTTTCCATAACAACAACAGAGCCTTTTAGTTCCAAGGAAAATTGGGGGTAGGCTAACTAAAATGTTTCTACACAAGCAAAAAAAAATGTATCTAGAGAGAAAACTTGAACGTGCTAAGGATAACCCCACTAAAAGAGAGGTTATACAGTCATGGTATGTGGTTACTAAAAGTGTCATGAAGTTGGCTAAGACCTTGACTAACACGGTGAATATATATGAATTTGCAAAGATCTGAACTCTGAACCGATATTTATTTGTACTGCTTGAAACATGAATCAGCATTTTATTCAGAAGCACAAATACCTAAAGAATTTGCATTCAATCATCAATCTGATATTATGGCCAGAACCACTCGACAAGTTACAATAGGAGATTAGCCATTTGATACCAATATAAAGTGCTCTGTTTTTTTTTTTTTGCGGGAATTATAAAGTGCTCTTTTAACATATAGAGATTCAGAAATAGCCTCGCAGAAAAGTAAAGAGGTACTGAATGAGTAGCATGTAGCTCATCAGCTTAGAAGGTGTTTTTGAGATCAGTACTAGTACCATAAAACATTGTTGAGAGCCGTGATGAATTGAATGAAATTGTATCTGCCTGTGGTTTCCTCCTTCGTGCATTATGATGAGTAAGACGCCTACGACAGCTTCGTTTGTTCTGATCAAACTCTGGTAAACCATGAAACCTACAAACAGTAGAAGGATTAAAAAAAAAAAGGGAACATGAACAGATCAAAATGTAAGTGTTAGTTATAATAAGCATGTCTGCAATTTCCCTTTTCAAGATGTTGTATCAACAGTTCAACACTCCACTTAGGCACTCATACACCATTACAGCTAGTGCCAGAAACAAAAGGAAATGCCACTTTTTCTTCACTATTCATTTCATGCTAGCGTCCCTGTGTACCTTAATCAGCAAAGGATAAATAAAAACAAATAGTATATGAGAGTCTGAGCCTGCAAAATAATTGAGCATCATATAGACTAGCAGTGGTCCACTTATTTGTTCTACAACGAAAGTGGGTGGTATTGCTATCAGCTGGTGACATTTACAAAGCTCCCTCCCTCACCAAAGATGCCAAAAACTGTAACTTGACAAATACAAAAAGGAATATTGTAGAATGAAAACAGAACCCAGTTTAAATGTAAGGAAATCTCACCGGCTACACTGTTGGCAAAACCGGCGCTCTAGACCAGCAACAACCACCTTGGGAGCTTTAGAATGAACGACACAGACTTTGTGCTTGCGATTGTACTCTTTAGCAGAAGACAGGTCAACCTTGCAACCTTCAACCTGACAGTACCAGTTCTTCGCATTCTGCTGAGACACCTTAGTCTTCTTGACCACGGTGGCTGCAGAAGAAACGTCTGAAGGTGCAGAAACCTTGGCATCCTGTCCTCCACAGACATTTTCGAAGTAAGCCCTCTTTCCAAGCTTCAGGCTGATTAATGGCTCTCCTTGGCTGAAAGCTATCATTGACGATGGAGAATTCCCCGAGTCATCGACTCGGCCATTTGTGCCTGTGTTCTTAACATGCCTCTCAACAGCAGCGAAATTGAACTCTAAGCTGTTCCCTGCTGCTCCAGAGGGTGAATCAATGGATGCTGAAATAGAGCTCTTGGATGAACCATGCCCTAGCTCTGAGCTAGAAGTAAGAGTACCACCAGATGAATTAGCAGATCCATGCCTTGTAACTGCATTCGAGACAGATGGTACTAGATGTTCCCAGTCCCACACCATGGAGTTCTTCTGATTCCAATTCATCCCAAAAGAACCCATTACCAGAACTGAAAGATCTCAATCCTTCCAAGAAGAAGAATTAGAAAAATCTCAACTGCTCCCCCAACCTGTGTGTGTGAAAGCTGGCAGAACTGCAGGGAAGAATAGAAAGAATAAATGTCACAGACAAAGAGCAGAACTGAAACAGATATAGATAGAGTAAACTCAACTGCTTAAAGCTTGTAATTCGCACAAGATGTAAGTATAAAAAGATTCTGACAATGAATCCCGTGCAGCTCATTTAGTGAGAGAATCACAGCAAGAACAGAATGACTAGATAATAGGATAGGGATAAAAGATCAGAGACCTCAAATCCCTTCTCTGACGAAACAGAAAGAACACAACCAAAATCCTCCGCCTATTATTGAACCTCTTGTTGCCAATCAGCAACACCGCACAGGTCTTTAAAAGTCAAACTAACTCGGCGAGATGAACCAGGAACCGTGGCATGCCAATCGTCTGGCTGGCAACTAAAGGAGCTGCGGCGGCATCACCGTCGACTGAGCTCTCACCTGACCTTTGAGGTCTCTATCATGCATGCCTCCCCTATCCTCAGCCCCATCTAGGTTGGCCCTATCCTATATCCCTATCCACCATCACACCCACCCACGCTTAAACTCTCTCTAATCTTTCGGAGCAATTACCTCAGCACTGCATTATTTGCACTGCCTTACTGTTCCCACCAACACAAGAACCAATAGGCATCCAATCCAGTTCCTTTTTGGAGGCAAACCATAAGAAAAGGAATTTTTTATATATATATACAGAAAAAGGGGAGGGAAATGCTGGATGTGGAATCAAGCATCTAACCCCCTTTACTCAGAAGAATCTGTATTCGATTAAAATTATACCTGGCACTGGCAGGCACAAGGAAAACCAGGAACCTTGAGAGGTTTCAGCTAAAAAAAGAAGGGACCCAAGAAAGCAAAAGCAAGAAGACAAAGAGGCCTTGGCTCACAAAGATCCATCCAACAGACACACACGAGATGGCAACCTTTCTCCTACCTCTGTGTCCATGAACCCCACCTGACCTGATGCAGGAAGAGGGTGAGGCCCAGTGGATGGCTGCCTCACCATTCAGTACAGGCTACAGCAGCCATCATGCACATCAGCACATGCCTCCCAACAACCCACTGCTCAAACAAAAACAAAAACAAAAACAAAAACAAAACAAAAAAAGGAAGGGAAGAACTGGACAGTGAACAACCCCAAGATGGTCGATACCCTTTTCCCAATCGGAGCAAGCATCTCACTGAGTAAGTATGGGGAAAAGATCTATAAAAAGAAGGAAAGATATATTCTAATTTACCTCCTAACCTGATTGCTTGCTTTTGTACCTACGCTCTCCAGATTCTACAGTGCCACTGCCAAGTGCCAACAGCTGCTCGTTCCAGCTCCCCCAAAATGATGTTTGCTCAAGGCTTTTTCTTTCCGTGCTCCAGGAATCCAGGTTGATCTTTGCTTTGCAGCAGCTGGTGTTTGGTCTGATCATTGGTGTCATGGGGCACTGTATAAAGGATTCAAGGGTAGGGTAGGAATTCAGACTCGTGGTGGGTAGAGGACAAAGTCACTACAGTTCTCATCAATCAGTGTGCAACAACAGTAGGATCATGTGCAGGTTGGGTGGGCTGAATGAATGGAGTGATGAATTGGAAATCTGAAATCTCATGGCCACCAGCAGGCCAAGTGCAGCCTTTCACAGTCACATCCTCCTTCCTGGTCAGATCCTCAACAGTGAATCCTGTGTTACATGTCGCCTCCTCCGATTGGGCAAAGCAAATCGAAATCAGCGTGGAGAAATCTTCTCGCTCTGGCAGTGGAAGGGCAGGGCAGCTGGTTTGTAATGGTTGGCCTAAAACAGGGATTTTCTTTTGGGAAAACGGGAATAGCAAGTACCGATGCTAGTATTTTTCCCTGCAGAAACGTGCCCCCTTGTATTTTTCTACTGCAAGATGCAAGAGGGCAAGGACAGGTCAGTGCCCCAGTTGTTGCTCTCAAACATGAGTTGGTTGCATTCAAAAAACATGAGTTGGCACATGGAAAACAGGAAAAGGATAAACAAATCAAGTACCCCCATTTGTTTAGTAGATTCACTAGCTAAAATCACGGGTTTAGCAAAAAACAAAAAAAAAGATGCAGTCCACTCTTCTCGTCTGCCAATACAATGGAATACTGTACTTTTTCAGTCGAACCCAGAATGGAATGCTGCAATGGAGGCCAAACCGGCCAGAAGGAAGAGGGGTCGTTGAGGCGAGGTAGCGACGCCCTCGTTTGCAGGCATTCAAGATGGGAATGGGTCGGGTCGACCCGTTGGGTAGTTGACCTGACCCATAAAAGTAAGGCCAATGAGCCATGAGGGCCGGCCTCAAAGTTAAAAATGGGCTCATAGGGTCGGAACCTATTGACCCAATGGGTACGATGGTCGACCCAACTATTATATAAAAATATTTTTTTTATTTTTTTGTTGTTTTTTTGTGTTTGGAATAAATTTGACAAATACAATAAATTGTTTTTTTTGCGCTGACGGAGTGCTACCATTGATCATTGATCCGACACGTGTGCTAGCATATCGGTTGCTTCACTGTAAGCTGCTGCTGAGCTGCAGTAGAGATCAAAGTGCTAGCAGACATGTTGTCAAAAAAAAAAGTGCTAGCAAGCGGGCAGGTAGCAGGCAGGGCAAATGCCATAATGGCGCATGCAGAGCTGTGGCATGTAGGGAGCTGGGCTCCGCTTCCGCTCCGCACCTCCCGGATGGCAGTTAACTGGCATAGAGGCATGGAGCCGAAAGAAAAAAGGAAAACACATAGCAGAGCCGTGATTTTTTTTTCTCTGAATGGTCGTTGTCTCTTACTTACGGTTATGATTTTTAATTATTATAACCTTATGGATTTCATATAGTTATATTAAGTATGTACAATTACCTGCTAGATGCATAGTTATATACAAAATGTTAATATTTTGGGTCGGTCCTAGAGTACCCATTGAATCAACGAGACCAAAGGTTTTAGAAGTTTTGGGTCGGTCCGTGGCCTTGCGAATTGGCCTTGAGGCTATAGGGTCAGATCCAAGGTCACGTCCGGGCCGGCCCATTCCCATTCCCATCTTGAGCACGCATGCACGAAGAAGAATCGAAACAAAGGTAGTAGAACCATGGAGACATCAACCGGGGGGAATAGGACACGAGGACAACCTACAAAAAAACAAAAAAAAATAGGACACGAGGATTGGTCAGTAGGTCACAGGAACGCCGAACGCACCCACGAGGAACGAAGATGGTTGGGCCCAATGATCTGGACAAACAGTACGGACGCAACAGACGGACAAGTCGCTGACCAGAAACAAGTTGTGAAAGTTTAGCCATGTCACGTTAGATATCTGCAGTTTCATAGTTCTGCAGCGCCAAAATTCGGTTGGAGATATTTTTTAGATGAAGTATGCCAACTTGATTCTAGTGCAATTGACTTGCTCCCATATGCAGCTTCTGCCACCAAATTCCACCTTTGACCATCGCTATTCTGTTTAAATTTCTGATACTGAAAATTGCAGCTTCTTCTGCCACCAAGATTAAAATAAAAATGGTAGAGGTTGACATTTTATAGTAAGTTTTTTTTACAACAACATTTTTGTAAGTTAAAGGCAGTGTGCAAAGTCCTGATTGTGACGATTCTTATTAAGGTAATGCACACAGATGCCATGGCTGTATTGTGTGTAGATGATTGAATATTGGACTCTTGTAAAATATTCATTTGGTCCTTTTAAACAAAGGAATTCAAGTCCTATGACATTGTTTGTTGATACAGAGTTACTTCACCAAAGTTCTATCAATAGTATTGCCATAGATGGATCTAGCTAAAAACAATGGTGCTCGCACAATCCATTCAGAGACCTATAAAAAAAACAGTCTATTAGGGGCACAAGTCGTTGATTCTAAAACACGTAAAACTGAAATGCAAAGAAAAAATAAATTATTTTTCGTTACCGTTACTGTGTTGAAAAAAATTGCGGATCCCGTAACAACGTCGGGCATATGCTAGTAACAAGCTAAAATAAAACTTTCGATGGCTGAATAAAAGAGAGTTGTTCCATGGTCCAAAACACAGCTCTTGTAGTTGTAGGACTTCTCAACTCATTTTCCTCTTTCTTTGGAGTAACATTTTTGGTAGCAGTAATGACAGGAGTGTCAGCTGGTGACCTGCTTTGAGTGGAAGTGCCTTCAAACAGCACAGCAAATGACTGCGACTTTTGAAGGATATGCACCTATATTTAACATGGATATAATAGATGAATCCATAGAGCACAAGACAATCCTAAACAACAGAAGCATGTATTTTATTTTTAAGTACTAACAATTGTAATAACAGGATGCTGATTTTGGTAATGTTCGAAGAAAACAAGTATCCCGGGGCATGTTTCATTTACAAGACAACACTTAGCAGGGATAGTTTCATAGTACTTCTAGAATGGACCATTAGCAGAACATTCTGATGGACCATTTGGCACAAAATTACTAAAGTACTTCTAGAATGTTTTACATCAACAACATCAACATCAACAAAGTCTGTAGTCCCAAACAATTTGGGGTAGACTAGAGTTGAAACCCAACAAGATACCCAAGTCATGGTTCTGGCACTTCAATAGCTGCTTTCCAGGAAATCCTATCCAAACATAGATCTCTAGATATATCCCAAGCTTTTAAATTCCTATTCACCGCCTCCGTCCATGTCAACTTCGGCCTTCCTCTGCCTCTCCTTATATTATTAGCTTGGCTTGGGACTCCACAGCGCACTGGTGCATCTGTCGGTCTCCTCTGGACATGGCCAAACCATCTCAACCGATGCTGGACAAGTTTTTCTTCAATTGGTGCCACCCCTAGGCGATCACGTATATCATCATTCCGAACTCGGTCCATTCTTGTGTGACCACAGATCCAACGCAACATGCGCATTTCTGCAACACTCATTTGTTGAACATGTCGAGCCTTTGTGGACCAACATTCAGCTTCATACAACATTGCAGGTCTAATTGCTGTCCTATAGAACTTGCCTTTTAGCTTTTGGGGTACCCTCTTGTCACATAGAATGCCAGAAGCTTGACGTCACTTGATCCACCCTACTTTGATTCTATGGCTAACGTCTGCATCAATATCTCCATTTCTTTGTAGCATCGATCCCAGATATCGGAAGGTGTCCTTTTTAGGCACGACTTGACCTTCCAAACTCCCATCTCCCTCATCCTGAGCCATTGTGCCAAAGTCGCATTTCATATACTCGGTTTTAGTCCGACTTAGTCTAAAACCTTTAGACTCAAGGGTCTGCCGCCACAGCTCAAGTTTCCTATTTACTCCGCCAAGCTTTCATCAACTAACACTACATCATCGGCGAAGAGCATGCACCAAGGGATGTCCCCTTGAATGTCCCTTGTAATCTCGTCCATTACCAAGGCAAAGAGATACGGGCTTAAGGCTGACCCTTGATGAAGCTCAATTTTAATTGGGAAGTAATCAGTATTATCATCATTGGTTCGAACGCTAGTCACAACATTGTTGTACATGTCCTTGATGAGGGTCACGTACTTTGTTGGGACTTTATGTCTATCCAAAGCCCACCACATAACATTTCTTGGTATCTTGTCATAAGCCTTCTCCAAGTCAATGAAAACCATATGTAGGTCCTTCTTCTACTCTCTAAATCGCTCCATAACTTGTCTTAACAAGAAGATTGCTTCTGTGGTTGACCTTCCAGGCATGAAACCAAATTGGTTGGTAGATACTCGTGTCCTTCTTCGCAGGCGGTGCTCGATGACTCTCTCTCATAGCTTCATAGCGTGGCTCATCAACTTAATCCCACGATAGTTATTACAACTCTGGATGTCACCCTTGTTCTTGTAGATTGGTACCAAAGTGCTTCTTCTCCACTCCTCAAGCATCTTGTTCGATCGGAAGATATTATTGAACATCTTGGTTAGCCATACTATAGCTATATCCCCAAAGAATCTCCACACCTTGATTGGGATACCATCCGGGCCCATCGCTTTGCTCCCTTTCATCCTTTTCAACGCTTCTCTGACCTCCGATTCTTGAATCCTCCGCTCAAAGCGCCTATTGTTGTCATCAAACGAGTCGTCCAACTGAACAGGGGAGTTCTCGTTCTCCCCATTAAACAATTTGTCAAAATACTCTTGCCATCTTTGTCTGATCTCATCCTCTTTCACCAAGAGTTGCTCCCTCTCATCCTTAATGCACTTGACTTGAGTAAAGTCCCTCGTCTTCCTATCACGAGTCCTAGCCATCCTATAGATGTCCTTTTCTCCTTCCTTCGTATCAAGACGCTTGTACAAATCTTCATAAGCCTGTCCCTTTGCCTTCGCCACTGCCCGTTTTGCAGCCTTCTTTGCCACCTTATACTTCTCTATGTTATCTGCACTCCGGTCCTGGAACAAGCTCTTATAGCCTTCCTTCTTCTCCTTAATTGCCTTTTGAACATCCTCATTCCACCACCAAATGTCTTTCATAGCGCATCCACTTCCTTTGGTCACACCTAGCACCTCTGCAGCAACCTTTCGAACGTATGTCGCCATCTTCTCCCACATATTGTTGGCGTCACCTTCGTCCTTCCACGGGCCCTCTTCAATAACTCTTGCCTTGAAGACCTTTGATGTCTCCCCTTCTAAATTCCACCACTTTGTCCTTGCAATCTTGGCTTGTTTAGCCCTACAAGTTTGCATCAGAAAGCGGAAGTCAGCCACCACTAGCTTGTGCTGAGACACCACACATTCCCCAGGTATCACCTTACAATCCACGCAAGCACGTTTATCTCCCCTTCTTGCAAGGACAAAGTCAATCTAACTGCAGGACAAGCCACTACTAAAGGTCACTAAGTGGGACTCTCGCTTTTGGAAGAAAGTGTTTGCTACCATCATATCAAAAGCTATAGCAAAGTCTAGGATATCCTCTCCCTCCTGGTTCCTTCTTCCGAAACCAAAACCTCCATGTGTTGCCTCGTAACCTGTACTAGATGCTCCTACATGCCCTTTGAAATTCTCTCCTGTGACTGAATTGACAAATGCTTTGGAGCACTGTTTTCACGAGACTGCCGCATTTTTCTGGGCAGCGTGTTCCATCAAGTTAATGCCAGTTTTCTCGTTTTAAGGCTACCTCTGTTAATACTTCTCTAATGTCTGATGTTGTAGTGGTGCTGATAGAATCTGTAATATTCTTTATTCCTTTGCTATCATAGGCACATGATTGATCTTCATGACTATTTGTGACTACTACTGGCAAAGAGACAGGTTATTTGGAGTGCTCTTCCCATCCATGTCAAATATTAGATGCAATGCTCTTAACAGAACTACCATGCATGTCTGTTTCTCAAAATATTCACTCCTACTTAAACACGATAATCTGTAGATATATCAGGCTTTCTTGCTTCAGTGAATTCCGTAACATGTCATTCTGATAGATCAACCATTGCACGGTGAGCAGACCAATTGATGATTCAGTCATCAGCACCAGTTACTACCTTCAAAAACAGGATTAACCCTGTCAAAAAAAGCATCAATATGACTGGTTATATCTCTGAAGGCAGCATTTTTAATTCAATACCACCTGATCTGCTTTAGATGTTCATCATTTGGCTACCTGAATGAACATTTGGTTACCTGAATGAAGATGTTTCAGACACATCACAAGCACGAAGATTACTAGCTTTGATTGTTAGCCTTATTTTCTCCAACAACACCATTTTATTTTTGGTGACAGGTTGATTGTTGAGTGTATCTTTACATATGGTTATATTGACCTTTCAGAAGAGGCATGTAAACATAACATAGATCCCTATTTTCTAGCACCGGCCATAACATGTTTCTGGGTCCTGGTTTGAGTTGGGAATAGGGACTACCCGGCAGCTGCCATTGACTCACGGAGTGTGCAAAAGTCTCGGAGCTTATAGCTAATAGCTAAGTTAAATTCAATGAAATGGTATTGGGAAAAAAAAAAAGAACGCTGGTACATAAGCATACTTCTATTATATAGTACTCCCTTCATTCCAAATTGTAAGTCATTTCAAGAATCTTGGAGAGTCAAAGCATCTCCAGTTTGACCAAGAATTATAGACAAAACTATAAAAATTTATAACATCAAATAGGTATACTATGAAAATATAATTGATAACGAATCTAATGATACTTGTTTAACATCATAAATATTATTATATTATTATATAAGTTTGGTCAAACTTGAGAAACTTTGACTCTTCAAGATTCTTGGAATGACTTCCAATATAGGATGGAGGGAGTAGTAGCTTATAATGATATATAGGATCCAAATAGTTTAGCCCACTTTCCTCAAAAAATAAATAAATAAATAAAAGGTTCAACAGCTCCTAGCTTTGCTCCACGCCTCCACCGATACCCTGAAATTTCCTTTCCTCGCCATACCTGCCTAATTGGCAAGAAGAAATATCGTCTTCACACCATCCGTGAAATCCACGCCCACCTCAGCGTACCCCTTCTCGGCGTGCTGCCTCAGGCAGTCTTCCTCCACGTCCACCATCGCATTGATTCGGGCAAAACTGGCCATCACAACCTCGTTCGAGAGCCAGCGCTCGGGGATAGGACTGGGCCTCGGAATCGGACGAGTCTTGATCCTGTCGATGAAAGACTGGGGCACCTTCTCCTTAAGGATAGCCGCCGACACCACCTGTTCCGGCTCGGCCGCCTTCTTGCGCTCCTGACCCTTCGGCTCCGAGTCGTCGCTGCCGGCCGCCGCCGGCTTGGTGGTGCCGCCGCAGGTCGCGAAGTCGGTGCAGGGTGCCGCCGCCTTCACCATGCCAGTCCCGGCCGCCTCCTCCTTGTTCCCCAGCTCAGCTTTCGTGACGCCCTTCTCGCCCGTGAAGCTGCTGCCGACGTCCCTGTTCGTCACCTCCGCCATAGCCTCTCTCGCTCTCCCTCCCTCAAAACCTAACCTCTCTACCTCGAACACTAGATATGGATTGGGGATCGGCCTACACGCTTGGCGGCCTGGGGGTCTCGATCGGCACCGACTCTGATTTCCGAGTACGAGTAGGCTCCGCTCCTTCCTCCTCACCTCCTCTCACACGCGCGGATGCGGATTCCCGAATCCAGCACCGGTACGCACTCACAACCTGCAACCTGCAACTCTGCAAGCGTCGACCAGGCGACCAAAAAATAATTATACGCGTCGACCAGGCGATTGCTATTAAATTATACGTGCATTGTTTTTATTATTATATATAATCCGGACATAGTGTATATCTCAGTGTATAGAGAAACAATGTGTTTAGAGGAAACAAAATGTCTTATAATTAGCTCTATGGCCCTCAAAAAAGTAGGTATTAGATTTATGACCCCTTTTTCCTGAACTTTAGTCTACGCCCCGAAACGAGCTTTTTTTTTTTTCTCTATGGTCTTCCGTCCATTTTGAACAACTAACGGTCTTTTTACCACAAGAGATAATTCCAACGATAGCATACTATTATGGGAGTATAAGACAGTTTGTCACCAAAGTCATCTCAAATTTTACATGCATCAGGTTATCAGCAATTCAGTACAGCACCATGGGAAATCGTCATACTTGGCTATTGAGTATTGGACCTGATCATCTAATTGGCTATTATTTTTTAGGCCCCTAAGAATCTGAGGCCCTCTTTGATCGCACGAGTTGCACGCCCTTGTGCACGGCCCTGAATTCTGTGTGTGGTTCATGTTCAGTCAATGGACCTAATAAGGCCTTGTTCGGTTGCTTGGGATCCAATCCCAGCCGGAATGATTCCTAGGCATGGATCCAGTGAATCCATCCATGTCACTAGATCCTGTTCTTGTTTAATTCCAACCAGTTTCAATCCATGTCATACAAATCCTTGCTGTTCGGTAAGACAAGGATCCATTCCTTGAGCAGCAAACACCTTTTGAGCCTTCAGTTGACACAAATTATATAATACATCCTTTTCTGAGCACTAGTTAACAAATGATTCCACCATTAGCACACTCAGGTAACACATTTCAGCATTTGTGCAGCTCAGGCAACACATTTCAACACATTCGCACACTCAGGCAGCACATTCTAGCATTCCACAGAAGATAGAGCACATTCTGGTTTTGCATTCAAATGTAAAAAAGTGAACAACTCAAGGTAAAAATTTCACTGGACATCATGCTGGTATTACTAGAACTCCTCAACCGAAACAAGCTCTATTTAGTCCACTATACTGGTGAAATGAGATGGATAAGGTACAACTTAGATCTTGACGCCTCTTCTTCTCCTCCTCCTTGTTAGATGTGTTCTTGAGCTGCACAGAATAGAGACAAAACCCAAATTTCTGTGAGTTTTTAACACAGAAGTAACCAAATCATAGCATATATATGTATACTGCATAATGTAATTCCCATTTTGCAGTGAATAACTATTCCACATCAAGGATCCAATAGTGTCCTTCATGCAGTTTTTACATGCTATCCCTACTTCTAAGATGTGATTTTTTAAATTCTATATAAGCATTTCACTTGATTAGCTAGAATGGCCTAATAGACTGTGCGTTGCAACCAGCACACAAAATATGTAATGGTTCTCTCCCAAACAACTGGTGTGACTACCCTACTTTTCCAAGGCAAAGCAGAAATCTTCATATACCACAAATGATTTGCCAAACAACATATTGAAAGATTTTTAACTGGACATAAAACAACTCAAGAACGAAGGTCCCGCTCTTATCCCCCAAATTACAACACTTATGTATCCCCAAATGACCAATACTGGTTTTTCGTGTCCACAATTAACATTAGAAGCTCAAGAGAAATATGTAACAAATCCCGTCATCAATAACTCACTATCTTCAGAAGGAAAATGTATAACTATGATAATAGCCATAGCACTGTTATGGATGCCCACACCACTATGCCATTTCTCAATCTATTCAGGAAATTTGTTCCATCGGCTATCATTGGTCCATATTTTCATGCACCACAAGTAAGCTGATGTCTAGACTTAAGCAACAAACTTAAGACTTAAGCAACAAAATTAAGACTTCACAAGTAAGCTGAATGTGATGTGTGTGTGTACATGTGCTGCTGTTCATCGGCCTTCACTTGTCAGGAGGTTTCTTAATGCCCAAGTGGGCATGTTTATTTATTAATTGGTACCAATGCAAATTAAACCAACAAGGGATTAATTTAGACATGCATTCAGATTTGGGAGCCAATAGCAGCACTAGTATTACAGTAATATGATCTACTGACATAAACTCTATGGATGATGAGCACATTATAGCTTACACAGTAACCACTCAAGCATTTTACCACTAGCTCAACAGATACAAACTCTAAGCGTCTAATTCCGTGAGCTAACAACAAACTAAGCGCTACTAGGTCACCTCTGATCAAAAAGTAAAATATCAAATCTACCTCCAGTCATCATCTAGCAGACTAGCACAACACACATCACCTGAACAAACCACCCTCAAACAGCCATCAATGACAAAAACGAGAATGCTCACACCAAGTCAAATCACCTTGCCCCCTCCGTGGTGCTGCCTCTTGAGAGGCTTTAAGATCCACCACTGATTGCATAACGAGACAGTGCTACAAACAAATTGACCATCCTCTAGACCCCACAAAGCAACACTGCACATGAAGCTATAACACAGAAAATTTAAAGCAGCACATCAGACCACTATGAATCCATGTCCGACCGCTAGATCGGAAAGCAACGAATCGGTGCCCGCGAAATCAACAGCCGTATGCCCATTATTATGACTCAACAGAAACAATGTCAGGAGATCATCTTGCTCGCAGTCCAAAATCCAAGAACCCTAGAGGAGGGAGAGAGGACGAGGACGAAGGGGAGAGCGAGGGAATCACCGGCGAGAGGGACGAAGAAGGGGAAGTACGCAGCGTCGCCGTCGCCTCCCGCCGCCCCCACAGCGCCGCGTGCTGCCCCGCAGTCGCCTCTCCTGCTCGAGGTCTCCCGTCGCCTCTCCTGCTCGAGTCTCCCAATCGCCCCGGTTCTGTTCCGGAGGGTATGAGGCCCGGTTCTGTTCCGGGCCGTGGAGACATGTGAAAGCGAAGCAAGTTTTTGTTCCGGGCCGGGCCGAAACGAACACATCTTTCACTCCACGCCCGAATTGAAAACAGGCCTTGGCAATCCATCCGGAACAGGCCGCGTTCCGGGCCGATCCTGTCGAAACGAACGAGGCCTAAGGCTTTTGGGCCTGGGGCATTTGTGTTGGCAGAGAAGTACTAACTAGCCCATGATCAGGAATTCAGGATTATGCACAAATGATGGCCGGCCTGTGAACTGGGTCATGGTATATCCATGTCCATCCATTCATTAATGGACGACAGAGAAGGTGGCCTTTCATAACCATGATGATTAGTAGATCCACATACTGACAGAAAAGGAAGTTTAAATGAATATATACAATAAAGCAAAATAGATAACAAGTATAAAGATGCTTTGGGCCGGGGTGTGCGTGGTGTGGTTACACTGACACTGTCACTGAGCTTTACATGCCACCGATCGAGCATCATTATCATTATCCGTGGCTGGCCACTGTTGGAGATCCAAGGACAGTGGGAGGAGCGGGAACGCAGGATCGTGTAGTATATATAAACAAAACAGGAAAAGCAAGCCAATCCATTCCAATTCCAATCAGTACCAGTAGGTGCAGGGGAGAAAAAAAAAAAGGTATCGGCAAGCGCCATCGTCGTCAGCAGCAACTCCGACAGGGCGGCTATTATTGTATGCGTCGCTATCCGGCCCGTATCGTCGTCGTCAGCCGGGGCCGCGGAGTTCGGACGGCTCGCGGCGGCCAGCGCGTCGCCGTCACGCACGCACGCCTCTCTTCTGTTGCACTCGTGTCAGGTCCTGAAATACAGTACTGTATTATATACTGCCTGGGTGTGTATAATGGTGGAATTGTACTGCCAAGTGTCAATTGCCTTTCGTGTCAGTAAAATCCGTCACTGGATTGGTTTATAGGGATCCTTGTCCTGGTGGGTCGCTTTCTGCTCTCAGTATCGGCACCGTGGTGGTAGAGCAGCACGCAGTGCAGGCAAGGCGCAAGGCAACGCTTCGCGGATGATCTGTGGACTGTACTCGGCGCCGGGCCCAGGAACCGTGCGGCTGCAAGGCATCGCGTCTGGTTGGCCGTCGTTGGTGTCCGCGCGCCCGGCCCGGTCCGCCATGGTGTTGTCTGCCTGCGGCTGCTGGTAGTGGTAGTCATGCCAGTGCCAGTGCCAGTGCCTTTTGTGGGGAAAGCGACCCGGCCGGCCGTCCCGAGCAGCGGGGAATGGCCCGCGCACAGTCCCGCGGGTCCACAGACCACAGGCAGGAAAGGAAGACACTGGAAGCCAGCAACCACCACTCTGCGGCTGTAATGCCAAGCAAGCAGCTACCAGCAGCCACTCCGGTCCGGGGCTGGGCTGGGATGGCCTCCCGCTTCCCTGTTCCAGGGACAGATTTGGACGGTATCCCGGTGGTTGAACGGGGCCGCCCCCTGCTGGTGGTGAGTGGTGTGGCGTGCTTTGGACTTTGGCAGCGGCGACCCGTCCAGTGAGTGACGACCGACGACCTCGACGTGCTCGCTCCCGCGATATGCCGCCGCATATTCCATTACATTACATTCCATTAATTGCATGCATCTTCAATTCCTCCGCCCGTCATCGTCCCACCGGGTGATGGTTACGCCGACGGCGACCGTAAAAAGCCCTGACGTCGACAGGAGATCGATGGCGGCTGCATACATACGATACCGATGCAGTGCGTTCACCTGACCTGACTTTGCCGATAACAAAACCAAAAATAAAAATGCCAACTTGCTATCTCAGCCGGCCTGGCCGGCCTCCAGGAGTCCAGGTGACGAACGGACGAGCAAGTTTGGCCAGATCTGGCCTCGTTACCCCTTACTCACTCGCCTTTTCCTTTTTTGGCCCCTAAAACCAAGGGCAAAGATGTCATTTTCTGCCCCTTACTCACTCTTTATAATGGATTATAAAGAGTGACACATTGATGTGTATTTTCTTTTTGTGGAAATGGATGTGGCGTTTACACCAAAATAGTGTAAAGGTCATAAGAAACTATATATGTGCCGGAAGGGGCTTAGCTTGTGCCCTCTCTCGGCTTGGCTACTCTTGGATGTCAGCTAGTCGTCGTCGTCGTAGAGATGTCCCAAAATAACTATCTTTCTTGCTTCTTGAGAAATAGTTTCGATTAAATATATGTTAAAATATATTAATACTTATGTTACATATATAATTAGTATGATTGGAAAAATCTTTAAGTCTAGTTTTTTTAACAAAATTATTTAAAGCTATAAATAGTGTTCGTATTTTGTATAAATCAAGTCAAGCGTGTGACACGAACACCAAAAACGATAATTAAGAGCAAGTATAATAGCTGGTTGCAAGAAGGCTAAATGCTAACGTGGAGGAGAGAGAAGGGAAGCGGGTTGTAAGCTTACAGCCAACTTGGGCACAATAACCAAGATACTTTGTGAGAGAGATAAGTAGGCTATGTACTAGAATTGAAGAGTTAACCATTATACGAGCAGACTGAGTAGCAGGTTGTAAGATTCTTACATCCAACATGTCGGTTGTATTATTAAACTTGGTCTAAATTGGAACGGAGGGAATAAGCAACAACAACTAGGGTTTGAAAAAAAACAAGGTAAAAGTTTGATTTCGATGATTGTGTCTTAATCGGCCTACACTCTCTCTCGTGACATAGACTTCTCTAATAAATTTTAACCAGACTGGGTAGGCCGTGTTTGGAACAAAGATTGCAAAACAGAGGAATGGTAGTAAACGCATGAACAGAGGAAAAGAAAAAGTGAAAAACTACCGGAATGAAAATTTTGGACTGTTTGGATTGCAGAAAATAAATAGAGCAAGCATAGATGTGTTCCCTCCATTCCCTTGGGTCAGAGTGGATTTTTTCAATTCCTGTGTTTTGTGTACGTATGAGAATGAACCTTTCCTATAGAATGGAAGGTTAGTTTCCTTTATTCCAAACAACAAGTCCATATTCCTTTTCTATGATTCTTGTTCCCATAAAATTTCCGTACCAATCCTCCAATCCAATCGTGGCCTAAAGGCGCAAGGGCAACGCTTCGCAGATGCCAAGAGCTTGCCTCCTCGATCTGTGGCCTGTGCTCAGCGCCGAGCCGGTGTCCCGGGGCCCAGGAAGGAGGGGCGTGCGGCTGCAAGGCATCGCGTCTGGTTGGCCGTTGGTGTCCGTGCTGGCTCGCTCGTGCTCGTGCTCGTGCCAGTGCCTTTGTGGGGAAAGCGACCCGGCCGGCCGTCCCGAGCAGCGGGGAATGGCCAGGCCCACGCACAGTCCCGCCCGCGGCTCCACAGGCAGGAAAAAGGAAATGAGGCTGAGGAGACTGACACGACACTAGAGAAGAAGGCAGCAACCACTCTGCAAGCCCGCAGCAGCAGCCAGCAGGCCCCGACGCCGGGCTGGGATGGCCTCCCGCGCGCTTCCAGTTCCGGCCGGACGGGGCACGGCCTGCCTCGTGCCACTGGTGGTGAGTGGTGCTTGGCAGCAGCGGCGGCGGCGGCGACCCGCCCGTAGTGACGACATACTAGTAGTGTGTACTAGAGCGTGTGAGTGAGGAGTGACGACGACCTCGACGTGCGATGCGATATGCCGCCGCATATTCCATTCCATTGCATGCATCTCCCTCCTCCCGTGGTCCCACCGGAAGACGCTGACGCCGACGGCGACAGGAGATGGCGGCTGCATACGATCCCTTTGCATTTGCATTTGCGTTGCGTTCACCTGACCTGACTTTGCCTTGTCGACAACAACAACAAAAAATACCAACTTGACATCTCAGCCGGCCTGGCCTGGCCTCCGGTAGTTCAGGTGACGAACGGACGAGCAAGTTTGGCCAAATCTGGCCTCGTTACCATTACTCATCACTCGCCTTTTCCTCTTTTGGCCAGTAAAACCAAGGGCAAACATGTCATTTTGTGTGCTATGCTGAAACCTTTTCTTGGCCAGTAAAACCAAAGGGCAAAAATGTCATTTTGTGTGCTCTGCTGAACTTTTTTTTTTGACACTAATACGCAGCTCAGGGCCTTGTATTAACACACGAAAGCTCAGCCAAATCACGAGTTACCGAATCAAATACAAACTCTGGGAGAGGATCACTCCACACAGAGGAGCAACCTGGGTCCCAACTCAAAGCAACTTTAGCAATCTTGTGCGTAGACGAGTTACACAAACGTGGAACATTAGACACTTTGATACACCTAAACTGCTCATGGAGAAGCTCTCGAATACACCTAAACAGTATCCCACCTGACGCCAAATCACTAATCCTCGATGTGCTGAACTGGTTTGTCCTTTTAGGATCTGCATCCGCCAATCATAGAACGAGGTGCTAGGGAATCCACCAATAAACCAAATCAAGTACTATGACGGGCAGGCCTGGCCCTGCGCGTCGTTTTCTTTCTTTCTGTATCAGCCAACCAATGAACATTGCAAGTGGATCATCGGTCGATGGTGATGGGGCCACGACAAAATCCAATACAAATCCAGTTGCCTAGTACCTAAGTACTATGCTGATAATGTAATGGAATATAAAGAGTGTGCACAAGAAGCTGGTGACGTATGGATGTATCTTTTTCTCATGGAAATGAATGTAGTTTACACCAAAAAAAAGTGTAAAGGCCATAAAAGGGCTCTTATACAACATATGATTGCCGCTTCCAAGGAGAGAGAATTCCAACGATAAGTGTTTAAACACGACTAAAATGGTTGGCCTTTTATTGTGGTTTTTTCCTAAGCATCGGATGTCTCTTTGATCGGTGATGCCAAACAAAAGCCATGTAGTGAGTTCCACAGTGGCAAAGAAATGGAGAAGAATACTCTCAAGCACCTTTCACGTCATCGCGTTGTACAAGCTCTAAAAAACTATGCACCGGAAGATGTTTGGTGCTGGTGCCCTGTGTCGGCTTGGCCACTCTTGGACGGCGCTAGTCGCCGTAGAGACGAAGAGTAAGGAACAATAGATAGGGTTTGGAAAGAAGAAAAGAACAAGGTAAAAGTTTGATTTCAATGATTGTGTGTCTTAATCGGCCTACACTCCCTCTCACGGCATAGACTTCTCTAATAAAATTTACACTTTATGTAATTCTTAAATCAAATCTCCGTCCAAGCTTTCATAAACCAATTTCATGCATGGAAGCCCACCTAAGAGGGATGTCCAAACACATTTAAAAAGTCTCCTTTTTCCATCGGGCACTGGACGAACAATGTCCAGAATCAGATCAGTCGCTGCATACATACGAAGAGGCTTGAGCAATGAGCAAAGCAACCGAGCAAGGGTTGAGCAAAGAGAAATC
Organism: Microstegium vimineum; assembly: GCA_022036555.1. Classification (NCBI taxonomy): domain Eukaryota; kingdom Viridiplantae; phylum Streptophyta; class Magnoliopsida; order Poales; family Poaceae; genus Microstegium; species Microstegium vimineum. Next base: position 1,990,584 of record CM039125.1, on the reverse strand, counting down.
ACTCGCAAGGGCGGGGGGGGGGGGGGGGCTACCACTACCAGGGTGTTGATATAATTAAAAAAATCCAAACTTTACCAACTAAACTTTGTTTTATATCAAACTTGTCTAGCTTTTACTAAGATTGTAGAAAAATACATTAATTGACACTTAGTTTTATGTAATTCCCCAAGATATTTGTCTCGTCATTACATTTATTTATTATTTGAACATGAAACTTTTATCAAAAATAGAGAAATTTGACTTAAGACAAAGCTACAGGGACCTATATATAATTTGAAACAAACTAATAAGGGCATGAAATTCACAAATGCTCCATTCATCCTAAATTATAAGACGTTTTGTTTTTTTTAATTCATATCTTTTATTATAATAAAAACAATATATTTAAAAAAGACAAAACATCTTATAATTTAGAATTATCGAATTTTTTTTAATAATTTGCCATATGTTCCAAGACCTTGAATGTTTCTTTTCTACAACATTCCATAAATATTGGCCTTCATGAATTCATAGTTTATGCATGCATTTCCTTTGACCTCTTCTTGGACCCACCTCACATTTGGGATTTGTGAGTCATCCTAGACCTACACAAACACAAACCTAGGTACTCCAAACTAGTGTATTAGTCTAGTATTCATGAACCCATTGGCCCCTCTTATCCATTCTTGCCTCCAAGTGGTTGCACTACTAATCGCCAATTATTGAATCCACCATGCAGTATCCCACAGCGCGCTTTTGTCTATTCCATACATGGCAGTTCTGAATGTGTGCGCCTGCCACCATGAACTTTTGTTGATGACGATTCTTTCAAATAATTATTATTTTCATATGAATTAAAAATAAAAATGATGATTCCTTGGTGCCCATGCCATGCTTGTCCTCTCGGTTGCATGAGAGGTTGCGCAGATTCCATGTCCCATTTGTTTATCTTCCAACAATGCTTATGTCAAGCACACTATCAAGATTAGTTCAATAAAATGCCATATCGTTTGAAAAGGGAAATGCATTAGGATTACATAATCTCTCAATACATTCGCGTACAGAGAGACTACGCGATGTTCGTTTGGTCGTTTTGGTGGCTGATAAGCCAACAGATGTTGTTTTTAGCTGTTTTGTTGTGAGATAAAAACGATGTTTCACTAACTGATAAGTCGGTTGATAAGCCAAACGAACATATCAATGTTTAAGATAATTTTGGATCAGTAGAGCTAGTTACGACTATTTTAGGTCCAAGCAATACACTAAGGCTGTGACACCCTGTGTCAAGCTTGCATTAGGATCACCATTAACCACTAAGCACAAGCATTTCATTGCATTCATATTGGCATATGCTATCATTTCATGTGTGTTATAATGTTTTGAAACTAGAATTAAATAGGTGTTGTGTGCTCAATCTGGTGATCAATCTGTTTAGCTAAATCTTGCTATGCTTAGAGTAAAGTATGGTTTGCTTTATGTTTATTTACCCTGCTTAATTAAGCTTAGTTAATCTGTTAAAGAATTAAAGTAATTCTTTTCCTAATTAGCTTAAATAAGTTTTTAATCCTCAATTCTTGAACTAATGGTTTTCAGAATTTATGATCTACATGAAAAAGGTAGAGAATAATATTCTGAACAACTTTGGTTTAAGTGTCAAAACTTAGTTTGGAGTTTTTGAAATTGTTTTGAAGCAAATTCAGTTTGAAGCAAATAAAAGAAAATGGAAAAAGGAAATAAGAACTGAAACAGGTCGAGTACCGCTTTCGGCCCGCTCGGCCTCGACCGTCGCTTGTTAAGGTGACGGACCGAGGGTCAAACGAACGACTCCGGGCCGGAGGCTCGATCATCCAATCGACCCCCCCCCTCGACTTCGACCCCACGAAGTGACGCACATAGGATCGAACGAACGACCCCCGAGCCTCCGGCTCGATCAGCCGATCGACACCCCTCCCGCGCGCTCGCCCGCGCGTCGCACAGCACACGTGCCGTGCACGTGTCTGACCGCACGCGCCGCGCACGCCCGCGCGCACTCGCCCGACCGCGGCTGAACCGTACGTCGGCGTCGTTTGCCGCGTGGCCGTCGATGTCTGACCGCGGATGTTGAACACGCTAACGCCGCCGTTGTCGCTCTGCACCGACATCGCTGTCGCCGACCAGCCCCTCGCTCTGTCTCAGTCGCGTCCGTACCCGCGCTCGCGCTAACGGCGCTAGGACCGAGCCTGCACCGCTTTCCCGCCGCTGACGCCCCTGCTTCGCCGCCGCAGACCTGCCAGCCGCACTGCCGCGCGCCGCGCCGTCGTTTCGCAGTGACGCCGCTGCAGTGCCGCGTCCGATCAGCTCCACGCCTCGTCGCACTCGCAATCGAACGCGAATCCGCGCTAACGGCGCGTCGACCAAGTCCTGCTCTGCTCTCGCGTGCACGAACACGCCAGCGTCGCTGCCACCGCCGCACCATCGCGTCACGGTCCCTCTGGCCGCACCGGTCGGCCATGACCGTGCAAAAGGGAGTGCCTACACCTCCTCTACTTCCCACACTCGTTGTACTCATCCTCACTCGCTCACTCACTCGCGTTGCCTCTGTTCTCGCCGCGCCGAGAGCTCCGAGCATCGCAAGCGCCCCCTTTTCAAATCCGCCACCATTCAAGCTCCTCTGCTCGATCCATCTCGCACTAGATTTCTCCTTCGCCCCGCACACACGCCGCTCGCCTCGCTTTCACCAGCCGAGCACTCCAGTCGTCGGAACGCCTCCGTCGTTCCTCGGCCCCGAGTCGCCACTGCACCGACCAAACAGTGTTCACCCCTCACCGTCTCGCCCCCGACGCCTCCATCTTTGTGGAAGCTTCACCGGAGCTAGCAGAGGTGAGAACACCTTTTCCCTAGCTCTAGTTCGCCCTAAATCGGCACAGCGCCGTTGGCCGTGCGCCATTGCCGCCGCCGCGGAGCTTGCACGTGGCCAGGGTTCCATAGAGCCCCTCTGGCTCAACCAACCCTCGAACCGCACTCACCACATCACCGCGATGCTCACGCAACCCTGCGCCGAGCCTCGCATCGCCGGTGATCACCTCGCCGCGTCGCACCGCCGTGCTGCACCGCCACCGCACGTCGCCGGCCACTTTCACGGTCGCGCCGGTTCAACCAACTCCACCAGTGGATGTGTGTCATCATCCCGAGCCTAGCACACCCAACCACACCGCCGGAGACCTCACCGTCGGTGAGAACCCGCCGGTCAGCGTCATCCTCTGCTCCCTGCTCACTGGCAGGTGGGCTAAAGTTGACTACGGGTCCCGCTTGTCAGCTCTCTTCCGCCCGCGTGTATTGGGCCAGACCCAGTACTGTTCCCCCACGGGCCGGTTTCCGAAATGAATTTCCTTTTCCTATTTTCAGTAATGTGCTAATGTTTGTTTAATTTATATCTAGAGTTTGGTAAATCCTGAAATTGTTAAATCAATTTTGTTAGACTCTATAAATGATGATATTTCTGTTAAAAATATAAAAATAATTTTTGGAGAATGTCTTCAGTACTAATGTTTAATTAGTTGTTTTCTGCATATATCAAAGTTAATTGTGTTACTGCTTAAAATGACTAAATAAAAATGTAAGGTTTTTATGTTAGCTCTGTTATCCTGTGTAGAAGCTAGGAAAAATATAACATGTCATGTTTCTGTGTAAGTTTTATTTATCATCTATTAAAATGTGTTTCTACTATTTTCTTAGATTAATTCCTGTGGTAAATATGTGCATGTATAAATCATGGAACTTTCTTGATAAATATGTTTTTAAGTATAGATTCTGCTAAAAATAAGTTATAGCATGTTTTACCCTGTTAGCTAGTAGCTCTAGTTCTAAGTGCTTTTCCTGCATCTAATTTCATCTTTTTGTATCTGCTAGCTGGTAGCTTTGCTATGAGTAAGTTTTCTGCAGTAGCATCCAGTAGACATGTTTTACCCTCTGTAATTTTGGTAGATTTTTCTGAATAGTTTATAATAGGGTTGTTGTGTAAAGTGGCTTTGTGGTAATTTATTTGTTAAATGCTTAGAATCTCTTTTAGTGTGCTAAATCTTGTTCAAGCATCATCCCTGCACCATCAAGTTACTTATTTATGCATTGCAATCATTTAGGATCAGTGGAGGAACACCAGGAGCCAACCCCAGAGACAGAAGTCCAGAAGGTATAGGAGCTAAACGAGGAGTACCACGAGTCCGACACTAACCTCCCCGAGTGCCCTGACCACCAGCCCTCCACCTTCACTGAAGGCAAGTCCTGGAGCATCCTTAATCCTCCCAGTATTTATAATTAATCTACTTGAGTATTTTATATTGTGATGCATTAGGTGATAGGAGTTGACTGAATCCTAATTGCTGCATTATCTTCCTTGATTATTGTTTTACCTACCTTGTTAACATGTTAAATAAAAGTAAAAGCAACTGCTTAGCCTGCTTAGAATAAATGGTTACATTTACATTTATGTTCGTATTATCCCATGGGGGTAATACTATCACGGTTGGCTATATTTTTGCTATCGTGGAAAGAACCAATGGTAGTAATGAAATGCGGTCAACTGGAAGGAAGAGGCACCAAGTGGTTTAGACTTGGGGGCAGTCCGTCCGTTGGATCGTATAGGTTTGTATACGATGGTGACCCTCTTACATCTTTGAATGCGCCCTTTCACATAGGGACCGTTGTGAGTATCGACCCCGAAGCCGAGTAAACACTGTCCGGGCCGACTCTCAGCCTACTATGAGCACCCTCTAGTTTGGAGATACGACCTGCCCCGTGGTGGTCAACTGATTTCTCCAATTGGGTGGACTACTCTGAGATCGCGGCGGTACTACCTGGACCTTGTCGAGCGGTAACCCAATGCATGGACCCGACGGGGAAAGTGTGGGCGTGTGTTAAAGGTAATCTTGTCAGCTGGTTGTATATCGATTCGAATTGCCGCCCCCCACTGAATATGGGGGATTATGCTGAGCGTCACCACGGTACAACTCCATGTGACATCGTAATGGTTCTACTAAAATATTGATAAAGGAATTTGGATATATGTTATTATATTGTTTGAGTAGTTCAAGTGAGTGCTCTAGTACAGGTGCAGACCTAGAGATAATAATAGGATCAAAAATGGTTGCTCTCTAATCTTTAATTTCTTCTTGTTTGCTTCTCCGCAAAAGCAAGTTTACGCAGATCCACATAAATAGCCTTGCATATCCTTGGAGTCTTTATTTTTAGTTAGACGGGTAAGTCTAGCTGAGTACATTCCCGTACTCAGAGTTTATCCCATTTGTTGCAGATGGTCAAGTCTACTTTGGCTATTGTAAGCACTGTCTCTATCCTTTCGAAGGAGAAGAGGAGTAGGCCTTGCGCAAGGTCTTCTACGAGCTCATCTTTTGCTGTTGTCGGACTTGACCTCGTGGGCACCCCTATCTTTTAATGATTTTAGTGTGGAGTAAAACTTGGGTTCAGTTTCAAACAATGTTTTATTCGGCCACAGGTGTTGTGGCGTAAGTACTACTTTTATTTGGAACAAAGTGTTGTAATAACTTTATTCGTACTTCAAGTATTTTCGGTTTATTTGTGGCTCGTTCGAATGTGCATACCTGAGTTTGCGCGATCCTGGTTGGATATACGATTGTTAGAAATCCTTCGAGATTTCCGGACTACCGGGATTATGTAGGCTCAAATGTTTTAAGTGGCAGTTAAATCAGCTACTTTGATACTTGATGTCTTGTAATTTGGACGGTTTCGTCACAAAGGCCTAGTTTGGTTCCCCAAGAACGAAGTATAGCTACTTCAACCCAACTAAAACTGGTTAAATTTAGCTACTCTATTAATTGGAGCATCCAAACATCACAACTAAAGTTTAGCCGGTTAAAGTTTGACTTTCAATTTTTAGTTAACTAAATTTTAGTTGGGTGTATCAAATATATCGAAAAAGGTAAAAAGGATAAAAAAATGAAACTAAATCATTTATATTTTTGGTAGGGACTGCAACAAATTAATTTGTCAGACTCACACTGAGTACTTTGTTTTATGCAATTTTCATTGAAGGTTAACTTTAAAAACTAAGGACTGTCTCCTTGCTCTAGCCTCGCGCTCAGTAACTACAACATGAGTCATAAAACATGGCTTCACCAGCTCACATTTTGATTTAGTAGAGGTGAAAGAAAAACAGCTCTTAGCGCTACTGTACTGTACTCGGATCAGAACGCTTTAGTTTACGGCAAATCCACCCAACTTCGTGGTTACCAATCCTGGATTGTCGCACATGGTTTACAATAGAACAAATATTTAACAGCAAGTTGGCACACATCGTTTCAAGATGGCAACATAATCATTACAGAAATGAGAAAAACACAGAGTAAGCATGACTGGTGAGTGGTGACAGCATTGACGCATACCAACACTAAACCGAAACGGGCTGGTTACAAGCCCAGAAAATTTACCAAAAACGGTTGGTGGGCATTTTGGGAAACTGGCCTCTCTTCAATCTCAGGGAAGAAAAGAAAAGAAAATCGGCTGATGGAGAGAAGAGAACAGATATGGACAAATCATGAGAAATAACAAAATCAGAAAGAAAGAAAAAACGAACCAGAAATGCAGTGAGGGAGTCTGCTCATTATTATTAGCCTCCTCGGGCAGGTTCGAAGAAGACTGAAAGCAGAACAGGCAGCCAACCAAACCGGATCAGAGGATGGCGCACACCAAGAAAAGAGGATGACGCACACCAAGAAAAGGGGGCACCGAGCCAATTATTTGCAAGAAGAGAGATAGGATTTAGGCACCTACTATAGCCCTCCCTGAGAGAGAAGGTTTGGAGTGGAGAGAGACAGGTGGAGTGAGTGAGAGAGGATTGGCACTTGGCAGCCTCCAAGCTCTGAATCTCCTGCAAGCTGCAATCCGTCTCGTCGTCGTTGGAGTTTCAGGTGAGTCGTCTAGGTTACAATATTTAAAGATTGTAGGTTACAATCCGGATTTCAAGTGAGTCGTCGAGGTTAGAGAAGATTACAGGAGGTTGCAATCTCGTCCATGCCGCGGAGCTTGAGCTGGCCGTAGTAGAGCGCGCTGAGCACGGCCTCCAGTGGCAGCCACTTGTGCACCGTGACACTGCACACCTTCTCTCGCTGGATCTCGTCCAGCCCCGGGTCGTCCACGGCGTGGTAGGTAGTCGTGCGACGGCCGCGCATCCTTGGGTACCGCGCCCGCCACGCCGCCTACGAACTTGGAGATGGGCAGCGACTCCTCCACTGCCGCCACCTCGTCCAGTCCACTGTCTTCGCCACCTTCTCCAGCGCGCCGACCTCGCCTGCTAGTCCTCGTCCTCCGGCCAGGGATGCCCGACAACGGCCGCTGCCGCTCGACGAACGCGGCGACGACGCGACGCGCTCGACGGCCAGCAGGTCCCTCGCCGTGGCCTGGTCCAGCAGTAGCACGGCCGCCAGCTACGCGGAGCTCCATGTCACGGCACGTCTTGGCGGATGCCTCGGCGGTCACCGCGGCGAGGAAGAGGCGGCGGCGGCGGGAGGCAGCGCGTCCACGACGGCCTCTATCAGCTCGCGCTAGCCCGCGTCGTCCGCCCGAACGATGACGTCGCGGTTCCGGCGGCCGGGCGCGCCGCGAGGACCACTGCCATGACGAGCTCCACGTACGCGACAGCCGCGGCGGCGACCACCCCCGGACCGTCCCGGCAGCACCGCAGTGTCGTGACCAACCACCCTCCGGAACGACGCCGGCGACAGCGCGGGCGGCGATCTCAGCCGCCCACGGGCCCGGGCAGCGACTAGACCCCTCCCTCCCGCATTGCCGGGAACAAACGCTTCGTTGCAGACAGACACCGAGCGTGACGGCGTCCGCGGCGCAGTCCGCGACGCCGAGCTTGTAGTGGCATTTGGTGTTCAGATTCCAAACAATAGGATTTCTTATGTACAGTACTTTTCCTTGTTGTTTTCCGTAACAGAGGTGCTAATGAAATTTACAGCATTGATTGCAGTGTTCTAATAACCATCGACATCGATTGTCATGTGCAGGGAGGGTGGCAGGTGATTACCGAGTCAAGAAACCATTTGCAAGCAATGAACTCTCAGAGTGTCCTTGCGATGGAGCAAATCGCCACTCCTGACAAAACAGCACATGCCTCTGCACCTTCAGTTCATAAGCTGTTCGATGCTACTAAATTAGATCACCACAGCCTGATGGATGGCACATTGGCATCCACGAGTCAGCCATCAAACATCAAGACCGAGTTGATCCAGTCATCAAGCTTGTCAAGAAGCCTATCAGTAAACCTTCAGAAAAGAAGCCCTGAATCTGATCCTGATAGCCCGCAGTCTCACGTCTCACATCCTAAATTTTCAGAACCCATGTTCTCGAACTCTTCGACATTCTGCACAAGCCTGTTTTCGTCATCTTCGACAAAAACTGAGCCATGCTGTAAAATGGGCACTTTGCCTTTCCTGCCTCACCCTGCTAAGTGTGAGCAACAGGTTTCAGCTGGGCAGTCATCAAGGTCCTCTCTGCTCTTAAGTGGTGGTGATACTGGCAATTGTTTAGATGAAGCTGAACAGTCAGATGATCTGAAAGACTTCCTTGATGTTTCTGGAGATGCCTCTGATTGCAGCTTCCGAGAAAACAATGCCTTGGCTTTTGATGAACAGATGGAGTTTCAGTTCTTGTCTGAGCAGCTGGAAATTGCCATCACTGACAATGACAAGAGTCCTCATCTAGATGTAAGTTAACCGAACCCCTTACAGAAACACTGACCCACTGTAATTTGACGGTAACAGTTTGAGCTTTGCAGAACACCAGATCCTCTGTTCCAGTTTATAGATTTTTTATGGTGATATTCCTCTGACACAATGTTTTTAGGACATATATGGCACACCACCACCACAGCTTTCATCACTTCCAGTATCATCTTGCTCCACTCAGAGTATACAGAATCTAGGATCACCAGTCAAAGTCCAGCTTAGCTCATCTCAGTCATCTTCTAGCTCTGCAACAACTAACAAGTCAAGGTTGAGGTGGACACTTGAGCTTCATGAGCGTTTTCTCGAGGCCGTGAAAAATCTTGAAGGACCTGAAAGTAAGTTGGCCATTTTGCTTTATCTTTCACATGTTTTCAGGTTGTCTATATTTGACAGACCATCCTTAATAGACAGTTTCCTTCCATTTCTTTACAGAAGCAACTCCTAAGGGTGTGCTGAAACTAATGAATGTAGAAGGTTTAACCATTTATCATGTGAAGAGCCATCTGCAGGTAAAAGTGTACAATTGTTCACACTGAAAATTAATTCCCCTTCTATGTTCTTATTATAATTTACATTTTCTCTCCTTTACTCTTCATATAGAAGTATCGGCTTGCGAGATATCTTCCTGAGCCTAAAGAAGGTAAGCTTAATTACGTACTTACAGTGTCCTTTATAATAGCAGGTTTTTTTTTTCTGAAAAGAACGAATATTCTAAATGCTTACTCTCTGTAGATAAGAAGGCTTCCTTGGAGGATAAAAAGGGACAATCAGGAAAGAGCAGCAGTGATTCAAGCAAAAACAAGTTAGTCCTCAGATCACTTAAGCAGGGAAACATGCACATAAGCATCACGATCTTAGAGTTTTACATCCCTTAACATGTTTCTTAGGAATTTACTAGTGGCAGAAGCTCTAAGGATGCAAATAGAGGTTCAGAAACAGCTTCATGAACAATTAGAGGTGGGTATCTGAACATCCAGAGTGCAGGCTATGTTATCACATCTCACAAGTACTGTTGTTGTCTCATATGCTTGATAAATAAATTTATCCGAAATCATTCAAGTAATTAGTCTGGAGTTTGGTTTCAGTTCTATATATATATGGTTACTTGTGTTCTATTCATCAGTCATCGCTATTCTTAAACTGCCCAACTTATATACATCAATGAATGCCTAAATGAATTAATTGTATACTATGCATTTTGACCATAATAACTAAAATTCAATAACCAGAATCGAATATATTGCAGGTACGATGTACTGGTTTAGGCACTGGATCCAATAATTTAGCATGTCAATTTTTAGCACTGTCTAGCAACCTTTAGCTTTCAAATTCTTGCTAAAAGTTAGCACACCCTTTAGGCCTTTAGCGTAGGCTTGTTTAGATCCACTCTTGCAAATTCTTAGTTGCTAACTATTAGCAAGGTGGATCTAAACAGGGCCTAGTATCTAACACCCCTTATCATGTGATATCTGAAATAGTCAGGAAACATGCAGTAACACACACTCTATGATCAGATATTTCCAGTAGTGATGATTTGAATTTCACCACCAGGTGCAAAGGCAGTTGCAGCTACGGATAGAGGAACATGCAAGATACTTGCAGAAAATACTGGAAGGGCAACAGAAGGCCGGCAATTTGTCACTAAAAGCTCCAACCAAGACACAAGCGACAGAGTCATCTGAATCGATATTAGATGAGAGAAACGAATCCGAGGTAGGCACCATTTCTCCGCACTCATCCAGGAACAGAAACCCAGTTGTAGACATGGAATGCAAGTCACCGGCAAGACCAGCCAAGAACAGAAACCCAGTTGTAGACACAGAATGCAAGTCGCCAGCAAGAATCAAGAGAACAAAAGTTCAGGTTGATCTCGAGAACGAGACCCTGTGTTCCTAGCTGTGCGGAACATTTGCACTCGTGTTTTTACTTCAGGAGCTATTTGCTACTGTTTATAACTTCAACAAACATAAGTATTCTGTTGATATCTTGCATGAACCGTACTTCAGATTTTAGCCATTGTATTATATAGTTCGACTTTGGAATGGAAGTTAGGGATTATGTTTGAATTTTCCCCAATAGGACATTTAGGTTTGGATTGCCATTGATTTTTTTTCTTGAATGTACATAGATTCCTCAGTGTTACCATTTTTTCTTAATGTGTTGCGTTACCTCAGTCCTAGAGAATTCACAAACATGGCTTAACACTTTGTCCCCCTGTATTGTTAAAGTTGAAGAATGTATGGTTACCCTCTTGCCGGTGAGTCCAGATTTTTATCCTTCCTAGAGGGAATCAGTCACCAAATGGGTCCCCACAGTTTGGCATCGTTTAAAGCAGTTTTTATCTTCCATCATGAGCCAGTGATAGAGCTGAACCTAACAAAGAAAAACTTTGCACAAGAAAGGTACATTGATATAACTTTGCACAAGAAAGGTACATTGATATTCCAAAGGATAAGTGGTTCTCATTGCTAGTGGGCTAATTCTTTGCTCGACAAGTTTGGGTCATGTTTTGCAACAGTTAGGGCTGATGTAGTTGCCACCACGACCTACTCATGTTATGAGTGTTGCATGATGATTTAGTTCTGATGAAGTGTTTGATCCCTTGAGGAGGGCATATTCTTCATCACCTCTCTAGTTCGTGACTCGTCCCTCGAAGTGGTGGAAGAGATCAATAGCATATGTTCCCAAAAAAAACACATAAAGGTCTCAACTCCTTGATAATTTTGGTGGCATGGGAGATATGAAAACATCACAACTCTTATGCCTTGACAACAAGAGACCAGACGTTCAGGATGTCATTAGGGTTGTTAGCTCGGTCTCTAGTGCTCGGTTGGAACCTCAAAACTCCAGGAGTTTGTTCTCAGGTCGTTGTCTGCTAGAGCTTAAAGCTCGAGGCATTTGGTCATTTTTGTTGTTTTTTGTGATGAGTCTATAACTTAGTATCCATGGTGTGCGGTGTGCTCCTATGTTGTTCGAGAAAAAACATTGAACCTTTTTCTCTCTCTCTAGGGCTTTAGCTATACGACTCACATATGTTGTCCCACGATGAGGAGGTTGTGGCATTCAAATCCATAAATAATGGCACACAAAGGTTGATGTGCATGAGGCATTGGCAGAGGTAGAGTTCAAGAAGAGAGGACACATTAGAGTGGGGGTGGGGGTGGGGGGGGGGGTTAACATGGAGGCAAGAAGCTCCTCAAGGTCTTGTTCGTTTGATCCCAAAATAAAGGGGATTTGATGGATTAAGGGGAAAATAAATCCTCTGCAAGTCAAAACATCCTCAATCCATCTGATTTCTTTGATATGTATCAAACGATCAAATACCTAACGAGGAGAATATGTTGGTGGAGCTCGGTCATATGGTTGTGGTCGACGAGGCTATGGATGTCATGGGTGGCATGTTTTCGATGTTCGCTAGACAGATCTATGCCTAGATGTCACGAAGGTGGTGGAGCTGGACAACACACTATGCTTGATTGTGCATCATCAATACGCTTGACCACAACACAAGACCAAACTAAGAAAACTGAAAAGGATGATTTTTTTTATAGAAGACTAAAAAGAACAAATGAGCCATTGGTGCAAACCGAACCTCTACCCCTAGTTACAATGTCACAAATAGATAAACTATAAAAATAACCAAGCATATGCTTGCCATTTATGACTTCTTGGTTGGAATCTTAGATAACCTGTAAAACTAGAAAACATAGTTACTTAGAAAAGTTCATGATATTTCATGGTCAAATAATAATGGAGAAGTTTTGCTTGGCTAGACTATAGATAACACCAATAATGAGAGGAAAATCCACAACATTAATATGATTTGATATCTTCATGACCATAGACGACGATGGCGAGCCAATACGCTGAGGGGCCAATTGTACAAGTGTGTAGGCGCCCAAACCTTAGATGATGGTCATGATGGAGGAGGGGGGCGGTCGCATGGGCTCATGAGAGAGATTCAAGAGCAGGACGACAATCAAGAGCAGGACAACAACTGTAGGAAAGAGATGAAGTGCGGTACCTAGGTCACACTTGTCGGTGCAAATGACAGAAGCCCTAGGCGTCGCTTTGCACGAGGAGGAAGAGCGCGGACCCCAATTTTTGCCGCACCAAGAAGTTTTCTCCTATCTACTCTTTTTAGTTGTGATGTAACGGAGAGATGATAGAAATTATGTGCTGATTTATCAAAAGCTGTTGAAAGAAAAAAAATGAGAATGAAAATAAAAAAAAATGGTATAATTTCTTATTTACTGGTCCATCTAAAAGCACGTTTATTCAGCCCAAACTGCCACATTATACATTTCTTTACCTAAAACACGCCACATCCGCCGCCATTTCTTCTTCTCGCAGCGCCGGCGCTCCATCTCTGCTCCCTCCCCCACTCGCGCTCGGTACGCAGGCGACGGAGGCGGCGCTCAGGCTCGGGCTCTCAGTGACGGCGGGACAGTCCCAGCGGCGGCGGCGGCTCCCCTCCCGCCTCTCGTCCTCCGCTCACCGGCCGGCGACCCTGCGTACGCACCTCCCTCTCCACTCTCGCCTCCGCTGTACCGCCTCCGATGGACCGTAGACGGCGCCCCGCCATTGTGGCTGCCCTGCGCACCGCGCGCGGCCGGCGGGCAGTGGGAACCAGCAGCCGCTGCTCCACCAAAGCGGTCGCGCCGCATTGGGAGCGCTTATACCCCACCCGTCCGCTTAGGGCTTTAGCGCGCTGAAACTTTGGAACCCTGATTGTAAGTAGTGGAAATATATGTTCTCCAACATGGAATGGAGACTCACAAGAGGTTTGGGATGGGGGACCTTGGACGCACCTTGGACGCGGGAACTCTTTCCCGCTTCGCTACAACGTTTGATTGAGTTTTAATTGTTTGTTCCCACCCACGTGGTGGGGAGTTTATTAAAACTAAGACCTCATGTGCCCATGCCCCTCGCGCTTCACCACTGTGAACACATAGTATTGAAGTTGTTGTTGTCCTGTGTAGTCATGGTGGATTTTTAAAAGCTGTTGAGCTAATCAGAACATGGCCACATGGCTAGGTTTCTTAATTGAAAATAAAGCAGACCAGGAAGTGTTTTCTTTGATCTATGTTTGTTTACGAAGAGCATGGGCATGGACATGCTATGCATATGATTAACTACACCAAATAGGCGAATACTGTTCCTGTTTCATTCGCTTTGCATCCCTCAAGATCTGAATGTTGTAAATGCAGATAGTAGCCTAATTGCATTGATTTGCAGTAAGCAGACTTAGGAGCTTTTGTGTTGGGCTATTTTTAATGCTCTTAGGCCTTGTCATAATGAGGTGTTTTTATTTTTTCCTCTTCTGGTTAGCTCTGTGTCCTTATTATTGATGCCTTGTATTTAATTTATTATCTCTTTTTTTCTTGGTGGCTCATGTTGGGCATCAACTCTAGCCCATCCCATCTTGATAGAGACTAAAGGACATTGTTGTTACTGTTGCATTTTTTTTGGTGCTGGATGACCAATGGTAGAAGTCGACCTTACTAAATTTGGCTTCCTGAATTTTAAGGTTCCCAATGACATTTGGTTTGTTTATGCAACACATCAGATATGGTTTGATTTTTTTTTTATCACAAGGCTGCATATACTGTAGTATTTAGTTTCCTACTTGTAAGCATCCATTCTATATTTCCTTGGTTGATACTGAGCCTTTTCCAAACTTTTCTACACCAGTCTATATCTTAGTACTCAATCCATAAATTTGTCCTTAGGAATGGTAGCAAGTTATGAGATTCCATGCAATGGTATCCTTATAATTAGATATCGTAGCAATCACAATGTCCTAACTAAGTCCATTTGTATTCCTTGATGAATCCATCAAGAATTGGAATCAAATCTAGAAGATAAAAGAGGTCTGTTTATTTAGCTATTTAACATATTTATTTAATGTGCATGTGATACAAGCAGTTTTGCAATTTTTCACCCATCAACTCTGCTGCATTAATCAGTATCTGGAAAAGCATGGCATCTAATTATTGCTGAAATAAAGAAATGCTGCACTAGTAGTTTTTATCCCAAGGTATAAGGAAATGCATTAATATGTAAGGTTCATTGCAAATCATTGAACCTTCAAATTTGTAGGGTTGACGTACAGACAATCGTATCCATGTTCATAATCCAATTGTACACTTCCCCTCATGGCAGCATGTTGAAAATGGCCAATTATTGAGCTTGCTTGTCACGGTTACTGTTAATTCATTGTATTGATTCTCAAATATCTGTAGCTCAGGCAAAGATAGGCTTGTTATTTTTTTAATAAACAAAATCCTGCAGCAAATAATTATTGCTTTTTAAAACCATTTATTCTTGGTAAGGAAGCACCTTAAGCCCTTAGTTCTGCTAGTTTATGGAATGTTCCATCTTTTATACGTGTCTTTTGGGAATAAAACAGTGTTAAACTCATTCCTAAAAACCTATGTTTTCTTTTCAGGAGTGTGCATCAAGAATACTATTTTGTCAAGGAGTTCACTTGAGGAATGCAAGAATTAGGATAGGCCAATTAGAATTGTTTTTTTGTTGGCGTATCCTGAGTTTCTTCTGATAAGGATCCTGTCTCACCACCTGGGTCAATTTTACCAAACATTTTTTGCCTCCAGCTGCCTTAATTACATACTACAAAGGTCAAGGGGATTTGTCTTTGGTGGACTGCTTCTACCTTCAGTTCACACTTTTTGCAACCAGCTGCCCATGGCAACTGCAAAAGCTAATGCTAATACTGTTTATCGGAATGCAAGTTCTTCTAGACAGGGAGACCAAACTTCAAGAGCTAGTGGTCCTCAAAATGTCTGCATAACTAATATGCAAGCAGAGCTATCATCATCGAAATCAGGCCATGGAACCCAATCATGCAGCCACTCTGTGGACCACTCTTTGTTACATGAACCTGAATCAGAGCACTCGATGGGAGCAACTGATAACCTGGATTCTCTTGTAGCAAATTCAATAGGGAGGCTTGTCTTTGAGGCTGGTCTTGAGCCTGATTTTGTTCACTTGCCGTCTTTTAATGGCGTGATTGATTTGCTCACCCGTGGGGTTCGGATTGCAATGCCTTCTTATGAATATATTCTGCAAGTGCAACTGAGTGAAGTTCAACAGCGTGAAAAGGCTATGAGGCAACACTGGGAGAAAAGAGGCTGCAGTTTGATATTGGATAGCTGGAAAAGCCAGTGTGGGAGAAGCTTTATTAGTGCTTTTGTGCATTGCAGAGAAGGGATGCTTTTTCTTAGATCCATAGACATCTCCACAATATTTGATGATGTTGATGAGCTAGCTGCAATGGTTTGTCGTTTGATTGATGATATCGGTGTCCACAACATTGTTCAGATCATCACCAATAATGTTTCACCACATATGCAAGCTACAGAGCATGCTGTGCTAATGAAATATGACCAGACATTCATATTCACAGTATGTGCTGATCATTGCATCGATCTTATGCTTGAGAATATAGCTGAACTGGATCACGTGAAAGATGTCCTTACGAAGGCAAGAGAAATCATTTTGTTTTTGTATGGCCATGCATTACCCATGGAACTAATGAAAGGGTTATATTGTTTTGGCTCTCAGATCATAAGCAACTCTAACTTGAAATCGGTGGCTAAGTTTCTCACGCTTGAGACCCTAGTGTCTCAGAGGCAAAATCTGATGGGGATGTTTAGCTCGCCGGGCTGGGCTGAATCTGATCTGGCTTGTACAAGTCTGTCCATGCATATATGTGAGGTAGTACAAACGGATAGTGCATTTTGGAGTGCTGCTGATAATGTTTTGAAGGTTACAGGCCCACTTATCAGTGTTTTGTATAAATTGGAAACTGATAATTGTCCAGTGAGTGTCCTATATGATGCCATGGATATTGCAAAAGAAGATATAAAAAAAAATCTTGGTCATGAGCGTGGTAGTTACTGGCGGATGATTGATCGCATATGGAACAATTATTTGCACTCCCCAATCCATGCTGCTGGTTATATTCTCAATCCAGGACTCTTTTACACTGCCCGGTTCCGCTATGATGCTGAAATCGCCAGTGGCATCATGACCTGCATTCTCCGAGCGTCTAGAAGTCATTATGATGCAATGCATGTAGCTGAACAAATGGATCTATATCATAGAAAGTCGGGTTCTTTTGATTCAGATACTGCAATTGAAGAAGCTGTTGGAACACCTCAAGGTAAAGTAAAGGCCAGTCCTGATTGGCTGTGCGAACCCATTTGATCTAAATATTTCAGGACGTTAATTTGTACCTTTCTCCTGGCTTCCATCTTGATAATCTGTCTGTTATTTGATGTGATGCTTTTTTGTGTTGCTACTAAGTGCTGTTATTTCTGGATCATCCAACTTTAATTAAACACATTAGATCTGGTTAGGACGCTTGAACTCCATATCAACTTAAATAGGGTAGGAGTACCATCTCCAGTGTACAAATTGTTATGTATATGCAATTGTGCCAAGGCAGAAATCCTGGATCTTTCCCGCTAATGTCATGTTCACACAACAATCTGTGCATCCACAGCTGTGCTCACCTTTCTGCCTGCCACAATCGCTACACAGTTCCTTTTGGCAAGTTAATGCCCTGTCACGATATACATATGTCCTAAGTTGCTTTTGATGGAACATACCATGCATGCTTGTCTCCAACTCATCCCAGGGTAGATGCTAATGTTGATTAGTTATGAAGGTTTAGGTTAAAGAAAGCCTCATGCTAATTTAAGTAAGCACTAACTCGGGTTTAAATAATGCCACGTCCAGTCATTAAAGCATGATGTTCAGACAAGGAGGAGCAGAAAACAAGCTGTTTTGCTTGCCTGAAACGTTATGTTTTATGACTGGAGGTAGTAGACTAGTAGTTGTGTGATACCCTCCATATTGTAGGATGCTACATTTGATACACAGTATGCTTCTATATGCTATGGTGTGGGGTCTTTGCTCCCATGATAATTTTTCTCCTGATGAAAATGCCATATCTGTTTTTTTTTTGGTTTCAAGTTCATGATTTGTTCATATGCTTCGTATTTGTTACCTTGTGCCCCTCAGAAAATGACTAATGCATGTTGCCAACTAAGCTATGTTTCCACTTGCTTTTTCAGCAGAAGTTATGTCTATGTCCTCTATGGATTAAATGGTGTAGAATCATGAATTTGTTTTTACAAAGAAAAAAGAATTGAAACCTACCAGTGTGATGATAATTCCGTTAAAGGAGTTATGTCCTTACCCGTGTTTACCTGAAAATAAATTGCAGATGTCTGGTGGGAGAGACATGGGAGTAGCGCGAAGGCGCTACAATCTTTTGCTGCTTGTATCCTAGGCCAGGCATGCTTTGGCGCTACTAGGTACAACCTCGACAAGAGCGTATCCGAGAGGCTGCACACCGAGAAGCGGTCCTTCGCCGATCAAGAGAGGTTCCGCAAAATGGAGTACATCTACTACAACCTTCGCCTCACAAATGCGGTGCCTTGCCTGGACGGTCCTCCTGCGGACCAGCATGGTAAGGTCACTGCCCAGCTTAGTGACTGGGTGTCGGCATAGCACACCCCCCTGCTCGCCACCGGTTTGCGCCGCGCGACGCTGCTGTCTGTCTGTACATGTACATACAGTGCTGGGCAATCTCCAACAAATTGGAGGCCTGGGAAACCTGTGGTGTTAAACCATCTCCAACAAATTGGAGGCCTGGGAAACCTGTGGTGTTAAACCCTACATATATTTTTTTTGGCCGGAGGGTAATTTCCATCTGCTGAGCTTGGATAATTAACTTATATAGTTATACATTAAGGAATTGGGTTTGCTGACTAACGACGGTCGGTGTGTTTGTTTTAAATTAATTAAAAGCGGTGTTTGTTGTTCGTATTACTGTAGTGGAATTGCATGCTCCTACTGTAGTTCAGCGTGCCGGGCGGTACTGGCAGTTATTATTATGGCAGCCAGCAGTGGCATGGAGCAGTAGCTTGTGTGCCTTTGGGCGGCGTGGCCACGCCTGTTTTCTAGCGTGTCAATGCGCTCTGCTTTGCCTTTGCACCCTGCTCGTCGCAGGTCGCAGCTCTGGCGTCGGAACGAATTGAATTGAATTGCTATACCCAACCACTACCACCTTCCACTGCCGCAGATTAAGGTGGAAGTGGATGTGGATGCATTTGCTGTGTCCCAACCACTACCACCTTCCACTGTCATGGTATCTGCCCAAGCGTCCATGGATGCGGCGCCCAAGTGCCATGCGATCTTTTAAGGGTCTGTTTGCAACGCGTGGTTTTTTTTGTCTGTTCTGTATTTTTTCCTATGAAAATAAACTGATTCATGTAAAATTCATGCACAATTTCTGTGAAATTCCTAAATAAATAATCTGCCCAAGGAATGTGGACGACCAGGAGAGCACGATCGCGATTAGTCCTGGCAGGTTTTCAAGTTTGAACTCGGCCGTGGATCTGTGATCCGATCCTTGGGCTCCGTAACCACAATGCCAGTGCCGTGCCAGGAGCGGCGTTGGACGGCGTGCACGGCGGAAGGCTGTCCGCCTCCGGTGGGCACTAGCGACGGGAGCAGAGCAGTAAACAATGGCGGGTCGTGCCCTGGACTCCCAAAGGAAAAGACGAAAGCGTAGGAAGCGGACAAGCGCGGGCGGCACGGCACGAGTCATCCAGCAGGGCTAGTGGCTGCTACGGCTACGAGGAGCTCGGGGCTCGGGCTGCTGGGATTTGGCGTCGCCGGCCGGGCCGCGCACGCCGCATGCGTGGCGCGGTCACCGACTCACCGGCACGCGCATAGGACCGCGGATCGCGCCGCCGTGCCTCTCGCGCGCACACTCCTTCCTCTCCCTCCGAGCGACCGTGCGGCGAGCAGCGTTTCGCCTTGTTCGTTTGTCTTGCTTGTTGTTGCTCTAGGTGATCCCACTGATCGTCCTCGTCCCGCCGAGGCGGCAGCTGGGCAGGTGTGACCAATTCCGATGGCAGCGCATGCAACCAAACCAATGCTGGCTTGCCGAGCTTACACGCTTTCTCAGACAGCGATGGTGCTATCGATATCATCGTGACGAGTACGAGACCAACAAATGCGATACGCAGGCCGATCCCAGCCCCAGCGGCCCAGCCCAGGTGTGCTAGTGCAACCGTGGACCTGCCTCGGACTCGCGCTCGCACACGGCACACCACAGCGCTACCGCTACCAGCCTACCACGACCACCTCGAGTGGCGAGTTCGGCCACCCACTCCACGCCACCGTGGCCACATAGGCCCAGCAGTAGGCACATCACCTAGCCCCGCCCGCCCGCCGCCCGGGCCAATAAGCGACCGCGCGTTTCAAAATTTGAAGACGAGACAAGACCAGGCACAGCACAGGCAGTCAAACCAACAAGCCAACATCTCCTCCCCTCACCTGCCGCCGCCTCCCTCAGACCTCCCTGCTCTGTTGCCACTTGCCGCCGCCGCCGGTGTCCGTCACTTCTCCCCCAGCGGAAGCGCAGACCCAACCCCGACCTCGCCGTCTCCAGGACAGAGGGCCGACTCGCCACGCCCCAGAGCCGAGACGACACCGCCATGCCACTGCCGCTGGCCAAGGCGAGGAGGGCGTTCTCCCCGCAGCGTGAGGCGCCGCAGCAGCCAGCGCGGTCGTCCTGCAGGTCGCAGCTGGAGCAGGACGTGAGTCACCGATCCCTCTTATCTCTCCGCTCCATCTGTTCATGCCAACTCTCCTCACGCACGCCCTGACCTGGAATCCACGCGCGCGCGCGCGCGCAGGTGAAGAGGCTGCGCAAGGCGCTACAGGAGGAGACGGCGCTGCACGCCGTGCTCGAGGGCGCTCTGGGCCGCGCCGCCGTCACGCTCGCCGACATGGCCTACCTCCCCACCAACGTACGCTACGCACCGCCCGCCGACCCCGATTGGTTTGGCTTGGCTTTCCCCGCGGCGGTCGCTGACATTGGAGGTCTCTCCTCTCTTTCCTCTCTCTCTCTCTCTATCCTCTGCAGGCGCAGGAGCTGCTCTCCAACATCTGCATCCTGGACACCGCGGTCACCAAGCTGGAGGAGGAGATGGTCTCCCTGCACTTCCAGCTCATCCAGGAGAGGAACGAGAGGAGGCTCGTCGAGTACCGCCTCAAGCACCTCCACCCGCCGCCGCCGTCGTCCGCTTGCTCCTGCCACTCCCGGAAACTCGCACCAGACGTACGGATTTTCTCTCCTCATCCACATTCCTGTTCCTGCTTAACAATTGCGAGTTCCATTTAGATTGCAAATAAAAACATACGGAATTTCATCTATCTTGCTGAATCAGTTTCATCCTGCAAATAACACTCCGTTCCGTCTGTAAGGGATGGGAATTCCGTGTTGCTTTTCCAAAAACGTGCCATATCTAACCTTCTAAAATAGGCATGCCAAATAGCTTCGCCTACCATTCTGATCTCAATTATTATTGACTAAATTGAGAAACTCTATATATGTTTCAGAAGTCACTTCAGAGATTATTTTCTTAGCCCGTCTCTTCACCGTGTACATTACATACATTCATGTTGCTACCAGGACAAGGAAACCTCAGGCGAAAAACACAGTAGCCAAGGGGAGGAGGTTTACCCTCGCGCTGTCTTGCATGAACAAGCAGTGAAACTACAGAGACAGATCTCTGTTAAGAGCATCGCCGATCCTAATCAGCTATCCGAGGACATCGTGCGCTGCATGAGGAACATTTTTCTTTCGCTCTCAGATTCATGCAGGGACTCCTCAAGGAATTCCTCCATGGAGAATCAGCAGTCTATTCCATCCCCCACTGGGAACTATTCAATTTCTGCCTTCTGGTCTCTGTCGGAACCGTCGTCCATATCTTCTTGGGTACAGAGCCCTCAAGTGGATTTGAACTACAACAATAATTTATTAGCTTCGGAGACTGTTTTTGACCCTTACAAAGCTCGTGAGAAGCTTAGTTGGGCTGACATTGGCAGCTACAGTGCCGCGGCTGAAGTATCGTGGATGGCAGTTGGGAAAAAACAACTTGAATATGCTGCGGGTCACTTCGCAAATTCAGGTAATGTGTCGAGCAGTATTTCTAATATCTGCACGTTACTGCTTGTTACTAACTGAAACCATGACGATTGGTGTACTGAATCATACTATAATAATCCACTGGCTTTAGCTTCATGAATCAGTACATTGGCTCTTTAGTACCACTTTACCTTTTATTTCAATGCCATTAAAGATGAGCACCTGTTTTGTCCTTCATGGTATTTGGGTTAATCCAACAGTACTAATGATCGCCTATTAGAGTGCAGATTGTTCATTGAGCAGCTGGCAGAAATAAACCCTATTCACCTCAATGATGATGCAAGGCTGGCATTTTGGATCAACTTATACAATGCGTTGATGATGCACGTACGTGATTTAGAAAAACTTTAATTCCTATAGTAGCTGAATGTGTGGGAACATTTCTCTTTTTTGTTTCCTGATGTGTGCGAGAACACAACATTTGTGACATTTTTTTTTCATCCATTTACAGGCTTATCTTGCTTATGGTGTTCCAAGGAGTGACATGAAACTGTTTTCACTGATGCAAAAGGTTTGCTAAAGAAACGAATTATTGTGCATTTGATTTGTTCCTATGTTAGCTGGTACTCGAAGTAAATAGCATGTCAGCAATTCAAAATTTCCCCTTTTTTTTTTCTTATGCTTGTTGTGCAACACGCTTTTCTTTCTGGAGAATCATATCACAGTACTTGTTTTTCTCTCTAGGCTGCATATACAATTGGGGGCCACTCATTCAGCGCTGCATTTATTGAATATGTAATTCTGAAGATGAAACCACCAAGTCATAGGCCACAGATGGTATACCACTTACTGAAAACCCTGCTGGGCATTAAGCTGACAGTGCTGCTTATTTCAATTTCCTTTGGTTAGCAACACAAACTATTAAAAGTTCTTTCTGTCTTTGGTTCAAGGCTCTTCTTCTTGCCCTTCAGAAGATTAAGGTACCTGAGGAGCAGAAAAAATTCTGCATTGCAGCACCTGAGCCACTTTTGACGTTTGCCCTCAGCTGTGGAATGTATTCTTCTCCGGGGGTAAGCTCAGAGCATTCCTTTTGGCTTCTTTCAGCTGAAACCAAGATTAGCACTAGTTTCTTTGGCAAACTATTCGATTAGCTGGAATGGCTTTTCGTGATTGTCGCTAGCGCAAAAAATGTAATAGTTGACAAAGGACTAATTATCACTGCAGGTGAAGATATACACAGCAAACAATGTGAGGGAAGAACTTCAAGATGCACAGCGTGATTTCATTAGAGCATCGGTAGGAGTAAGTCGAAAAGGGAAGCTTCTAGTCCCTAAGATACTACACTGTTTTGCCCGTGGTTTTGTTGACGACAGCAGCTTCCCTATTTGGATCTCGCATTTTCTACCTCAGCAGCAAGCTACATTTGTTGATCACTGCGTGTCTCAAAGGCGGCAAAGTCTCCTGGGCACCCGTACATTTGGCATCATTCCATTTGATTCTCGGTTTCGCTACCTCTTCCTGCCAGATACAGGGGCTTTCAATTAACTGCCATCCGAGATTCAGATGTTTCCTTGCCCAGATAACCTGAATGGTAAACTGCACTAGCCTTTAACTGTTTTTTCCCTATTATATATGAATTCAGTCACAACAAAGGCCTATGTGATTGCCTTCTGCTGATATATTTACATATTTTCAGACAGCCTAACTGCCAACAGGAGAACATAAACAACACAAGTGACAAGTCCAAGCCTCGATAAAACAGTCTAATAACTGTTTTTCAAGTCACGAGTATGTCTGGAAAAGTATAAGTTTATATCGATGGATCATGGGAGTCTCAAATTTGAGAAAGCAGTCACTGGATTGGACCGTGTCATTGGGAGCCAGATGTATCTCGTTGTCGTTGGGATGCCTGAATTGGTTCGGCTGCCTTGACATCTTGTCGAGTTTCGTTAAAAACCTGTACATAACTCCTAGTTCCCGATAAAAGCTAAAGTTCATGATGGTGCTGTTTATGCATTATATATCTGTTTAGCATGGTCCTGACATCATGTATATCCGCATGCATATGGCCGGGCACACAGACCCAGTATCATGTTGAGCTAGCATGTAAAATTAGACAAGTCCAATCCATGAGAATTTAGTCTCTGTACCCTCCATTGCATTAAGATATATCAAGATCACTACACTGCACTCCTAGCGGATTTTCTCAGTTTGTTGCAAGAAAGAAAAGAAAAGGTATCAGCTAGACAAATGTCCCTGGATCCTAGGTGTTACTGACTGACTGACTGTACTTATAAACCTTGTTACCTCTGAAATGAAATTCTTCTTTTGGAGGCCTGGCAGAAGAACTGGTTCCCAATCCAGCCTGCACTGCACTGCACTGTACTGCAGCCATGACAGTTGCTTCAAGAACTTTGGAACTGGCGTGCGCATGGTTTACTCTGTCCCGTCTCAGGGTCCATCCTGCCCATCCTTGATGCGGTTGCAGATATCTGAGCACTCTATCAAGCTAATTGAACAACAAACTGATGAGAGTTAAGCTCAAGTGTACGTAGTATATTTTTAAAGTGAAAAGTGAAAAATGAAAAGAAGAGGGAGCTTCAGGACCCCACCAGTACTGCCGGCTGCGGAAGCCGTCCTTGAACACCACGAGGGGCCTGCGCGGCACAACACAAAAACCCAACGTGAGCGACGACCAGGACAAGCTCAAGTCAAGTGAAACGTACGCACCAGCGGCAATAACCGCCGGCCGGTGCAGTGCAGTGCAGGGAGGGTACGGTGGCTGGTTTTTCTTGCCTCCTGACGTTGAGGGGCCCCTCGCCGGGCGCGCCGCCGCCGCCGCGGATGCAGGTGCCGACGCACTTGGTCGTGCACTGCAGCGCCTTTGCCGACTTGGGGTGCTTGATCCGCTCCTGCTTCCCGTCGCCCCCTGCTAACCTCCAACTCCTCGTCAGCCACGCCTACGCTACGCTACGCTATGCATGCACAAAATGTTGCGAAGCATCACATCTGCACGAACGCACGCACCGGAGAGCGTTGGCGGGACGTTGGAGAAGGTGTCCGCCTGCGGCGCCGGCGTCGAGAGGATGGCCGCGAGAGCCAGCGCTACCACGGCCTGCGCCGCCGCCGCCGACATCAGTGGCTGCTTGCCTGCGTGGCCTCGGCTCTTGCCCTCTCGCTCAGGCGACGGCGAGAGGGTGGCAGTGGCACAAGACAAGACAAGAGCGCGCGCACCGTGGCCTCGCGGAGTCCAGGTAGAGAGAGCGGTGACCTGTGGCCTCCGACCAGCCAGCCACACGGATCAGCCTCGCTGGCTGCCAAATCACCAGCGCTACACCAGTGGGCCTAGCAACTAGGGAGCAAGATACGATAGGCCCACCTGCTCCCGGGCTAGGCCGGATCTTTTTTTTTGAGCCTGCGGCACCCAGCCCATCGCTTGCAACTAACGCAGGCCGAGGCCCAAGGAAATCGCTGACCATTATTGCACCGCGGGCCACGTCGTGCAGGACTCCCCGACTCCGACTCGAACGGCGGCGTCCTCCCGCGTCGCGTGCCACGCCGGCCGCCGCGAGGAAGGAAAAGCGGGGGCTCCCTCCCTTCCCTTCTGCACCAGCTTTACCAGGCCCCGTGCCGTGACTGGCGTCGCGTGCACGCACGCGAGTTCCGCGCGCGGCGTGAAGGAGCAGGCGGTTGCAGTTGGAGGAGGCGGCGGCGAGAGGGGACGAAACCCTAGAGCTTGAGCTCCAGCGCACGGGTCGGGTCCTCCTCCCCGCTCCCGGCGATGAGCCGGCGGCAGGAGCTCTGCAGGAACTTCCAGCGCGGCAGGTACGGGTTCTTCTCCTCCTCCTCCCCTCTCCGTTGCAGCGGCATGCCATTGCTTCCGCTTTTATTTGAATTCCGTTGCTATGCTCGCTCTGGAGTCTGGATGCCCGTACCTCGAATTTTGGGTAGTTCTGTGGTTCTCATTCACGTTCTGGATGGTGCAGCTGCAAATACGGAGCGCAGTGCAGGTTCGTGCACGCGTCCTCTCAACAGCAGCAGCAGCAGCAGGCGAAGCCAAACCCGTTTGGGTTCGGTTCTCAGCAGCAGCAGGCGAAGCCAAACCCGTTTGGGTTCGGCTCTGGGAGCAGGCAGCAGCAGCAGCAGTCTTCGTTCGGTGCACAGTCCCAGCAGCAGCAGCAGCCCAATCCGTTTGGATTTGGAGTGCAAGGCGGTGCGGCCACGCAGTCCAGAAACGGTCCTGGACCGGCAAAGGTTTGTCTTGTCGGATGGATATCAGTAATCTGTTTCAATGATTCGTCCTCGGTTGTGGAATTCAGCTTGTGTATAATGCTGTAATGGGTGTTCTTGTGTGTGACTGATGGATTTTGTTGGATCAGCCATTTCAAAATAAGTGGGTAAGGGATCCCTCAGCCCCGACGAAACAACAGGAAGCGGCACAGCCTCCTCCAGCAGCTCACACGTGAGTCTGCGCTTCTAGAGCTCTGTACTTTTGATCCTACTTGATTACTCCTTTCTATATGTGAGTCACCAACTTGTGAGCTTTATGCCAGCTCCTGTACAGATCCTGAGTCCTGCAGACAACAGATTGCTGAGGATTTTAAGAATGAGACTCCACTCTGGAAACTTACGTGCTATGCTCACCTCAGGAGGTAAATAAGTAACTCGTCGTGCTTCAACCAGTGGTCTCTGCCTACCTCAATGATTTTGTGCTCATCTTTTTGTATTATGTTTGCATAGTGGTCCTTGTGACATCACTGGGGATATTAGCTTTGAAGAGCTGAGAGCTAAAGCGTATGAGGACGGCAGGCAAGGGCATCCTATGCAGTCAATAGTAAGCTTGGCACTCCCAACTTTCTTACCATTATCTTGTTTTGATTTTATTTGAATTTTCCAGTTGAAGTATGTGATGTTGCACCTGCGTTACTATAACTGTTCACCTGCGTTATCATGATGTCAAAAGGGCCATGGAAAATGATACGTCATAAATTGTATGAAAACCATATGTGATGTGATCTTAACAAATGTTTGTGATATTGTACCATGTGTCTGTACCTATGTCTCTCTTATTCCTGAGGCATGCAATTTGAGCAACATGACCTGTATTTATCAGAAAACAATTGGAGTTATGCCTTTTTTAACAACACAACACTACTTACTTTAATTTCTCTTATATATTGTATAGTTTAGTCATCATAAATATGATCTCTGATGAATTTTATCAAGAAAAATTCTCATTCATTGCTTTCCTTTCTTCAGGTCGAGGGTGAAAGAAATCTGCAAAACGCAAAGCTGATGGAGTTTAATAATTTTCTGAACACTCCACGTGTATCAGTATCACAAACTCCAAGCTTTCCATCTGTCACTTCCTTCCCTGAAGTGAAAAATAATTCATCATTTGGGGTTTCTCAAACTAATGGACCACCAGTGTTTAGTAGTTTCAGTCAAGTTGGAGCAGCAGCTAATGTTGGACCTGGGTCAAGGTAATATTCACATGACCGTCTTGAAGGATGGGCAGTAACCTTTAGTGTTCGTTTGTTGAGTAAACTGCTGTTTTCTGTAGGAATCAGTTTTTTAAATGATCTACAGGCATTGATGAATCTATGTTTCATGCAGAACTGCATCAGGAGTCTCAACCAATAGTATTTTTGGTCAATCTAGCCAGCCGAACCATCCAGCATTTCCTGCACCCACGTTTGGTCGTTCTGATATGAAATTCGGAGTTTCAGGTATGCAACTATGCATTGTTGATTAATCCATGCAATTACACTGTAACCTCTTTATTTTGCGGACTTGGAGCTTGGTCAATCAAATTGTGAGTAAAAGTGTGATTGCGTATACTCATGTCTAGATGGTCTTCAACTATTCTGATTCTTGATGCTTTGATAATTTTTGGCATACAATTGTAAAGAACTAACGATTTGATAAATAGCTAATGTTACGTCTGAGTTTTGGGGGTTATCATGTGTTTTATTTAGGAGCTCCAGGCATTGAGGCAATATGAACTCTCTTGGTCTCTTAATGGGGACTAGTATGGACTCAAAATCTAATCAGAACCTAATTGTCACTTATTGTTGGACAGTTCTGCATATCATTTTCTTTGTTGTCTTGTTTTCTTAATTTAGGAAACGTACGACCCCACATACTGTTTTTGGTTGCCATTTGAACTTTAAGATTTTACAGGTTCATTTGGAAGCCAGGCATCACAACAACCATCAGGGAGTTTGCAAGGCTCAAGCATGTCCAGCTTTGGCAATTTCCCAAAGTCCCATACAGGCTATCAGCAGTCCACTGCCTCCTCTAGCCATCATAGAGACATTGATAGGCAGTCACAAGATTTACTTAGTGGAATCTTGGCTCCTACAAGTGCCGTAAACCAAGCTCCTATTGAGTAAGTTCTCAATAACATACACAATATGCTGAACTTGAGTATGTATAGAGTATGCTGACTCAAGTACATGTCTTTTATTTTGAGAAAAAAAATGAGCACAGTTCCGTTTAGACACGATAACGAGCAGGTATTATTTTTGTGATATCCATCCATCCAAGAGATTTCGATGAAAATTTTTAGATTTATGACACCATGAATAAGTATGATCATGTAGATTTCATGGCGAAAACACTATGCTTCTTCCTCGCAAAAAACTTTTCAAAACTAACTAATTAAACTTGAATGTTCATGTACATATGTTTGCTTTTGTTGATCTGATTACTGTAATTCAGAATGATCGTATGTGACATTGTGAGTTTTCTTGTTGCTTATGGCTATTTAACAGGGACAATACAAATGAAAATCAGGATGATAGTATCTGGTTGAAGGAGAAGTGGTCAATTGGAGAGGTATGGAATACTTTCCCGTGGGCCATCTGATGGTTTCATTATGTATATAAAAGCCTGTTTGCCTGTAGGCATTACTATTTCTGATATAGCTCATTTCTGTGCTTGTAATACAAATGACCAGCCATTCAGTTGACAATCATCCACATGGCTGTTGCATGTGATGTGCATATGATATGCGATTATAATTAGCTTCTGAATCAGTGCCCTTAGCAAGATTTTTCTGATTTGGAGTTTTTTTCTACGTTTAATATCTTTTGCGTGTATCTTCCTATTGTGCTGCATTGATTTTTTCCCCCTTTGTTGAGAACCAGCTAGATTTACATTTCTCATGTTTGATTCATTTTTTTTTTCTTTCTAAAGTTTGAACTGCTGTGGTACTTATGTGAACACATTCTCATGTAATGTAAGAAATCAATATATGCTGTTTTACTCAACTGACCACCCATGACTAATTCTACTTGACTACTTCTATATTGAGTTATTGACTATTGATGGGAACCTGCTTTTCTATCTTGTGCTAGATTTTTATCGCATGCAATATTTAATTTAGTGATCATAGATATCTGTTTTTGACTTTTATGTTGTTTTTCAGATTCCGCTGGGTGAGCCACCACATAGACACATCAGTCATGTGTTTTAGGTGTATTTTGTGTCACGGAACCACTATGGCCCTGTTTGGGAACGCTTATGTGAGAATTGATTTTAATCTAATCAGGATTTTTTGATAAGCTGCGATGAAAAGAATCTGATGTCTAAACAATCGAAGGTGTTTGGCAATCCAGATTATTGCTTTTAGATTGTCTGTCATAAGTGCAAAACGAGTTGTATGCCCCTGAGGTGGATGACACAATTTTTCATTGAATACATCCACCTCAATTTTTCATTGAATACAAGCTGAAAACAGTTACGGTACTATTTTTTGAGGTTTTCATAATAATTAGTTCGTGACAATAACTAATGTGTACGTAACATAAAATTAACAAAGGTCTGGACAAATTGAGATTGTTATAACAACTAATCAATTAACCATAGCTGTGGCTATAGTGTCATGCAAGGCACTCATATCCATGTCATCTCTAGAAGCATTTCCTTCACCCGAGCTAGATTCGGGTCCAGTTGTATATTCTTCTTGGATATTTGATTGAAAATGAGTGTCGTTTCTGGAATTGTCTCTAATGAAATTGTGAAGGGCCATACAACCAACTATAATTTTTGATTGCTTATCACTGAATATTTGGGCATCTTCAAGAGAATGCGCCCACTTCATCTTTAAGACTCCAAATGACCTCTCAATCACATTTCTCAAACTTGAATGTGCATTATTGAACACCTCCTTGAATCCTATTGGAGTACGACCGTGTTGCCTTTCAGAAATATGGTACCTTTGTCTTTTGTATGGTGTAAGATATCCTTTTTATTAGGAATATCCTGAATTAACAAGATAATATTTCTCTATATTTTGTAATTGCAGGTTACTAACACCTCATATCCTTGTCAATTGCAAAAAAATGGTTCGAGTCCAAAAGATACATACCTTCGGGAGGGTGTGGGAATTGTTGCTTGTATGTGACTAGAGTATCCAATAAGACACGACTATCATGCACAAATCCGGGCCAACCAGTGATAACAAATATGAATTGTATATTAAAGTCACAGACTGCCATTACATTTTGTGAAGCATAACCATGGCGACCAATATATTTAGGTTGCTCATGCAATGGGACAATTACCGGTATATGTGTGTCATCGATTGCACCAATGCAATCTTTGAAATGAGGCCAAACCCTAGCTTCTTGTAGTTTAGGATGTATAGAACCAAAATGTGAATCTGTAGGCCTCACAATGTAAAAAGCCAACTGCATGACACACTCGAGTACCTCTGTAAATTTCCTGGTAATAGTTTCTAATGAATGGGTGAACTTGTTCTTCACTTGCCTAAATGGTTGAGGTGCATCACATGCCCACAAAAACATTGCTAAGGCTTCCTTCATACACATTCCTCTACTTGCTTTCAAGCCATATTATTTTACCAAGGTGTCATGAAAAGTGTAGGAAAACTGACCTTCTCATTATGAACATGTTATAACCTTCATTTGCATTTTGGAGTGTGGTCTCAACCATTTCAGTCATGGTTGGAATTGTCATTGTAATTTCAGCTTTCTTTCTACCTGTACCACCCATGCATTCCAAAGCAATGTATGCCATCATAAAGTCATCATCATCAGAGTCAATTTCACTAGAAGCACTAGATGTACTCAAAATATCAGTGACACAAAAGATCCACTAATTAGATATTTTCACACCCAATGCTTTGCAAACTATAAATAGTAGTATTGTCTCACACAACACAGTTGGAAAATTAAACAACATTATTGTCTCACACAACAAATTGAAAAAATAGCATAGTTTCACACAAGGAATTAGAAAAATAGCTAAGTCTCACACAAGGAATTGGAAAATGATTCATAAAAGGTGGTTTCCTCAATCTAACGCTAATTCTTATTCTTGTCTTCACATGTCATTCACAACTATCCTAGCCTCCTATTAGGTGTCTTTAAAGTACTAAACATGTCACGATACTCATGTCACGATACTCTTTCATAAGTAGTTGTGTGACATACATGTTCTCTGTTTTGTTTGGTTTTTTCTGAAGAAAATGTATAATGTGTCACAAAATGTACTTCATTAAATCTAAGGCTAGCAACAACTTTAAAAATAAGTAATCTAAACACCCCACTATTTAATTTTAGTGACCATATATATCTGTTTTTGACTCACATGTTGTTTTTTGAGATTCCGCTGGGTGAGCCACCACAGAGGCAGTTCATTCATGTGTTTTAGGAATTCAAGTTATTTTGTGTCACGGAGCTACTATAAGTCAGATTCAGTCACCGTAGTCCCCGATCGAGTATGGGCTATCCTTGTGTCAAAAAAAAACTATGGGTTTACCTTTGGCCGTTGTGCCTATCATATCATTTATCATTGTATGAACGTCTGCTGCTCTGCAATTAATTTCGTTATTTCGTACTAAAAAAATTGTTATTATTAAAAAGGTAGGAGTGTTCTATGAACGTCTGCATCCCCGCTGCCTGTTACCGACAGACACATGCGCCACGCGTGCCAGAGTGTGAATACGGGCACACACTGGACTGACTGACACCGGAGGCATACGCCAAACAATTGGCCGTCAGAGCATAGCATGGGGCGAGCCAACGCTACATTACACACTTGCCAGTCCAAAGCAAAGGTTAATTAATTGCCGTTTCTGGCCACCTATTCCTACTGAACTGAAGAATTGAATGCACCGAAAACGCAGAA